>OY747720.1:634130-656630 GCA_963556495.2 Valencia hispanica | reverse complement strand
CTCAGATTCAGCCAGATTCACCTTCTTCCCATCGGACAATCGTTGGCAGAAGGAAGTCCTCTGCTGGGATCATTTCATCTCATATTTAACTCACTGTTCATGCAGTCCAGGCAGAGGAACAGGCTGATGAAGCTCATGTGTCCAGAGCTCACAGCCATCAGGTTGAGCATTTCATCGCTGACCCTCATTCCTGAAAATCTTTGATTTTATCGGCTCATTCTAGATTTTTAGACAGCAAAGTTTCTGATTTTAACTTAAAGTGTTTCTGGATTCAAGGATAATTAAAGTTTTATGTCCCTGAATCTAAAAAACCTCAACATGGCCTTTTCCTTTAACCCTTTAAAGGTTGAAAGACTGAAAGACATATGTTCTAGTTCATCTCAGACCGAATGAAGATCCATCTGAAGTCAAAAAGCAGCTGATTAAATCTGTTATGATTGCAGTGCTGACTACCTGAAGCTATGAAGGCCTTCCTCAGCTCAGTGAGGGGCAGACTTCCTGTTTTTGAAACATCTGTGAGGTAGACGACATGAACGTTCATGCAGATCTACCAGCATGTGGATTAAAGCCTTCATTGCTCAAATCTGCCTTACATTTCACTACTTTGTTCCACAGATGAACAAATTCTTGGCTGTTCAGTTTCCCTATGACTGAAGTCTGAAAATCAGCATTAAGGTAACAGAGCTGCAGCTGTTTCTGTTTCATAAGAATGCAGAAGAATCGTTACGCAGAAACAGTGAGAAAATTATACACGTGTAAAGTTACACGGCGTAAAGTTAATGGCAGTAAAAACTGAGCAATAATTTGGGTTATTTAGCCTGTCATAAGAGAAAGAATGGGGTTTAATATTCACATTTATATTTGTATCCATGTATTTATTAATTTATAAACGTCACAGTTTCAAACAAAACATTTATTTTACAAATTATAGATTTAGCTCCAAACTAAATATTTAACTTTAAACTAAATATTTAGTTAGCAAGTTGAATATTTAGTTTGAAGCTAAATATTTAGCTTACTAGCTAAATTGGCGAGCTAAATATTTAGCTTCGAAGTAAATATTTAACTCAGAGCTAAATATTTAGCTAATATGCAAATTCACTTGCCAAGAAGTGGAAGGGTACTATCAAAATAAAAGCTGGGTCTTGCTAACCTCTATATAACCTCCTACTGCTGTAAGTCTATCTGTAAGCGTCTGTAGTACCATTAAAACGGCTCATCCTACGTTTTAAGATGGAATGTTGGGAGGAAAATTAACAATGTTGCCAGGAGTTTATATAGATGTTCACAAGACCCAGCTTTTTTTTTTGGCAATTGTCAGTTCTGGTTCTGTTGGACCAACTGTAAAACACAGGGGTGGAGGAATGATGGTCTGGGCTTGTTTTGCAGCCACCTTGCAATCACTGAGAGGACCATGTCCTTTAAATGTGAGTCCGTCTGTCCAACAGCTGAAGGCAAGACAAATTTATTTGTATAGCAAATTTTCAACAAGGCAATTCAATATTCCTCATATAAATAGGGAATAAAATAAAAGCAGCAATAAAACAAAAATTAAAACAAAAAACACGACATCAGAAACATAAAGAACATTAAACATACTACAGTTATGACACTCCAACTATTATTAATCAGATACTCAAAGGCAGCTCTAACAGTTTTTAGTTGTAATTTAAAGGAACTCAGTGTTTCAGCAGCTTTGCAGTTTTCTGGAAGTTTGTTCCAGATTAGAGGAGCATAGAAACTGAAAGCTGCTTCTCCATGTTTGGTTCTGATTCTAGGGATGTTGAGTCGACTGGAATTAGAGGACCTGATTGGTCTGGTGGGGTTGCTATAGTAACAGTAGATCTTCATCATACTTTGGTGCTAAGCCATGTAATGATTTATAAACTAGTAAAAGTATTTAGAAGTCTATTCTCTGAGCTGCAGGGAGCCAGTGAAAGGACTTTAGAACTGGGGTGATGTGCTCTACTTTCCTGGTTCTAGTGAGGAACACGAGCAGCAGCATTCTGGATCCGCTGCAGCTGTCTGATTTACTTTTTAGGCAGACCTGTGAAGACGCTCTTGCAGTAATCAATCCGACTAAAGATAAACGCATGGATGAGTTTTTCTAGGTCGTGTTGCGACATCAGTCCTTTAATCCTAGAAATGTTCTTCAGGCGATAGAAGGCTGACCTTGTTATTGACCTTTCTGTGACCCTGGAGGTTCAGGTCTGAGTCCATTACTACACCTAGATTTCAGGCCTGATCAGTAGTTTCTAGCTGGATTAACTGAAGCTGTGTGCTGACTGTTGATCGTTCCTCTTTGGGTCCAAAAGTAATTACTTCAGTTTTGTTTCTGTTCAGCTGGAGAAAGTTATGGCACATCCATCCATTTATTTGGTCAATGCATTGATTTAGGGTTTGAATGGGTTCAGAGTCACCTGGTGACATCGTGACATTGATGCGGATGTCATTAAATACTTTGACTAGGACAGTCTCGGTGCTGTGGTTACCACGGAAACCAGACTGAAAAGCATCAAAACGGTTTGTCATTGTTATGAAGCCATTTAACTGCTGAAACAGCTTTTTCAATAATCTTACTGATGAATGGGAGATTAGAGATTGGCCTGTAGTTCTGCATTAACGTGTTGTCCAGATTTTTCTTATTTAGCAGTGGTTTAATAACTGCTGTTTTTAAAGCCTGAGGGAAGACACCTGATAGCAGTGATGAGTTCACTATTTGAACAAGATCAGAACCAATAACAGGAAGAACCTTCTTTAGAAAAGCTGTGGGTAGGATATCAAGACAGCAGGAGGAGGAGCTTAATTTGATAATGATTTTTTCAAGGCTGTTCTGGTTTAAATCGTGGAATTCAGACATTTTCTCTACATTGTTGTTGATTGGGGATGGCACTGGTTGTGGGTTCGATATTGAGGTACAGATTGACCGTCTAATTGTTAGAATCTTTTCAGTGAAAAAGCTGGCAAATTCATTGCAGGCCCTGGTAGAGTTTAGTTCAGGGGCTACTGTCACTAAAGGATTAGTTAGTCTTTCCACTGTTGCAAATAGAGTCCGTGCGTTATTAATGTTTCTGTTGAAGATTTCAGAAAAGAACGATTCCCTAGCATCTTTTATAGTTAGCTGATATCTATTCAGTCTGTCTTTGTAGATCTCATAGTGAACCTGGAGTCGAGTTTTCCGTCATTTTCTCTCGGCTCGTCAACACTCTCTTTTTTCACTACGTACCAGTGGATTACGTGTCCACGGAGACTTCTTTCTACCTGAGACTACTTTCACTTTAGTTGGAGCAATGGAATCCATGATGTCTGAGATTTTCGCAAGGAAATTATCTACCTGCTTGTTTACTGAGTTTGAGTTGGGAGATGAGGGGGATGTGGTGGAAGGATAAATACGTTTAAAGGTTTCTACTGAACTGTCCCCTAGAAAACGCTTTTTTATAGTGGTCTTACTGTGGCTGGATAATTTAGCAGACATGGTACTTTGAAAGAAAATACAGAAATGGTCAGATAATGCAATATTAATTACCGAGATGTCAGAAATATTTAAACCTTTGCTGATAATTAAGTCCAGAGTGTGTCCTTTATTGTGTGTTGGTTGTTTGACATGCTGGATCAGGCCGAAGTTGTGGAGAGCATCATCTAACGTTTTTGCTTGTCTATCTTGGGGGTTGTCGGTATGGATGTTAAAATCCCCCACGATGATTAGTTGGTCATAGTCGATACATATTACAGAAAGAAGGTCATTGAAATCATTAAAGAAGTTAGAGTTAAGTTTTGGTGGTTTATATAAACTTAGAAATAACGCTTTGTTAGGCTCATTTATCTGGGTGGCTAGGTATTCAAAAGAATCAAACGTGCCCAGGGTTACCTTTTTAAAGTTCATTGAGTTGTGAAAGATGGTGGCTACACCTCCACCTCGTCTGTGTTTTCTGTTCTCGCTTAAGAAATTATAATTTGGAGGACTGGATTCTATTAATGAAGTTGTTTCGTTATTTTCATCTAGCCAAGTTTCTGATAAAAAAAGGGCGTGTAAATTATGCTCAGTGATGAAGTCATTGATAAGAAAAGACTTCCCGGATAGAGATCTAATGTTTAATAAAGCTAACTTAAGTATTGTGATGATGGGCAGCTAAACCTTCTGACAGGTTATCAATTTGAGATTTTGTTTAATATGAGAGCGTGTGGTTAACGGTTTATGTTTCCTGCTGCTGATAATCACTGGAATCCTAAACTCAGGGGTGCCGGGTGAATTCTGGGAGACGGTAGGGGTAGATTTATTGCCCGGTTCCCTCAAATATCAGATATCTGTAATAATCAGTGGGGGGAAGCTCCCAGGCTTATGGACACTAGTCCCAGGGGTTTGGTGTAGTCTAAGTTTAGGTGTTAATTGTGTCCCAAATATGATTTGCTCGTTCGGTCTGTCTGTAAAGTTTTAAGACCTGTGTAGTGTTAACACACTGCACAGTTCTTGAATAAGATCTTTGTCATTTTCATTGTAAGTGGGATAATATACTTAATTAAAAAGCATTTTCAAAGAAATTTAAATGCTGTAATTTGATTATTTTAATAAACTATATTAACTGGATTGAAGCAATGCTGGCATAACCACAGTGTACACATCTGATGTTGCTCAGAGGGAGCTCAGGGCGTTTGTGTGTTTGTTCAGACACATGAAATATTAGAGGGAACATTGGTAAACTCAGCAAAAAAAGAAACGTCCCTTTTTCAGCACTGTGTATTTTAACAATAATGTTGTAAAAATCCAAATAACTTTACAGATCTTCATTGTAAAGGGTTTCAACAATGTTTTCCATGCATGTTCAATTAACCATAATCAATTAATTAACATGCACCTGTGGAATGGTCGTTAAGACCTAAACAGCTTACAGAAAGTAGGCATTTAAGGTCACAGTTCTAAAAACGCAGGACACTAAAGAGACTTGTCTACCGACTGAAAAACAGCCAAAGAAAGATGCCCAGGGTCCCTGCTCATCTGCGTGAATGTGCATTAGGCATGCTGCGGGGAGGCATGAGGACTGCTGATGTGGCTAATGTCCGCACTGTGAGACGCCTAAGACAGCGCTACAGGGAGACAGGAAGGACAGCTGATCATCCTCGCAGTGGAAGACCACGTGTAACAACACCTGCACAGGATCGGTACATCCGAATATCACACCTGCGTGACAGGTACAGGATGGCCACAACAACTGCCCGAGTCACACCAGGAACACACAATCCCTCCATCAGTGCTCAGACTGTCCGCAATAGGCTGAGAGAGGCTGGACTGAGGGCTTGTAGGCCTGTTGTAAGGCAGGTCCTTACCAGACATCACCAGCAACAACGCCGCCTATGGGCACAAACCCACCTTCACTGGACCAGACAGGAGTGGCAAAAAGTGCTCTTCACTGATGAGTCACGGTTTTGTCTCACCAGGGGTGATGGACGGATTCATGTTTATCGTGGAAGGAATGAGCGTTACACCGAGGCCTGTACCCTGGAGCGGGATGGATTTGGAGGTGGGGGGTGCGTCATGGTCTGGGGCGGTATATCACATCACCATCGGACTGAGCTTGTTGTCATTGCAGGCGATCTCAATGCCTTGCGGTACAGGGAAGACATCCTCCTCCCTCATGTGGTACCCTTTATGCATGCTCATCCGGACATGATCCTCCAGCAGGACAATGCCACCAGCCATGCTGCTCGTTCTGTGCGTGAGTTTCTGCATGACAGCAATGTCAGTGTTCTGCCATGGCCAGCGAAGAGCCCGGATCTCAATCCCATTGAGCTCGTCTGGGACCTGTTGGATCGCAGGGTGAGGGCTAGGGCCATTCCCCCCAGAAATGTCCAGGAACTAACAAGTGCCTTGGTGGAAGAGTGGGGTAACATCTCACAGCAAGAACTGACCAATCTGGTCCATGAGGAGGAGATGCACTGCAGTACTTCAAGCAGCTGGTGGCCACACCAGATACTGACTGGTACTTTTGATTTTGAGCCTCCCTTCTTTCAAGGACACATTATGCTATTTCTGTTAGTCACATGTCTGTGAAACATTTTTAGTTTATGTCTTATGGTGTTGACTCTTTTAGTGTTCATACAAATATTTACACACATTAAGTTTACTGAAAGTAAAAACTGTTGAAAGTCAGAGGACGTTTCTTTTTTTGCTGAGTTTAGAAACCTTTAACCTTTAACCTGCTAACATAGACGACCTGAATTCATCTAGGTGACTTCAGGTTCGGGTTGTTTAAAGTTCATCTGGTAGCAGATCCAGATGAACCGATAGGCTCACACACGCCCGCCCAGTTATCTGGAAAGTTTCCGTTTCTGATGAAAATTATCCGTGAACTGCTGAGGTGAAACGTTCCTGTTCTTAGTCAGTGGCAACAAAAACAACAACATTGCTTCATGGAGGTTTTCTGCTCTGCAGAGCCTTCTCATGCCTGAGATGAGACAGGCAGGATAAGCTGAGCTCTCCATGATGATTAGATGTTCAGACTGGTTAAAATGGATGCAGGATTTATTCATAAACACTTACAGATATCCTAGAAGGATTTCCAGAACATGAAACACATAGTGGTTGGAAACAAACTTTAACTAAAAGTTTGTAAAGACTCAGGTTGGAGTAAAGCATGGAGTTTGAAATGTTTCTAAGGATTATGGGAAATGTATTTGTCTCTAAGGTTTATGGAGAAGATCTTCAAAGGTCCGGTTAGGATTTTTCTCTCAGATGACTCCGATGCAGGATTTCTGTTGGAACAGAGCCTGAAACATCCTAAAGGGTGTCGGCTCCACTCACTGGGTTTCCTACCATTGTTCCCGGGTACTTCCTGCATTTAAACAGGAATCTTCTGGGTCCACAACAACAGGCCCGGTTCTACCAGCCAGCAGATCACGTTCAGCTGGAGAATTTCTACTGTACAAAAACTCATTTTTAATCAAATTATTTCTATTTGCCAGAGTAGTGAGATGATTTTATCACAACTATCACTGGAGTGAAACAAGTCCTCTGCCAAAGATATTAAAAGCAAAGTTACAGTTTGCAAATTCATCCAGAGACAAAGAGGTGAAGTTCTGGAGACATGACCTGTGGTCTGATGAAGATAAAACTTTCGTTCAAATCTCTGTCGTCATTCTGACTGAAAGACATCAGAATAAAAGGTCTCAGATAAAAAGCTGTCAGAAACAATCCTCCTGCAGGTGGCGCCATTGTCGGATCACAGCTAAATTGTGTTACAATACATAGAGTACATGTATGAATTACAAACATTTAATGTTCCCTTGCCTCAAACACTGAACTGCTCTCCTGCTTGTGAGTAATGGAGACTGAATCTGTTTAAGCGCCACTTCAGCCAAAGTTTGGAAATCGGGGAATATTTCTCTAATTGAAGAGATCAGAATTCGGAAAGACTCTCTGAATGGCAGCTTTTCTGTTCGCTTCAGTGGGAGGAAATCCCTCAGCATGCGCTCCGTCTGCATCTCCGGTTAGGCTGCAGCAATCTGTCGCCGCCGGTCTGGGTCCGGTGTAGTAAGTCTTCATCGCACTGTCAGCGACCGGTTAGCAACATGCATGTAGTACGGTGTTCATGCTCTCATTATCTGTTTTTGTTTGAATCAGTAACATGTCTTCTGTGCGTAAAGTTTAACATGTCTGCGTGTCTGCTCCAATTGGTCAGAGGTGTGAATATTGATCTGTCAAAATGACCGACGGCCTTCCGATTTTTCCGTCACAGTTTTTAAAAAAAAGAAGCGGTCAAATGCGTAAAATATTCGGTTTACGCAACCGCTGGTCTGATGGGTTTTTATTTTAATGCCTATCAGTCAGAGTCATGACAACTTTTTCAATGAAAAGCGAGGATTTTTTTTCTGCGGTCTGACATCTGAGGATGACCACCGTCACATCTGGAGGAAGAGGGGGAAGCCATGAAGCCTGAGAACTCTAACCCAACTATGGCGGCTCGTTTTGCTGCAGGAGGGACCGGTGCACTTCATCTGAAAATAGATTTTATTTCCCTCAACTGCTGAGCTCTAACCCTGACCCAGGGAGCTCGACCCGGCCCCTGGTTGGACGCTACACCGGCCCCCACAGCCCGAAAACCCGGCAGGTCCTCAGGGAGTTCTCCAGATTATTGGACTCAGACAGTCTAGATGTTCTCATGCTTCTGGAGGTTCTGGAGACCCGACCGGAGGAGGAAACACAGGCTGCTGAAGATCAGGTCAGGACTAGCTGGATCGGGTCACCGTGTTCAGATTAAGGATGTGCCGATTCACCATAAATCGATTAACTGCGATGTGAAACGTACAAAATCGATAGTGATTCAAAATGTTTAAAAATAGATTATTTTTCATAATAAGTAAATGAGAAAAACATAAAAGTGCTACACGGACATTTTTAGGGGACGGACCGGCAGAAACATCATGGCTTCCGCTGGTGTTTCAGACATGCAGCGTGAAATTAACAAAGTCCAGCAAATATTTGATCCTTTAGTTGTGAAAGAATCGTCTCTGTTGTTGTTTCTCATGTTAGCAGCATGTTCCACTTTCTCGGTTCTGTCCGCGGCGTCCTCCCCGAGCTGCTGCTCATGTTTACCAGACGTCAGCCCAAGGGGAGCTTTAAGTCTGAAACATCCATCCCATAATATGTGGCAGAGCTGGTAGATTAGTTTCTGTGTATGACAGGTGGCAAACATCCCATTGGTCAATCTGACACAGAAAGTATGAAAACGCTGCAGAGTTACAGTTCTGGATTAAATAGTGAAAAAAAACACAGACTGGAGTATAAACTTTATGTGTCTTTGGGAGAATTCTGCTTTTTATTTTCTATTACTCTGAATAGAAAAATAATACTTATTTTCTAGGAATTTCAGGATATAATTTCATATTTTGTGTAGTTTTTGTCCTGTATGACTTAAAAAGGGAGCTATTCTAGTTATTGATTTGTTTTCTAATAAAGAAGATTAATTATTTCTATTTAGATTTTAAAGTTATTCCTGTAAAAGCTGATCTGAAGTTTTTTTAATTTTTCTTTTTAATCACATAGAGCAGAAATACTTTAAATATGTTAAAATTTCTTTAAGTAAACAGAAAATGATTGACGTGTTTAAGTTTCCTGTTTTAGGGAAATCAAATAGGATCATCTTATATTATATTTAAATGACAAACACACATTTCCTTTAGCTTTCATTGAAAATATGACCTTGATCTGATTATGAAACATGTTTTAGACACATGTTGGTTTGACATGAATAAAAGACAGGATATCAATTGGTTTGGATACTTAATGGAAACTGGGTGGATTTAAGAGTAGAAAGTAGCCATGGAAGGAATGAAGAAAAACCCTAAATGGGGTAAAAATAATCGTTTTATAATCTAATCGTAATCGTGAGGCGCCCATGATGGATCAGCTCTAGTTCAGATGGACCAGTTATTAGGTTGTTGTTGTCTTCATTTTAACACTGTAGCTAATAAAGCGGCTTTCAGCTGATTTCCTGCAGCAAAACAATGAGAAAGGTCAAAGGTTGATTCCCAGCAGCAGCGTTCCAGAAGGTCTGCGTCTTCATGCATTGTGAGGCGCCACAATAACAGGGCCGTGCTGAAAGCCTCTGGAGTCTGCAGCAGCCGGAGACATCTGGAGGAGCAGCCACAACAGCTCGCTCCCGTCATTGTTCTCTGCTGCAGAACGGAACCGGCCCGGCGGGCCAGAAAGAAAGGAGCCGTTACTCCTGCTAAACATGACTTCCGTCTTCAGTCCGCCTCCCAAACAGGATGCTGGGGCACAAACGCCTCATTTCTCCTTTGGCCACGGATGGAACACCACCCTCCATCTTCCCTGAAAGTCTCTGGACAGGACCGGATCATGCTGCTGATCTTCCTCCTGACGCTCCTCGGCAGCGGCTCCGACGGCTCACCAGGAGGCGGACCGGAGATGCTCTGCACCCCCAGCGCCTGCCTCGTCCTCCACGTGGAGCCCGTCAACTTTGGCAAGGCCAAGAACCGCTGTGAGGACGACGGAGGCTACCTGATGACCCTCAGAGACAGGAGGGAGGAGGAAGATCTGCGCTCCCTTCTCTCGCTGGTGAAGCCGCATCAAACGCTCCGGCTCTGGATCGGCCTGAAGCTGCAGAAGAAGGACTGCATGCGGTCCGACGAGACGCTGCGGGGGTTCAAATGGGTCTCTGGGGAGGAACACTCCCAGTACTCCAACTGGAAGCCAGAGCCTGCCCTCACCTGCACCGAGAGATGTGTGACGGTTGATCACAGCGTTTCCGGCAACAACTCGCTGAACTGGACCGCAGGAAGTTGTAAGAAAGAGGCCTTTTATGCTTGTAAGTTTTACTTCCAGGGGATGTGTGGAGCTCTGACCCTGCTGGGGCCTGGGAGGATCGTCTACGAAGCTGTTTTCTCCAGAAAACCGCTAAAAAGTGAGCTGACGCTGCTGCCGTTCGGGACGAGGGCCAGAATCTTCTGTGGCGGCCGCGAGTCGGATTCCTCTTTGTGCAACAAACTGGACGGCGCCTACATCTGGACCCGTCCGGGACCGTTCTGCAAGCCGGAAACCCGGAGCTGTGGGAAACACAATGGCGGCTGCGAGCAGGAGTGCAGACAGGAGGGAGACGGCGTCCGCTGCTCCTGCAGAGAAGGCTACGAGCTGGACGAGGACGGGTTCTCCTGCAGGATGACGGATCGGTGCCGACCCGGTACCTGCCAGCACGGCTGCGTGATGGGGGAGACGGGCTTCTCCTGCACGTGTCCCAGCGGCTTCCGGCTGAGTGAAAACCAGCGCGACTGCTCCGACGTGGACGAGTGCCTCTCCCAGGCCTGCGACGAGCACGGCTGCAGGAACACGCACGGCGGCTACGCCTGCGTGTGCGCTGAGGGCTACCGCCTGGCCCACGGCGAGTGCGTGGACGTGGACGAGTGCGAGCGCTCGCCGTGCGAGCACGGCTGCGTCAACAACATGGGCTCCTTCTCCTGCTTCTGCTACCGAGGCTTCAACGCCTCCAGAGACGGACGCTCCTGCCAGGATGTCGACGAGTGTTTCGCTGACCCCTGCCCTCCTGACCTCGCCTGCATCAATACCGACGGCAGCTTCGCCTGCGTGAAGCCGGACGCTCGGGAGACCCCGACCTCGACAGCACCGCCGGACCACCGGAGAACCCCCCTGCTGGAGTCCACCCACACCGACGCCCCCCGAACCCAACCGGTCAACGCCACGGACGGCGAGCGGCGCGCCAACCAGTCCTCGGTGTCCGCCGAGGCCGCGTCGGTCCGGAGCAGCGTGATCGTCTGCGTCCTGGGCGCCGTCGTCCCTCTGCTCCTCGTCATCGCTCTGACGCTTTTCATCGTCGCCTTCCGCTGCCGTCGCTCCAAACAGGAGGTGAAGAAGAAGAAGAAGAAGAGCACGGCCGACGGATACTGCTGGGTGTCCTCGGGTCTGGATCCCCGGCTGGAGAAGCTGTATGAGTCCATCCTGACTGATGACCTTTGACCCCACAGGGACGCTATTTAGTGCTAATTTTTGGAGATGAAAAGACGCTGTAACAGTGAATCATCAGGACCAAACAAGCTGCTTGATCTCAGTTGAAGGTTTAACATAATTATACTGTAGTTATAATAAAACCAGAGATATGATCTCAACATGAAGACATTTCTAAACTATTTGAACAAATGGAGATGATGACATCATTTTCCTGATGTCATCATCTCCACATAATCAGTCGCTTTCAGACGTTCCTGCAGGATGTGGAGAAAATCTGAGACTTTATGATGAAATAAAAACAATCATCATCATCATGTGGACCTGCAGGTTAGCGGTACTGCTCTCTGTCGCCATGGTAACCCCTGCTGTATAAACTGTAAATACATGTAATGTGACTCATTAGTGGTTGACAATAAAGTTGCGATTCCAGACCATAATAATCTGGTTGTTGTGATTTGGCGACACCTGGTGGCTGAAATGTAGAACGTCGGCTAACGTCTGGGTTCTAATTCAATTCAGTTTATTTATATAGCGCCGATTCACAACAGATGTCGTCTCAAGGCTCTTAACAAGAAGTCATTTCAATACATTTATACAAACATTCCAATCAGTTAAAAAGTTTCCTATTTAAGGAATCCCAGCAGATTGCGTCAGACATTGGCATGAGGTTGGGCCCCGTTGATGCAGACTTTCCAACCACAGCAATCCTTCAGCAATCCCTCATACTGAGCAAGCATGTAGCGACGGTGGAGAGGAAAAACTCCCCTTTAACAGGAAGAAACCTCCAACAGAACCAGGCTCAGTAGGAGCGGCCATCTGCCACGACCGTCTGGGGGTTTGAGAAGACAGAGCAGAAACACAGAAGGAACAGAAGATCCGATATAAGAGAACTTTCTATGTTACAGAAAGTAAAAAGTTGATAACAGGACACAGTGGATGTTCAGTTACTGGGAGGATCATCCCAGTCGATGCCCCCCGTCCAACAGGGCATTGCAGCCAAGCAGGATACCAGACCAGATATATCTTCTATGGGGAGAAAAACACTGAGAGAAAACAAAGTTAACAGTCGAAATAACAGAATGTACTGTAATACAACTGGAGAGTAGTAGGAGAGAAAAGGAAGTAGCAGAGTGAAGAAAAGTGTTCAGTCTGTCCTCCAGCAGTCTAAGCCTATAGCAGCATAACTACAGAGATAGCTCAGGATGACCTTAGCCACTCTAACTATAAGCTTTATCAAAAAGGAAAGTTTTAAGCCTGGCCTTAAAAGTAAACAGAGTGTCTGCCTCACGGACTAAAGCTGGGAGCTGGTTCCACAGGAGAGGAGCCTGATAACTAAAAGATCTGCCTCCCATTCTACTTTTAGAAATCCTAGGAACTACAAGTAAACCTGCAGTCTGAGAGCGAAGGGCTCTGTTAGGAACATATGGACCAATCAGATCTCTGATGTATGATGGAGCTGATTATTATGGGCTTTATATGGAAGAAGAAGGAGGTGATCAGTTCTACTGGGTTCTACTGAGTTCTGCTGGGTTCTACTGGATTCTACTGGGTTCTACTGAGTTCTGCTGGGTTCTACTGGGTTCTACTGAGTTCTGCTGGGTTCTACTGGGTTCTACTGGGTTCTGATGGGTTCTGCTTGGTTCTGCTGAGTTCTACTGAGTTTGGCTGAGTTCTACTGGGTTCTGCTGAGTTCTACTGGGTTCGGCTGAGTTCTACTGGGTTCGGCTGAGTTCTACTGGGTTCTGATGGGTTCTGCTTGGTTCTACTGGGTTCTACTGGGTTCTGCTTGGTTCTGCTTGGTTCTGCTGAGTTCTACTTAGTTCTGCTGGGTTCTACTGGGTTCTGCTGAGTTCTGCTGAGTTCTGCTGGGTTCTACTGGGTTCTACTGAGTTCTGCTGGGTTCTACTGGGTTCTGATGGGTTCTGCTTGGTTCTGCTGAGTTCTACTGAGTTCGGCTGAGTTCTGCTGGGTTCTGCTGAGTTCTACTGAGTTCGGCTGAGTTCTACTGGGTTCTGATAGGTTCTGCTTGGTTCTGCTGAGTTCTACTTAGTTCTGCTGGGTTCTACTGGGTTCTGCTGAGTTCTGCTGAGTTCTGCTGGGTTCTACTGGGTTCTGCTGGGTTCTACTGGGTTCTACTGAGTTCGGCTGGGTTCTACTGGGTTCTGCTGAGTTCTGCTGAGTTCTGCTGGGTTCTACTGGGTTCTGCTGGGTTCTACTGGGTTCTACTGAGTTCGGCTGGGTTCTACTGGGTTCTACTGAGTTCGGCTGGGTTCTACTGGGTTCTGCTGAGTTCGGCTGGGTTCTACTGGGTTCTACTGAGTTCGGCTGGGTTCTACTGGGTTCTGCTGAGTTCTGCTGAGTTCTGCTGGGTTCTACTGGGTTCTACTGAGTTCGGCTGGGTTCTACTGGGTTCTGATGGGTTCTGCTTGGTTCTCTTCAGACCCTTACCCTTATCAGAGTGTGCATGTTTGTGTTAGAGGCGTTTGTTCCCCGCCTTCTGGCAGCAGAACTTCCTCCTCTATCGGACTTCCTTCCCGGTCCTCTGGGACCCGGTTTTCCGGATGCCTCGGACTCCGAGCCGCTCAGAACTCTTCACAGCCGGCCTGGATCGGACGCAGCCTGTGAAATGGCTGTTCTGGTGTCAGCCTTGCTCCTGCTGTGGGTGGACTCAGGACTGGGGCTGGAGCAGACCTGCTGGCCGGTGTGTTCTGGAGGTTCTGGAGGTGTCTGCATCACCGTGAACCGGGCCGGTCTGGACTTTAAATCGGCAGAGCAGGCTTGCCTTAGGAGGAGCGGGGAGCTGCTGACTCTCCAGTCTGAGACGGATCAGCGACTCTTTGACAGGCTGCCTGAAGTTCTGCCGGGAAGCTTCTGGATCGGACTGCATCTACCAGCTGGATCCTGCAGCAGCCTCTCGGAACCACTCAGAGGATACAAGTGGACCTCTGGCAGCACTATCAGAACCTTTAACTCGTCTGTTATCCTCTGGGCAGACAGCCTCCAGGTCTGCTCGTCACGCTGCGTTTCACTTTCACAGCATCAGCTGTGGACCGAGCGGCCGTGTTCTGATAAACCCGACGGGTTTCTGTGCAGAACAAAAGACAGAAATGCATGCTGGGAGCAGGAGGTCTTCTTCGGAGGTCCTCCGGGGTGTGAGACGGCTCCGTGTGAGCAGACATGTAAGGACACAAAGGGAGGATATAAATGTTCGTGTTTCCCCGGTTACGTCCCGGACAGCAGTGAGCCGAGGCGCTGCAGGCCTCACTGTCCTCGGCGGGAATGTCCTCCCGTCTGTCCTGCAGCTCCACAAGGCGCCTGCTTCTGTGCCGACGGCTTTGTGAAGGATGAAGAAACATGTGTGGACATAGATGAATGTGATATGGACAGATGTGACCAAGGCTGCGTGAACACCTTCGGGAGCTTCTGGTGCTCCTGCCGGCAGGGTTTTATTCTGAAAAGTGAGGGGAAGTGCATCCCTGCAGCAGGAAGCGATGATCCTGCCGAGTTAATGATCCCGACGTACAAGAACACCACCCTGAGGGCCTCCTCTGCACCGTCTGGCGCCTTCCTCTGGATCTGGGTGGTGGCGGCGCTGACTCTGATGGCGTCCGTGTTTCTCATCAGACTTTATGTCGTTCGACGTCAGAAACGCAGAGAACGACCCGCTGACGGTCCGGACCCCTGAGCCAGAACTGTGGATCCAAATGTTTTCTGTGACCTCTGTGACCCTTGCTGCTGTAAACATCGGGAGGAGGAAAGCCTGACAGTCAGCACTCAGGGATCTATCTAAACCACTTCCTCTCCCAATGACCTCCTTCACTCTCCTTATGCAGATATAGAAATATTTCATGCACACCAAACATCTATTTTGTCCTTTTGAGCGCCCCCTAGAGGGCAGAAAAACATCTCCTTTAGAGGGAATGTGGGACAAATCTTCAGATATTTACAGTTTATGGACGGAGAGCCGTTTGTAAAGTTACACAGTGAAAAATTAACAGCAATAATTTGGGTTTTATTTAGCCTCTTATAAGAGACAAAACTGGGGTTCATTTTTAAAGTCATATTTGTGTTTATTTGTGTTGTTTATTCATTTATAAATGTTGACGTTTAGAACTAAATATTTATCTCTGACCTAGTTGACACGCTAAATATTTAGTTTATTTATAAATAAAAAAATAACATGGACGCAAATATGACTTTTAAAAATGAATCTCCATTTATTTCTCTTGTGATCGGCTAAATAATCCATCTTACTGCTGTTATCTTTTGACTGTGTAACTTTACAAACAGCTCCGCATAGTTTATGAATAAAATTATAAACTCTTGCTAACATAGAAAAAAATGAGAGAATGACTTAAGCTGATAACATGAGAAAATAGAGGGAAGTTAATCAAAAGCTGTAAAATAAACAGATTATTAAAGTAATCAACAAATAAATGTTACATTTATTTTCTGCCTGTTTTAGATTAAAAGGGAGTATTTAACCATGAAGTCTAACGTTTGATTTGTGTTTTTAATGGTTTACAGAAAGTTTACAGAACTTGGAATCAATATAGAACAATATATTTTACAGTGTTGGAAACCGTCTATTTAGAAGGTTTTAAAAATCAGCTGCTCAGAGTTTGGATCAGCATTTAGCTCATCAAACTTCTGGTTACGCCTCAGCTGAACATTAATTATTATTCTTGGCCAGAACTCTGTTATTCTCATCAGCAGAGAAGGGATTTCCATAGAATACAGAACAGACCGTAAACTGTGAGCTCATCATGTCTGACCGGGTCATCGTAGATCAGCTCCTTCTGGACCCACCAGAGGATGATCTGCTGGTTTGGAGGTCATTTCTGTTTCATATCATGCTTTTATTGTTGATGCTGTTTCACATAAAGCTGTAAGATATATTTTTTACCTGTGTTTGATCATAAGTGGAAGGCGTCCCTTTCTAACTTCCCTTGAATGTGCTGCCCTCTAGTGGGTGAAAGGTGCAGCTGCTCGGAGCTTCCTCTCATGTTGGAGTTATTTACTGAAGGTCCCACTGAGGACATGTTAGGGATCTGCATGGTCCTCAACCGGAACCTTCATGTTGGAGCCTTTCTAGGAGAACGTTGTGATGGACTGGACCAGAACCAGCCCTGAGGTCTAACAGAACCAGAATACGTCCATCATCAGTGACTTTCAGCAGAGGGCTTTACGATGTCTGCTTCATCTCAACCTTCCAGACTAACAACCAGCTGAAGCTTCATGCATCAAGCTGCTCCCTGGTTACAGACTGGAGGGTCCATCCCAACAGAAACATTTTTATGGGGTGGCAAGAAAGGGGCAAGAATTTTTCAGGGGTGGCACCACATGCCAGAATTCTATATATATATATATATATATAGTCAAACACACGCTTCACCTCTTCACTCCCCAGTATTTACATATATGACAGATACATACATGCATTTGTTTTGCTTCAGGTTATTTAAGCACATTAAAGCTGCATTATGTCATATTTTGGTTAAAATAAAACCATTTTGTTAATCTATAGTTAGTTCTTTCATGTCCCGACGTTACAATTGAATCAAGTACTTTTCTGCTGCGGTTGCATGTAGAAGCAGCAAACCCATTTATTCTGAGGTGGTTGGGGTCGGTACCACCTCAGGGCGCGTTATGTGAGAGCGCGTACCGTGACGTAATGATGCGCGTACGTACCCGTATACGCGTGTTCACAAGGAGGCGCTCTAAGCTACCTTAGATAAATTAAGCTTTCCAGCCACGACGCCCAGACAAGCTCCCAGTAAGTCAAAGAGAAGAATTTTGTCTGCGCTACAAAAAGAGTAAAAATGGCCTCTGACCGTCGTAGAGCTCAGACTAATGAGCACAGGCGCATTCTGGTGATTGCAGTCCCTCTGACGGCCACATGGTGCGCTCTCGGCAAACTCTGCAGAGCAGCTTTAAAGGTTCACCAAAGAGAATACAATGCAACTATTTTCATGTGCCATGAAAAAGGAGCTCCACGCTCCTAATGTCCAATTTTACGTAACTATTTCTTGAATTCCTAGCTGGGGCAGGGGTGGCAAGGCTTTCTCTTTGGGTGGCAACTACCCCCCCATGGCACCCCTATAGATCCGCCCAATGCATCCCAACCCCTGGATGCTGCTTCATCAACCAGCTGAAGAAGAAACGGAATCATCAGTGTAGTTTAAATACAAGGGGAGTAAAAGATGAATGCAGTGGATCCCAGAACTGTACCCTGTGGTACCCCAACATGATTCAGACAGCAGCAGCTGCTTGAACCTCAGACCAGCCGGAGAACCCGGAGAGAACCTCCTCGTGCAAAGGGAGAACATGCAAACTCCATGCAGGCCAGAACCAGGATAAACACATGTTCAAACCCTCGTGGCTCTATATTGTCCTATCTGGGCCACCGTAGTGTGGTTGTCATGGTAACGTTTGACCAGTAGAAGGAGCTGGTTTGTTTGCAGCAGAATGACCTCTGACCTCCAGCACCGGGGCCTCCTCCAGTTTGCTCTGTGGACCAGGAGAACCTGCTGCAGGCTGCCGTCTGACCCGTATCTGGGTTCTGGGTTGCAGCTCAGTGCTGATAAGGCCTGATGTTCCAGCCCTGACCCGGACGGCGCCGGCGGCGCCGGCTCTGTGAGCCAATCACAGCAGGAGGAGGTTCACCTGTCAGCAGCTGGTTCCCTTCATGGGATCCAATCATTTACAGATTCTGTGTTAAAGTTGATCCTTCTGCGTTCAGACAGGAGCAGCAGCTATGTGTTGTTTCAGGAGTAATCAGATTACTGTAACTGAATCTGTCCGTCGTTTATTGACTATGTACAGGAAGAAGCAAAGCGACCTGCTAACTCATCAATAATCCTTACAATACCGTTTTTACTCCTCTTTAAACATATTGTTGATGTATCTGGTTAATATGCTCCAGCAATAAAGATGTGTCCCATTTTGAACCTCCTCATTAATCTGAGAAAACATGAAGATTATAATGTATGTTGTGTTATATTGTATAAAAACCTCTGTTTGATCAAACTGAGAAAGAATGGGGGCTGTTCTATAGTTTAGTTCCCGTTCTGAACACTGGGAACTCTGGGAACGTCCCAGTTTGAGGATAAATCCTGTTTTGTTGACAGAACCAGGACAGAGGTCTGATCACACTGTAACTTCTGAACATTATTTTAACAATCCATTCATTCACTAAAATACTTTAGGATGAATACAGTTCGGGTACGAGATGTTCCAGACGGCAGCAGATGGGGAGAAACGTGTGGTTCTGGTAGGAAATCCGGGAACCGACCCGGAACCTTGAGCGGAACTTTCTGGACATCCAGTCGGAACCCAAAACCAACATCAGCTCATCAGATTTCACCGATAATCAAATCAGAAAGCCTGCCTTCAACCTGCGAGACTAAACTCAGGGCACCACGCACCACACGAGTTTCCGCTGATGTAAACAACCGAAGGGGCGGAGTCTCCGTGAGCGCCATCCAATCAGAAAGTGGGCGTCCTTCCGCAGCAGAACGCCATTGGCTGAAAGTTTGTGTGCGCTGCGGTACTTATATAAACAGCAGCAAGCCTCCACCCTCAGCCTCCACCCTAACAGCTCCCCCCGGCGGCGGCAACAAGCGGCAGCATGTCGGTCGACAGCGTGTTCCGGACCCGCTCTCTCGGCGTGGCCGCCGAGGGGCTTCCGGACCAGTACGCGGACGGGAAGGCGGCCAAAGTCTGGGAGCTGTACATCGGAGACATCCAGAGCCGGACCCAGGAATACAAGAGCTGGGTGGTGTCGCTGCTGAAGCGGCACGGCGTGCGGAGGGTGCTGGATGTGGCCTGCGGTACCGGGTAAGGCCGCCGGACCGGACCGGACCGGACCGGGCCGGACCGGGGAAGGTGCTTCCTGGCTCAGGCTCATTCATTCATTCTGTTCATATCTGGACTCATTATTAATCCGGATGAATATTCATCCAGCTGCTGCTCCTGCATGGAGATCCCGGATCATTCCCAGATCATTTAGTGCTGGGCGATTAGAAAAAGTAGAAAGTTATTTACATTTAGCCAGAGGTAGAGATTTAGACGAACCAGCCTATCGCGATTGCGCATTTTGATGATGTCATCAAGCTGTCATCAGTACTGATGCTCAGTGTTCATCTTTATGCTACATATTGCAAGTTTAAAATTAGTTGTTTTCCATTTAATGGGGAAAAACCTGTTGAACTTGAAGGATTTTTAATTCAAATATGTGCAGCTTTATTTTTGTGCGATTATTAAATTTATAATTAAGTAACAAGGAAAGCGGACAATTTTGAACTTTTTGTGTATTTGTTAAATAACATTTAGCTTTTAATTTATTTAAAATATCTTCATCTTTATGCTGTGATCATTTTTGTGTCGGATTTTTTTGGAAAAAAGATTTGAAAATTTTTCAAATGCATTTTGCACAAAAATCTAAACTTGTTTGAAGTTGCTGTTCTGCTGCAATGTATAAACTGTCATTTTGACAAAAATAATATATTGCAATAGATATCGTTATCGCACACGCCTTTGATTATATTATATAGAGTTCTGGCTGAGTTCTAAGGTTCAGTAGGATGAGAGAAACCGGGTCCAGCCTGTAAACTGAGCAGAACTCCCGGTCCACATGGATCCAGCAGACGTTTCACTGCTTTTCTTACTCTGGGAAAAATCATCAGTATTCCCTGAGTTTAGTCTGAAAGGATTCCAGATGATTCCAGATTGGTCCTGTTCCGGTTCTGTTGCGGGTCGGATCATCTCATGGAAAAGTCCCACATGGACTTTCAGCCTTTGTTATTCCAGACAAAATCCGGATTAGGCCGGAATGAATGTGCCGAGCTGAGGTCAGAGGTCAGACTTTGTTCTGGTGGGACCGTGCTCGGGTTGTTTGGACTGGTTCCCAGCAGCAGGCTGTGGGACAACATCCATGCTGACACCAGAACCTCAGACTCCTCAGTTATTCAGCTTTATTAATCATTTTTATTCCTTCATGAGCTGAAAGGTAAACGTTGTGCAGCTGCTTATCTCCGTCTGCACATGCTCAGTAGAGGTCAACCTGCTTTTATCTCAGCCTCGATGATTCATGCTTCGTTCCGTATGATCATAAAACCCATAAATGAATCCTAGAGGGAACCGGAGGAGATCTCAGAGGTTCAGGCTGGACTCGGTTCTGAAGGAACCTTCTCCTCCTCCAGTCGGGTCCAGCTGGCTTGGAGCATTCAGATGTTCTTCTTCTTTGATTTGTGCAGAGTTGATTCCATCATGCTGGTGGAGGAGGGCTTCAACATGGTCAGTGTGGACGCCAGCGATAAGATGCTGAAGTACGCTCTGAAGGCCCGCTGGGACAGAAGGAAGGAAGCACCCTTCGATCAGTGGGGTACGACTTCAAGCGTTGCTCCTTCAGAGGCCTTCCTACAGCTTCTAACGTTCTAACGTTTCACCGTCAGTGATCGAAGAGGCCAACTGGCTGACGCTGCCTGACGACATCCATAAACCTGGAGACGGCTACGACGCCGTCATCTGCCTCGGGAACTCCTTCGCCCACCTGCCGGACTTCAAAGGTTTGGAGAAGAAGGTTCTGGTTTAATCCGTGTGGATCAGAAGAGCACGGTGTTAGAATCTGATGATGATAGCAGTTCTGTGACCTTTAACCTCCCAACAATAAGTGTGCCACAGCTCAGACAGTCCTGTAATGCTGATCTCCTGTAGCATTAAAAGCTGGAAGCGGCTGGATGTCTGAGGTTCTGCTGCTTGGTTCTTGTTCCTGGTAGGGGACCAGAGCGAGCAGAGGTTGGCGCTCCACAACATCGCCAGCATGGTGCGACCCGGTGGGATCCTCATCATCGACCACCGCAACTACGACTACATCCTGGAGACGGGCCGGGCGCCGCAGGGCAAAAATATTTACTACAAGGTAATCAGGTTGTGCCACCTCAGCTGTCTGTGAGCTCGCTGAGACGAGAGAGGAGTGGAGGTTAGCGAAGGTGGGTGGATACTCGCTTCATGTCGGATCATCCTCAAAATTGAATCAATTGTTCCTGGTCCCATTGCGGACATTTCCTGAAAATATCATTGATATCTCTCCATAACTATTTGAGTTATGTTTCTAACAGAGACAGTGAGATACACCAGCACTTACTCAGTCCAAAACAAACTAAAGGAAAACAAGGGCAGAACCAACTAGCTAGCTGAGGCTAGTTGTATTAAATTAGCCTGTTAGCATGCTAACTCTTACCTCAGCCTGCTGAACTGTTTGTAGCCTCACCTTTTATGTTAGTGTTAGCATGCCCTTAATGGGATTGTTAGCATGCTAACACTAACCCTTCACGGGATTGTTGTCATGCTAATGCTAACCCTTTATGGGATTGTTAGCATGCTAACACTAACCCTTTATGGGTTTGCTGCCATGCTAATGCTAACCCTTTATGGGATTGTTAGCATGCTATCGCTAACCGTTTATACGACTGTTGGCATGCTAATGCTACCCTTTATGGAATTGTTAGCTTGAAAACGCTAACCCTTTATGGATTTGTTAGCATGCTAACACTAACCCTTTATGGGATTGTTAGCATGCTAACACTAACCCTTTATGGATTTGGTGGCATGCTAACACTAACCCTTTATCGGATTGTTAGCATGCTAACACTAACTGTTTATACCACTTTTGGCATGCTAATGCTACCCTTTATGGAATTGTTAGCATGCTAACACTAACCCTTTAGGGGATTGTTAGCATGCTAACGCTAAACATTTATGGAATTGTTAGCTTGATAACGCTAACCCTTCATGGATTTGTTAGCATGGTAACACTAACCCTTTATGGGATTGTTAGCATGCTAACGGTAATTGTTTAATTAAATTCAGTTTATTTATATAGCGCCAATTCACAACAGATGTCATCTCAAGGCTCTTAACAAGAAGTCATTTGAATACATTTATACAAACATTCCATTCAGTTAAAAAGTTTCCTATTTAAGGAATCCCAGCAGATTGCGTCAGTCATTGGCGTGAGGTTG
>OY747720.1:566630-624130 GCA_963556495.2 Valencia hispanica | reverse complement strand
GGTTGTTGTTTGCTGAGTCATGGTTGAAGGTTTAACAGGGCAGTGGTGAGCAAGCTCTGCACTGGTGGCAACATGTTTCTGTAGCACGCTCCACGGTTCTTGGAGCCTGATGGACCCACTTGGACCTCCTGAAGCTTGCTCCAGCTTGAAGTCCTCAAGGATCCAGAAAACCGTTTCATCTGCTGCAGCTTCCTGTTTTGATGCGAACTGATGACGCTGAAGATTTGCTGTGAAAGTGGCCGTCGCCAAGGAGACCATTACCTCACAACTCTCAGCTCCTCCTGTTCTGATGACATGAAGGTACTGAAATCAGCTAATGAAGCTCTTTGATCTGCATGCTAATATGAACATTTACTTGCTGATAAGCAGGTATAGCACAATAAAAGCTGGGTCTTGCTAACCTCTATATAAACTGCTGCTGTGACTGAATATCTCCTATTTATCCGTTTATTTTCCACCCAACATGTCCGACATTTCAGCCGCTTTAACGGCTCATCAAACGTTTACCGATGGATTTACAGCAGCAGAAGGTTCTATAGAGGTTCACGGACCCACCATATTAGCTAAATGTGTAGCTCTGAGTTCAATATGTAACTATCTGGTTTAGCTTGATAGCTAAACATTTAGTTTTAAACAGACATTTATAAATGAATAAATAACACAGACGCAAATGTGACTTTAAAAGTTAACCCACATCATTTGTCTTATGACACGCTAAATATTGCTGCTAATTTGGGACTGTGTAACTTTACATACTGGGGCGTGTCACAGCACTCTTTAAAGGTTAAGTCAATAAATGTATTAATTACATATTAATAAAGGCATCTAGAGAATGTGGCATAATAAGACATTATCAGAGTCAGTGAAGAGGCCTTTCCCCCAATCTGATCTAACTGAGTGACTCTTCAGCTGTGAGGAGTTTTTGGTTAACCTTGCAATAAAGACATAACATTAGGAGACTAAAGGCAGAAGCTGGTTGCAGAGAGGGCCGACATGATCTGGGCTGTGCGAGAGTTCGAGCGTTGGTCCAGACGGGCTCATGTACAAGACTGGCCGTAATAAAATATAAGAAACGCTGATCCAGACTCAAGCCTCATCCTTATACAAGGAAGAAGATATTTTCTTCCCATAACATAAATGGTGCCCAACGTGTCCAAAACCGAGTAGCCGGGATGGTTTTTTTTCTCTGCAGACAGGGAAAGAGTCACCGTCAAGAAACCCCTGCGTCGGTCACCGCCTGAGAAGAACCCCGGTTTCTGGGTGAGGCTCAGTCGGACACAGTGTGCTGAACTTTTAAAAAAGGCGGGAGAAAACGGCAGCTGAAAGTGGACTTTAAAACAGGAAGAAAGGCGGAAAGCTGGCACCGTGAGTCGAGCAACCCACTCCTCCACGCAAGGAAAAAGACAATGCTATGATGATGGACTGGACTGACTGAATTTGACCTTCCATCGAGGTTGTCGAGCGTGGTCTGCAACAAGAGAGGATAGAGCTTCCCTTCGCACAACCACTTCGGCGCCCAGTGCCACAGCAGCTGTGTTTGAAGGGGGGGAGCGTAAATCAGTTATCAGCCACAGCCACAGAGTTTTGGGTAGATGAACTATATGGGGATATAACTATCGCGAACACGTAGGATGTTATTGGTGTTTCATTTTGTGTAGTTCTCTACATCTCTTGGATGTGGGGCAGGCTGAAGGAGAGGCCTCAAGCCTGTAGCGGCCTTAGGCTTTCTGAAAGGCCGATGCAGATAAGGAGAACTTCTAGGGACTGAGGTTACATTATTTTACAGCCGTACTGTCTTTTTCTTTTCTCTTCCTACTGGGTGAACAGGGGGAAACCTGGCCACGCCAAATCCGCTGCAACAGTTACGTTTTTTCCTGATTTTAAACATGAGAATATGCAGAGATGTGAGTGTGTTTTGAACCTACCGGCATTTAGTGGAGGAGAGAAAGTAGTGTTCGCCATTCCAAGTGCAAAGGAGGCACAATGTTTGGGTTTCCCAATAGATAAAAATTGCAGCAGGCCATGTTTGGAGATGTGTTTTGGGAAACATTTCACATAGATTCCTGGTGATGCGCTGCAGAGGAAAATAAGTTTAATTCAGGAAAAATTGGTTCATTTGAATTTGGGAAGGATAAAATAATGGTTGGAGATCTGAAAGAAATAAAAACAATGATGGACTTAAGACTTACCACAGATTCTGCTTCCTAGTGTGTCTTTCTGTGTGTGTTTGTCTTGTCCTGTGTAATATGTCCCTATTTAAACATTTGTGAGCAATGATTTATGTTGAATGTATAAATATAATTGTACTTTTAAATTTGTTTGCACGGAGACCCTAAGATAATGAATAAATAATGTGATCATTTGATATATCAAAATAATCCCTGTATCAACTGAACTAAAATTGAGTGTTTTTTAAGGGAAATAAAGGTAAACCAAAGTATCAAGACAAGAATCGAATGTTGAATGAAAACGGAGAAAGTTCAAACGAGTGCTAGCTCATCATGTAAACATTATGGCAGAGCCAAACTGCATCTCTGGGTCTATAGCAACGTCTCTTAGCGGACCATTGAGACGTGATTATGGTTCACGCTGTTCATTGCACAAATTGCTTTGATAAAAAACAACATGAAGTACAAGTTCTATTCAATGGACTTCTTTCAAGAGAAATTAACAAGCAATCTGATAAAGCAACTGGAACGAGCAGGTTAAAAATGGTGTGGAGAAAACATAGGGTTTTATTCTTTTTGCCCGGAAAGAATTTGAATAAAATCACAATTTTGGTCAAAGTAGTTTTATAGTATAATGGCTTTATACTGGAAGGGGAGGAGAATATGGGTTCAAATTCAACTAAACGGTCAGTCAGCAAGATTAAAGGGCTACAGTGTACGGGTTGGAGGATCTTTGGGTTTTTGGGTATAAAAACTAAAGACTTCCTTCAAGGATGATTGTTTAAACATAGATTTGATTTCCTGTTGATTGATTGATTTCTTCTTGGCTAAATCCATGGCTTCCAGTCTAGGCTCTTGGTTAATGAAGCATGGCTCATTAACCAACAATTATGGAGTTCCTTTAGGATTCCTTGATGCAGCAGCCGCATCAAGGAAATCTGAACCAAACTCCCATATCTGCTAATTCTGTCTAACCTAATCACTTACCTATAATCAACTAACTAATCATTTGAATTAGCTCACATATGTTTGGACTAGCATGCACTAACACTTAATAACTCAGCTTGAGGACGCAGAGCCTGAGGAGGACCAGAGGTGTCCTTGGGAGTCACAACATAGAGCAGAGCAGCAACAAGGGAAGCATACACAGTTCAACAGTCCAGATTTAATATCTCATTGAGACGGGCTAAAAGAGACTACATAACATTTCTCTCTGTTGGAGTTTTTCTAGAGTCCTTACAGATGAGTGTGGCCGTCCTTGGGGGCAGGAGGTCATCAGAACGTCTTCTCCCACTCAAATGAATGAAGTGGGGAACCAAAGAAAACCACAGAAAGACCTCGGGGGGTTTTATGGTTCTGACAAACAAGTTATGTCTCAACAAGCTCATCTGACTGGATCATCCCTGGTTACTTTGAGTTCATTCCATGGCCAGCATGATTCATGTCTGATTATAAATTGATTGTCTTTTTTTTGTCGGCTCTCTTCGAACCCATTTGCAACATCTTGAAATATTTCTGTATGTTTTGGGCGTTACTGTAGTGAAAGAAAAATAGGGTACTGTCACAGCAATATTTCAGGTTATGTGTTATGGCAAAAATAGTATCTCATGGTTTCCATAATAAAGGAGACTTGAGTCCCAGAAGGCGTTTAAGTATTTAATTCAAACATGTCTGACCAGACCATGGAGGGGACAGAGTTACTCGTGCATCACCCTAACCAACCTTTCTAACTAACCGCTTAACTAGTATTCAGCAATCATTGTTTATCTCTGTAGACGTCTTCTCCAACGTTCACGCCCCGCCTCTGGACAGCTGCTCCATGTGAGTCATAGCAACGCATGAAGCAGCTCATCCGAAGGCCAGACTGTTATCTTACTGCCCCGGCGTCTGTTTCTCTGGTGACCTGACACATATATCTTTCTCATAACATTAAGCTGGAACAATAAGCTTGTCATTTTACTCTAGATGCATTCACTAAACAGAGAATATACACTTAATTCCTAATTGCATAACAATTTTCCACCACATATGCCAATAAAAGGATTAATGTCATTTTAGTAAAGGCATGTAGGGAACATGGCATAGTCAGAGCTGAAGAGGCCTCAGGTCGACAGACTTCGAGCGTTGGCTCATGTACAAGACTGGCCGTAATAAAATATAAGAAACGCTGATCCAGACTTCAGTCTCATCCTTATGGAAGGAAGAAGATATTTTCTTTCCATAACGGGGGCATACTTTATATTTATGACGAGACATGCAGCATTTATTTTTCTGTAAGAGGTGTGAATCTGATCCTGAGCCACGACAATGCTGAAGATAAATGAACACTTATCTGAAGATCAATTAGTAGTTCCTTCATCAGAACCAAAACATTTGGACTTTTACAGATCTGCTGTTGAAATGCAGGATTCAGAAGAACCATCTTGAATAGAAGACATTGTAAAACCCGTCTTGGACACTAGAGGGAATTATTTCATTGTCTCTGCCTGTTCAGAAATACTTTGTCTACTTTGTCCAAGTGAGTAAAGATCCTGGAAACCTGGGAGGAGTTCAGTTCCCACTGATCCTGTTTCTATCTGTGGACCTGGAAGAGATGAGGATCCCTGAAGCTAGAACAGGTCAGAACCGGCTTCAGAAACCCGAGAGTATCTGGGTAAAAGCGTCTACAGCACCTCCTCCAAGAGCGCCTGCGCCTCATTTCATCTGGGAGGATATGTGCAGGGAGCCTGATGCACAAACCAGATGTGGTTCTGCTGGTTCACTGTGAGCGGATTCATGGAGAGAATCCCTTTCAGCGAGCTCTCATTGGGCCAAAGCAAACAGAAGCAGAGGGAGGTGTCAGAAGGAGCTGAAAGTTCCAGAACAACCATCAAGCTCTGATATGTTTACAGGAGAAACACGAATTCAGATAAACCGGGAGAGTCCAGCTGAAGAGGAAATAACTAAAGCAGAAAGGAGGAGAAGGACTCAGAAACATGAAGATCTGGACCGGTACTGTTGGACTTTGGCAAATACAACCAGAAAAGAGAAGCAGCAGCAGAACCTCCATCACACGAAGCATAAAGTTCTGCTTAGATTCGGTCGTGTTATATCGGACCCAAGGAGACAGGCTAAAACCCAGAAAATCACTCCACAGGTCCATTTTATTAGTACAGAACATTTCAGTAACAGTTCAGAGAGCTTTACACAATGAAAACATGAAACAATAAACAAATCAATCATAAATTACTGCGGCAAAATAAGGAGAAGTAAAGAAAAGCTGTGGTCCAGAGTAGAATTAACAGTGATTATAGGTCAAAGGTTATTCTAAGCAGATGGCTTTAGTCTTGATTTGAAGGAACTCAGTGTTTCAGCAGCTTTGCAGTTTTCTGGAAGTCTGTTCCAGATTAGAGGAGCATAGAAACTGAAAGCTGCTTCTCCATGTTTGGTTCTGGTTCTGGAGATAATTAGTAGACTAGAACCAGAAGACCTGAGTGGTTCTGGAAGGTTGATACCACAACAACTACAACAGATCTTTATTGTATTTTTGGTATGAGGAGCCGTTTGTAAAGTTACACAGTTCAAAGTTAACAGCAATAATTTGGCTTATTTATCCTGTCATAAGAGATAAATGTTGTTTATTCATTTATACATGTTACAGTTTATAACTAAATATTTAGTAAGCAAGCTAAATAATTAAACTAAATAGTTGGCAAGCTAACTATTTAGTTTGAAGCCAAATATTTAACTTAACATTTAGCTAGCAAGCTAAACTGGCTTGCTACATTTTTAGCTTTGAACTAAACATTTAGCTCAGATTTAAATATTTAGCTAATATACAAATTTACATCCCAATAAACTGAAGTGGACTACCAAAATAAAAGCTGGGTCTTGCTAACCTCTATATAAACTGCTGGCAGACTGAATGTTTCCTCTTTATCAATGTTTATTTTCCTCCCAACATTTCAGCTTAAAACATTTGATGAGCCGTTTTAACGGTAACACAGACGTTTACCGATGGATTTACAGCAACATGAAGTTAAATAGAGGTTAGTGAGACCCAGCTTTTATTTTGATAGTCCACCACCGCTTATCGGCAAGTCAATTAGCATATTAGCTAAATATTTACTTCAATGCTACATATTTAGCTAGCCAGTTTAGCTCGCTATTTTGGAAATAAGTATTTGGGGCTCAGGAGATAGGAGTTCATCCGATGACAGGTGGGTTGCCGGTTCGAATCCCTGCTCCGTCCGTATCGGTTGTTGTGTCCTTGGGCAATACACATCACCCTCCTTGCCTCCTGGTGGCTCTTGTGTCTGGCAGCCTTGCTTCTGTCAGCTATAACGCATGAATGTGGTTCTCTGACTGAAAAAGCATATTTAGTTTGAAACTGAGACATTTATAAATGAATAAATAATATGGACGCGTTTGACTGTGTAACTTTAGAAACGACTCATTGTAGAGATGTGGAAACAGAATGCCACCGCTATTACTTTAGAGATGATTCTCTAATCCATCCATTTGTTCTCAAAGTCATTATGAAATCTCACCATGAAGAAACAAAGAGGCAACCTGTCAGGTGGGATATGAACCTTGAGGTGACCTGCTGTCTCCTGTAGATGAGGTGGGTTGGATGGATGGATGGTTGGATGGATGGATGGATGGATGGATGGATGGATGGATGGTTGGATGGATGGATGGATAAGTGGATGGATGGATGGATGGATAAGTGGATGGATGGATGGATGGATAAGTGGATGGATGGATGGTTGGATGGATGGATGGATGGATGGATGGATGGATGGATGGATGGATGGATGGATGGATGGATAAGTGGATGGATGGATGGATGGTTGGATGGATGGATGGATGGATAAGTGGATGGATGGATGGATGGTTGGATGGATGCATGCATGGATGGATGGCCATTGGTACTGATCCAGGTTCTGGTTCTGGTTCTGTTGGAGGTTTCTTCCTGTTAAAGGGGAGTTTTTCCTCTCCACCGTCGCTACATGCTTGCTCAGTATGAGGGATTGCTGAAGGATTGCTGTGGTTAGAAAGTCTGCATCAACGGGGCCCAACCTCACGCCAATGACTGACGCAATCTGCTGGGATTCCTTAGATAGAAACTTTTAACTGATTATAATGATTGTATTGAAATTAACTGATGGATGGAATGAGTCACTGACAGCTGCAGAACCAGGCAAAAAAAAAAAAAACGGACCGCGTTTCTCTCTCCTCCCCAGCTTTGACCCGGTTCTGGTAAAGCCCGGTTTGGGGGTGGGGGGGTGGGGGTGTCCCAGACTCTGTTTTCGGCATTCAGCTGCAGGACAGAAACATCAACACTCCGATCTGGTTATGTAAGCAGAACCAAACGGATGCTGTGGGGACCGACGGGTTGGGTCAGAACCGCTCTCTGTTACAGTAATCATGTTCTGCCTCTAAGGGACTGGTTCTGGTTCTGGTTCTGGTTCTAGAGAGGACGTGATGGTGAGAGCAGGATGAGGTGGAGGAGGGGCCGGACCTCCAAGGCGTTGTGATGCAAAGCCGGTCGTAGCCAACAGACAGTTCCCATGGCAACGCAGGGCTGCCAAACTTCCTTGTTGACAAATGATGGTGATCCCCCCCTTCTGTGTGTGTGTCTTATAAAGGAGTGAAAGAGAGAAACAGGAGAACAGCGCTGGTTCTGTCTGTCCGCAGTGACCCGAACATGAGGTTCTGACGGGTCGCTGGTTCCCACCGCAGAACCTCAGCTGTCTCTGAGTCGATCAGGGAACGATCGGACATGTTGCTGCGTTCCTCTCAGGAACAAATATGGCTCTCATCATAGCTTTCTTTCACCACCAATAAAATCCAGAGAGTGTAGAAAACGCTGAGCTGGTCAGCAGGTCAATCAACCGCTGTTATTATTATTATTTATATCAGAAAGAGAAACAGAAATCAATCAGCACCACATTGACGAGGCTCAGATATAAACTCCTGCTCAGTTTAATAACCAGAAATCATTTAAAGGAAACGCTCCATGTTGGGACATTTTCAGGGTCCATGTTTCTGATCTGGATGAAAAAACAAAAAACAGGACGATTATTGTGATTAATGGAGGAGAAACCATGGAAACCAGAACCATGTTTCCTTACTGCGTCTCATATTCAGGACCACATTTAAAGTCAGAGAAAATCTGAACGTAAACATATTTTAGCGTTTCACAGAAGAAGGAAGCCGACGTAATAATCCAAGATACGACTTTTAGTTTGAAAGGCCAGGAAACCTCTTCCTGTTTGTCTAAATGGGTCGTATGGCCATGTGGCGGGAAAAAGCTGCTGAGTAACCAGTTGCCATGGTGATTCCCGCCAAAGAGAAAGGCCGACTCAGGGAACCGCAGGAAACAAACAAGATTCGTATTCGGAAACAGAAGTGGGTCCGAAAAAGTCCGACTGTCTGAGAGACGGACAAACTTTAATGATGGTTCTGATACCGGGACGTCCAAAGTGGACTGGGTCTACTCAGAACCAGATGTCTCATCTAGGAACATCTGTCCTCCAGAACCATCGGGAAAATATCTACAGCTGAGGACACGTCTGTCCTGGTCCAGGTGAGGACACGCCCGTCCTGGTCCAGCTGAGGACATGTCTGTCCTGGTCCAGGTGAGGACAATACTGTCCTGGTCCAGGTGAGGACAATACTGTCCTGGTCCAGGTGAGGACAATACTGTCCTGGTCCAGCTGAGGACACGCCCGTCCTGGTCCAGTTGAGGACATGTCTGTCCTGGTCCAGGTGAGGACACGCCCGTCCTGGTCCAGGTGAGGACAATACTGTCCTGGTTCAGGTGAGGACAATACTGTCCTGGTCCAGCTGAGGACACGCCCGTCCTGGTCCGGGTGAGGACACGTCTGTCCTGGTCCAGGTGAGGACACGTCTGTCCTGGTCCAGGTGAGGACAATATTGTCCTGGTCCAGGAGAGGACACGCCGTCCTGGTCCAGGTGAGAACACGTCTGTCCTGGTCCAGGTGAGGATAGTACTGTCCTGGTCCAGGTGAGGACAATATTGTCCTGGTCCAGGAGAGGACACGCCCGTCCTGGTCCAGGTGAGAACACGTCTGTCCTGGTCCAGGTGAGGATAGTACTGTCCTGGTCCAGGTGAGGACAATATTGTCCTGGTCCAGGTGAGGACACGCCCGTCCTGGTCCAGGTGAGGACACGTCTGTCCTGGTCCAGGTGAGGACACGTCTGTCCTGGTCCAGGTGAGGACAATACTGTCCTGGTCCAGGTGAGGACACGCCCGTCCTGGTCCGGGTGAGGACACGTCTGTCCTGGTCCGGGTGAGGACACGCCCGTCCTGTTCCAGGTGAGGACACGCCCCTCCTGGTCCGGGTGAGGACACATCTGTCCTGGTCCAGGTGAGGACACATCTGTCCTGGTCCAGGTGAGGACACGCCCGTCCTGGTCCAGGTGCGGACACGTCTGTCCTGGTCCAGGTGAGGACACATCTGTCCTGGTCCAGGTGAGGACAATACTGTCCTGGTACAGGTGAGGACAATACTGTCCTGGTCCAGGTGAGGACACGCCCCTCCTGGTCAAGGTGAGGATACGCCCATCCTGGTCCAGGTGAGGACACGCCCGTCCTGGTCCAGGTGAGGACACGCCCGTCCTGGTCCAGGTGAGGACACGTCTGTCCTGGTCCAGGTGAGGACAATACTGTCCTGGTCCAGGTGAGGACACGCCCCTCCTGGTCCAGGTGAGGACACGCCCATCCTGGTCCAGGTGAGGACACGCCCATCCTGGTACAGGTGAGGACAATACTGTCCTGGTCCAGGTGAGGACACGCCCCTCCTGGTCCAGGTGAGGACACGTCTGTCCTGGTCCAGGTGAGGACACGCCCATCCTGGTCCAGGTGAGGACACGTCTGTCCTGGTCCAGGTGAGGACACGTCTGTCCTGGTCCAGGTGAGGACAATACTGTCCTGGTACAGGTGAGGACACGCCCGTCCTGGTCCAGGTGAGGACACGTCTGTCCACAGAACAATGGTACAAGATGCATGTAAGGCACTTTAAACGTTGCAGTGCAGTGATTGAACACATGGTGGCGCTGCTGCAGCAGCAGGTATGAAATGCTACATCAGAACAGGTCCATATCTAGACCCGGTGTTTAGGGACCGGGTCAAAGCCCAATGTTGGCATGGAGACGAGTCCTCCGACTGTCTGAGTGGACATCCTGTAGAAGGTCTTCAGTTATTGTCTCTGAGCTCTACGATGCCAGAAGCTGAAGCTGTGGAGATCTCCTCGCTCTTCTTCCTCCTCCTCCTCCTCCTCCTGCTCTCCTTCTTCTTCTTCTTCTACACTTTCTGCCATGCAGCTGTCCTCTGTCCTTGGGTCTTTAGTCCTGCTTTTATTTCTTAGCCTGTCCTGAGCCGCAGCAGAAGAACCTTCTCCTCTCGGTTGATGGTTCTCCACCTCCTCCTCCCTTTCTCCCTCCTCTTCCTCTTCCTCCTCCTCCTCCTCTTCTTCATCATCCACAGCCAGGCCCAGTTTGCCGTGTCCAGCCAGCTGAAGCAATGAGGTGCCGGGTGTGGACGGACGGGTGGAGAGCGCCGCATCGTACACCGAGAACGGCAGGTGGAGGTAGTGTCCTGCCGCCGCCGCCGCATAGATGCAGCAGCAGGTCTGGGCGCAGCCGGGGCGGAGCTCCTGTCCTGCTCCGACTGTCCGGAACCGCTTCCTGAGAGACGGTCCGGCCTGAGGCGGGAGGCAGATCCGGGCGGGCACGGCCCTGTGGAGAGCTTGGTGGGCGGAGCCAGCGCCGGGCGGCGGGGCGTGGGGGGCGCTGGCGAGCGCCGGGTCGGGTGGCAAGCACCAGTTGGCGCTCTGAAGCAGGATCTCGGCTCGCAGGCGGCGAAGGAGATTGTTAACGAGGACGGAGCGTCGCAGGAACGCTTCGGGGTCGTCGATGAACCGCATCTTCTCCAGGGAGAGTCGGAGAACATGAGCCCGCTCCTCCAGAACCGGTGCGACCTGCGGGAGAACGTCACGTTACATCCACCGCCATCAGGTCATTAGGTCAAACATACAGAATCCTCCACTCAAAGAGATCTAAAAGAACAGTAGAAGAACTCTGGAAGAACAATAGAAAGAACACCGAAAAGAACTCAAGAAGAACGTTAGAAGAATTCTAGAAAAACTCTAGAAGAACATTAGAAGAACACTAGAAGAACACTAGAAGAACGCTAGAAGAACAATAGAACACCAGAAGGACTCTAGAGGAACATAAAAAGAAAACCAAAAGAACTCTAGAAAAACTCTATAAGAACATTAGAACACTAGAAGGACTCAATAAGAGCACCAGTTTCTAGAAGAACACCAGAACTGAAGAAGAAATCTAGAAGAAAACTAGGAGAACTCTAAAAGAGCTCTAGAAGAACATTAGAAGAACACTAGAAGAACAATAGAAGAACACTAGAAGAACGCTAGAAGAACATAAGAAGAAAACCAAAAGAATTCTAGAAAAACTCTAGAAGAACAATAGAAGAACAATAGAAAAACACTAGAAAAAACTCTACAAGAACAATAGAACACCAGAAGGATTTTAGAAGAACATAAGAAGAAAACCAAAAGAACTCTAGAAAAACTATAGAAGAACATTTGAACACTAGAAGGACTTAATAGGAGCACCAGTTTCTAGAAGAACACCAGAACTGAAGAAGAAATCTAGAACACTATGAGAACTCTAGAAGAGCTCTAGAAGAACATTAGAAGAACTCTAGAAGAACTCTAGAAGAACAATAGAAGAACAATAGAAAAACACTAGAAGAATTCTACAAGAACAATAGAACACCAGAAGGACTTTAGAAGAACATAAGAAGAAAACCAAAAGAACTCTAGAACAACACTAGGAGAACTCTAGAATAGCTCTAGAACTCTAGAAGAACACCAGAACTCAAGAAGGACTCTACAAGAACCTCAGAACTAAAGAAGACCTCTAGAAGAACACTAGGAGAACTCCAGAAGAACCCTGGAAGAACCATAACCCTAGAAGAACACTAAAAGAATTGCAGATCATAGAATAACACTAGTAGAACATGGAAAGAACACCAAAACCCTAAAAGAACACCAGAACCCTAGAAGAACTCTAGAACAATAGAGAAACCATAGAACACTAGAAGAACACTACAAAAACCCTCGAAAAACCCTGAAATAACCATAGAACAACAATAGTAGAACTCAAGAAGAACTCTAGAACCCTAGAAAAACTCTAGAAGAACCCTGGAAGAACCTTAGAACAACAGAATCCTGGAAAAACACCAAAACCCTAGAAGAACACCAAAAGAACATCGGAACCCTAGAAGAACACTGGAACCCTAGAACTAGAACTCTAGTAGAACTCTAGAAAAATAGAGGAACTGTAGAACACTAGAAGAACCATAGAAGAACACTACAAGAACACCAGAACCTTAGAATAACTCCAGAAGAAGTGGGGAACTCTAGAAGAACACTAGAAAAACTCTAGAAAACCACTAGTCGGACTCTAGAGGAACACTAGAAGAATTCTCGAGGAACTCTAGAACACCAGAAAAACACCAGAAATCAAGACAAACTCAGGAAGAACACTAGAAGGACCCTAAAAAAACACTAGTAGAACTTTAGAACACTAGAACTATAGAAAAACACTATTAGAACTCTAGAAGAACATTAGTAGAACTCTAGTGGAACTGTAGAACACTAGAAGAACATTAGAACACCAAAACACTGGAAGAACACTACAAAAACCCTAGAAGAACCCTAGAACACCAGAACCATAGAAGAACTCTTGAAGAACACTAGAAGAACACTAGTAGAACTCTAAAACCCTCTAAAACAATAGAGGAACTGTAGAACACTAGAACACTACAAAAACCCTAGAAGAACCCTAGAAAACCCGAACCATAGAAGAACTCTAGAAGAACACCAGAAGAACTGTAGAACACTAGAAAAAACCCTAGAAGAACTCTAGAAGAACTGTGGAGCACTAGAAAAACTCTAGAAGAACCCTAGAACAACAGAACCATAAAATAACTCTAGAACACCAGAAGAACTGTAGAACACTAGAAAAAACCCTAGAAGAACTCTAGAAGAACTCTGGAGCACTAGAAAAACTCTCGAAGAACCCTAGAACACCAGAACCCTAGAAGAACTCTATAAGAACACCAGAAGAACTGTAGAACACTAGAAAAAACCCTAGAAGAACTCTAGAAGAACTCTGGAAGAACTGTGGAACACTAGAAAAAACCCTAGAAGAACTCTAGAAGAACTGTGGAGCACTAGAAAAACTCTAGAAGAACCCTAGAACAACAGAACCATAAAATAACTCTAGAACACCAGAAGAACTGTAGAACACTAGAAAAAACCCTAGAAGAACTCTAGAAGAACTCTGGAGCACTAGAAAAACTCTCGAAGAACCCTAGAACACCAGAACCCTAGAAGAACTCTATAAGAACACCAGAAGAACTGTAGAACACTAGAAAAAACCCTAAAAGAACTCTAGAAGAACTCTGGAAGAACTGTGGAACACTAGAAAAACTCTAGAAGAACCCTAGAACACCAGAACCCTAGAAGAACTCTATAAGAACACCAGAAGAACTGTAGAACACTAGAAAAAACCCTAGAAGAACTCTAGAAGAACTCTGGAAGAACTGTGGAACACTAGAAAAACTCTAGAAGAACCCTACAACACCAGAACCATAGAAGAACTCTATAAGAACACCAGAACTGTAGAACACTAGAGAACCCCTAGATGAACTCTAGAACAGCAGAACCATAGAAGAACTCTATAAGAACACCAGAAGAAGTGTAGAACACTAGAGAAACCCTAGATGAACTCTAGAACAGCAGAACCATAGAAGAACTCTATAAGAACACCAGAAGAACTGTAGAACACTAGAGAAACCCTAGATGAACTCTAGAACAGGAGAACCGTAGAAGAACCATAGAAGAACAGCTGACTATGTGGAACAGCTTGAAGCACCACTTACAGTCTGGCAGTAGGTCCGGAAGCTGAAGGGAGGCTCTTCATCGTCATCAACAAACTTTCTCTTGAAAAAGGCGATTCTGGACATGGAAACCGGGTCAGGAACTCTTCTACAGGGAGGTTCTGCTCAGAGGAGGAAGAAAACAATCAATCAGAGCCTCAGTCATGTTCCTAGAACCACAGATTCTGGTTTCATAGAACCTTGTTCAGGTTCTGTACATGTTTCCAGGTGAGATGATGAGAACCAGACCTGATGCATGTGGTGGTTCTGAGCTGCGGGGCGGTTCTGGGTCGGACAGGGAGGTCCGGCGGCAGGGGTAGGCAGAGAGCACAGCGTCTCCCTCTGGGTCCAGGAACGGATTCATTGACAGAACCAGGGTCATCTCTGGTTCGGTTCTGAAAACAGACGGTCCGTTAGCAGCAGCTGGTTCTGCTCATTAGAACAGAACATCATAACAACAGTGGAACAAGATAAGCTGACGTTAAAGGGTTCTGATCACTCATTGTGGGCCTGACCTGCTTCTGAACGGTACCATCAGGCCCAGATTTAGACCTGCATTCTGCAGAATCTCATGTGGTGCTGAAGGTTCCTGGTAACTTCGGATCTGATGTTCTGATGACTGCATCTGGTAGCTTCTCCTGAGGTCCAAAGAACTCAGCAAAGATCTGAACCTAAAGGGCACCGGATGAAACAACCCGGCATCTGAACGGCACCAGAACCAGGAGCCAGGAGGTTCTGGACCAACAGTCCGATGCTCTGTGGCACAGATGGAGGAGCCCCACTGATCTCTGCTGGGGATCTTCTGAACCTAAAGGTTTCCTTCAGAGGCTGACTGGTTGCTATAACTGGTTCTGAGTTTCACCCTCAGCAGCCTGAAGGTGGGTCTCTACGGAGGTTCCACCGTGTTCTCCTTATAGCAGACGGGAACACAGCTGTGTGAGGAGGAGACGGCATGGGCCTTCTGAGGTTCTAATTGATCCAGCATGTTCTGGTTCTGACCCAGTGTTTCTGAGCCTTCAGGGAGACGGCGGCGATGAGAACATGTCAGAGCAGCAGACAGAACTGGGTCACTGAGGTTCTGTTGTGCCGTCTCACGTTACAAACCGATGCAGACTGATTCTGACTGGAAGTATTCACGTTCCACCTTCTAGAAGGAAGGAAGGAAGGAAGGAAGGAAGGAAGGAAGGAAGGAAGGAAGGAAGGAAGGAAGGAAGGAAGGAAGGAAGGAAGGAAGGAAGGAAGGAAGGAAGGAAGGAAGGAAGGAAGGAAGGAAGGAAGGAAGGAAGGAAGGAAGGAAGGAAGGAAGGAAGGAAGGAAGGAAGGAAGGAAGGAAGGAAGTACACCCTCTAGGATTTCTTGGCTTCATGTTCAGTACTTGATGAAAATGTTCTGGTCTCCTGCAGGTCCTAGAACCGTTTCAGTCTGAAATCATATGGAGAAAAACAGCAGAATCTACACGCTCATGTTCCGCTGGGTTCACTGGATGCACTAGATCTACTAAGGCCACCAGGTCCACTAAATCCACTGGATCAATAGGGTCCACTAGATTCACTGGGTCCATTAGATGCACTGGACCCACTGGGTCCACTGGATCCACTAGATGCACTAGATCCACCGGGCCCACTAGATCTACTAGGGCCACCAGGTCCACTACATCCACTGGATCAGTTGGGTCCACTAGATTAACTGGATCCACCGGGTCCACAAGGCACGTTAGATCCACTGTGCCCACTAGATCCACTGGGTCTGCTAGATTCACTGAATCCATTGGGCCCATTAGATCCATTGGGTCCACTAGATCCAGTGGGTCCACAAGATCCGGTGGGTCCACTGGATCCATTAGATCGACTGAATTCACTGGGTCCACTAGATTTACTAGGGCCACCAGGTCCACTAGATCAATTGGGTCCACTAGATTCACTGGGTCCAGTAGATGCACTAGACCCACCGGGCCCACTAGATCCACTGGATCCACCGGGTCCACTAGATCGACTTGGCCCGCTAGATCCACTAGACCCACCGAGCCCACTAGATCCACTGGATCCATTGGGTCCACTAGATTAAATGGATCCACCGCGTCCACTAGATCGACTGGGTCCACTAGATCCAATGGATCCATTGGGCTCCACTAGATCGACTGAATTCACTGGATCCACTGGATCCACTAGATGCACTAGATCCACTGGGCCACTGGGATCTAGTGGGCCCGGTGAGTCTAGTGCATCTAGTGGACCCAGTGAATCTAGTGGACCCAATTAATCCAGTGGGCCCACTCAATTCACCTGGGTCCACTAGATGCATTGGGTTCACTAGATTCACTAGATCCACTGAGACCACTAGATCACTGCCTCTTAACCCTGGTCCTCAGGGCCCACTGTCCTTCCTGTTTTAGCTGCATCTCTGCTCCAGCACACCTGATTCGAATGACAGCATTAGCTCTTGTATACCATCAAGTGCTGCAGAAACCAATTAATCACCTAGTTATTCAAGTTAGGTGTGTGGAAGAAGGGAAACACCTAAAACAAGCAGGACAGGGGGCCCTGTGCACCAGAGTTAAGAAACCCTGCTACTAGATTTACTGGATCCAGTCGGCCCACCAGGTCCACTGGGTCTGCTAGATCCAGTGGGCTCACTAGATCCACTGGGTCCACTAGATTCACTAGATCCATTGGGTCCACTGGATCCACTGGGTCCACTAGATTCACTAGATCCATTGGGTCCACTGGATCCACTGGGTCCACTAGATTCACTAGATCCACCGGGCCCACTAGATCTACTAGGGCCACCAGGTCCACTACATCCACTGGATCAGTTGGGTCCACTAGATTAACTGGATCCACCGGGTCCACAGGGCACGCTAGATCCACTGTGCCCACTAGATCCACTGGGTCTGCTAGATTCACTGGATCAAATGGGCCCATTAGATCCATTGGGTCCACTAGATCCAGTGGGTCCACAAGATCCGGTGGGTCAACTGGATCCATTAGATCGACTGAATTCACTGGGTCCACTAGATTTACTAGGGCCACCAGGTCCACTAGATCCACTAGATCAATTGGGTCCACTAGATTCACTGGGTCCAGTAGATGCACTAGACCCACCGGGCCCACTAGATCCACTAGATCGACTTGGCCCGCTAGATCCACTGTGTCCACTAGACCCACCGGGCCAACTAGATCTACTGGATCCATTGGGTCCACTAGATTCAATGGATCCACCGGGTCCACTAGGTCCACTAGATCGACTGGGTCCACTAGACCCACTGGGCCCGCTAGATCCACTGGATCCATTGGGTCCACTAGATTAAATGGATCCACCGGGTCCACTAGGTCCACTAGATCGACTGGGTCCACTAGACCCACTGGGTCCGCTAGATCCACTGGGCCGACTAGATCGACTGAATTCACTGGATCCACTAAATCTACTGGATCCACTAGATGCACTAGATCCACTGGGATCTAGTGGGCCCGGTGAGTCTAGTGCATCTAGTGGACCCAGTGAATCTAGTGAGACCCAATTGATCCAGTGGGCCCACTCAATTCACCTGGGTCCACTAGATGCATTGGGTTCACTAGATTCACTAGATCCACTGAGACCACTAGATCACTGCCTCTTAACCCTGGTCCTCAGGGTCCACTGTCCTTCCTGTTTTAGCTGCATCTCTGCTCCAGCACACCTGATTCGAATGACAGCATTAGCTCTTGTATACCATCAAGTGCTGCAGAAACCAATTAATCACCGAGTTATTCAAGTTAGGTGTGTGGAAGAAGGGAAACACCTAAAACAAGCAGGACAGGGGGCCCTCTGCACCAGAGTTAAGAAACCCTGCTACTAGATTTACTGGATCCAGCCGGCCCACCAGGTCCACTGGGTCTGCTAGATCCACTAGATCCACTGGGCTCACTAGATCCACTGGGTCCACTAGATCCATTGGGTCCACTGGGTCCACTAGATTCACTAGATCCATTGGGTCGACTGGATCCACTGGGTCCACTAGATGCATTGGGTTCACTAGATCCATTGGGTCCACTAGATTCACTAAAACCATTGGGTCCACTAGATTCACTGGATCCACTGGGTCCACTAGATTCACTGGATCCACTGGGTCCACTAGATGCAGTTGGCTCACTAGATCCACTGGGTTCACTAGATTAAATAGATCCACTGAGTCCACTAGATCCAATGGGTCCACTAGATTCACTGGAATCCACTGGCTCAACTAGATCCAGTGGGCTCACTGGGTCCACTAGATCCAGTGGGCTCACTGGGTCCACTGGGTCCACTAAATCCAATGGGCTCACTAGATCCACTAGATGCATTGGGCTCACTAGATCCACTGGGTCCACTAGATTCACTGGGTCCACTAGATCCAGTGGGCTCACTAGATCCACTGGGCCCACTAGATCCACTGAGTCCACTAGATCCACTGGGTCCACTAAATCCACTGGGCCCACTAGATCCAATGGGTCCACTAGATGCATTGGGTCCACTAGATCCACTGGGTCCACTAAATTCAATGGGGCCACTAAATTCAATGGGTCCACTAGATCCAATGGGTCCACTAGATCCAATGGGTCCACTAGATCCAATGGGTCCACTAGATGCATTGGGTCCACTAGATCCACTGGGTCCACTAGATCCACTGAGTCCACTAGATCCAATGGGTCCACTAGATCCACTGAGTCCACTAGATCCAATGGGTCCACTAGATCCACTGAGTCCACTAGATCCAATGGGTCCGCTAAATGCAATGGGTCCACTAGATCCAATGGGTCCACTAGATCCACTGGGTCCACTAGATCCACTGGGTCCACTAGATCCAATGGGTCCACTAGATCCACTGGGTCCACTAGATCCAATGGGTCCACTAGATCCACTGAGTCCACTAGATCCAATGGGTCCACTAGATCCACTGGGTCCACTAGATCCACTGGGTCCACTAGATCAAATGGGTCCACTAGATCCAATGGGTCCACTAGATCCATTGAGTCCACTAGATCCAATGGGTCCACTAAATTCAATGGGTCCACTAGATCCACTGGGTCCCACTAGATCCACTGGGTCCACTAGATCCAATGGGTCCACTAGATCCACTGGGTCCACTAAATTCAATGGGTCCACTAGATCCACTGGGTCCACTAGATCCAATGGGTCCACTAGATCCACTGGGTCCACTAGATCCACTGAGTCCACTAGATCCAATGGGTCCACTAGATCCACTGAGTCCACTAGATCCAATGGGTCCACTAGATCCACTGAGTCCACTAGATCCAATGGGTCCGCTAAATGCAATGGGTCCACTAGATCCACTGGGTCCACTAGATCCAATGGGTCCACTAGATCCACTGGGTCCACTAGATCCACTGGGTCCACTAGATCCAATGGGTCCACTAGATCCAATGGGTCCACTAGATCCAATGGGTCCACTAGATCCACTGGGTCCACTAGATCCAATGGGTCCACTAGATCCACTGGGTCCACTAGATCCACTGGGTCCACTAGATCCAATGGGTCCACTAGATCCACTGAGTCCACTAGATCCAATGGGTCCACTAGATCCACTGAGTCCACTAGATCCACTGAGTCCACTAGATCCACTGGGTCCACTAGATCCAATGGGTCCACTAGATCCACTGTGTCCACTAGATCCACTGTGTCCACTAGATCCACTGGGTCCACTAAATTCAATGGGTCCACTAGATCCACTGGGTCCACTAGATCCAATGGGTCCACTAGATCCACTGGGTCCACTAGATCCACTGGGTCCACTAGATCCAATGGGTCCACTAGATCCAATGGGTCCACTAGATCCACTGGGTCCACATCTGCTAGAAGATTAACTTAAGAAATCATCAACATCATCATCATCATCATCATCAGGGAGAGAACCTTTAAAACCGCAACTGCTGCTTTCCAACAAATTGGGAAGGGTCAAAGGTCATCTCCAGACCACCTGAAGTCCATCAGCAGGGAACTGATTGCTCTCCATTCCAGTCTTAACACACACACTGTGCGTCTGAGAGAGAACTCGTCCTCCATTCTGGACCCGTCCTCTCCTGCGGTGGTACCGGCACAGCCTCCTCTTCAGCAGATGGAGCACGGTCCTCCATGAGGAGGAGGAAGATGAAGAGCATCAGATGGTTTATTAGTCATCAGCCTGTTTTCTGATTGGAGGACGGTTCTGTCACATACTCTGATCTGACCCGGTTCTGCTGCTGCAGACCGGATCTAATGGTTCAGAACTTCTCCTGATCATCTTCTAAGCAGAAGTTGAGCAGAACCATCACAACTCATCATGGTGATCAGTCACACCTGGTCCTGCTGGTCCAGACTTTCACTAAGCCACTCCAGAACCATCACTCTGCCTCCACCATGTTGGACTGTAGTTCTGATGTTCTGGTTCTGACATGCTGGGTTGGTTCTGCTCCAGATGTACCAGGTCCAGAACCTTCAGCAGAACTTCTGTCTCTGATGTCTTTCCATCCTGCTGTTTGGTTAACAGCTGATGATGAGTTCCTCTTTAATCCCACAGAAGCATCAGGGTGTACTTACTTTCCTTGTTCTAACCACCGGGTCGCTGGCACCATTCTTCTGTCCGTCTCATCCTGTCAGCCCAGATCGGGTCTCTGGAGGACGGGAGGTTCTGATCGCGTTCTGCTGCATTCTGGGGTTAACGAATCGGGTCTCTGGAGGCTCTTAACTAAATCACACCCAGGTGTTTCTGGACCTGCTGGTACTGATCAGAACCAGTCCTCCTCTCTGGAACGGGAAGCATTTGGACCGCTGGTTCTGCATGTCCTCCCGGACTGAAAGGCTCCTTTCAGAACTTTTTCCCGTGTGGCTGAAGTCATCGGGTCCAAACCAGAAATCCAAACCTTCTGCTGCTATTTCTGAATCTGACGCTCATCTCCAACTTGTTCTGGCGCACAGAGGCTCATTCAGAGGTCCTGGAGAACCCAAACCCGAAACTGGACCCGGTTTGACTGGGACCAGAACCCAGAGCAGAGCAGAGAAGGACACGGAAACCAGGAACGCTGGGAAAACAGCTGCTTTTCTCCAGGAAATCATCAATCATTCCAGAGAAATGCAGATGTGAGACCGGGCTCCCCGCTGGGACCGAGGAATGGTTCTGGTTCTGGTGGGGAGGGGAACCAACAGGTCCACTTCCTTAATGAGCAGCAGTCTGCTCTGATGATTGATAGCAGCTTTAAGGTTGAGATATTCTGGGATGAACCTCCTAACTGGACCAGAACCAGGCTGCAGGTCACTCTCTGACTGAGACCCACACATGACGGATGGACGCTGCTTTTGGTTCTGGTTCTGTACTGGACCGGGTTCTTTCACTCCAACATCAGTAACAATAAAAGCTTCTAAGGTAAACAAGCCGAACCGGGTCCATCCCAACAGTTCTTACCTGACCCGAAGCTTCGGGGTTTGGATCGGAACCCAGAAGAAGGAGTAAAAACGGAGTCTCTTGCTCCCGCTCGGTACCGATCACCAGCTGGGTTCGGGTAACACCGCTGTGAGCATCCAGAATCCCCGCCGAACCGAGCTCCGTCTCGTCTTCCTCCAGCACAGGCTCGGTTCTGGACGTGGCAGACCCGGATCCGGACCCAGACTAGTCTCAGGCTCCTCCCCGGACCGGAGCCGCTCGGTGTGTTCGGGCTGACGGTCGGAACCGATGTGGGGCTGCAGCGCCTCCGCTTCCTCACTGCCCGAGGAAGACTTCAGGCTAAGGCAAGACAGTTGTGCATTTAATCCGTGACGCTAACCGAAGGGTTCTCCAACAGTCCTTTAGTTTCTCTCGTTTCATTCATTGAAATAAAGTTGTAGTAATTCTTTCATGGCTGATTTTAGGTTTGTTAACTGACCCTTCTAGTTTTTCCAGTATTGTAGGGGCTCTAGTGTTTAATACTCAGTACTAATAGTTAATTAATAAGACAGCTTTAACTTACTTCAAATGTAATAATGTTCACTGCTAGGGTTGGAATATTTCACAAACTGATTAGAGACTCATTTTCTCCTTCCTAAATACTTTTGGAATTAAAACGTTCTTAGCCCTAGTTCTGGGTCTTTCAATTAACTAGTGGAAAGTTCCAACTAGTTACCAAATAACTATTTAGAGGTTACATTGGATAAAAGTGTAACTAGTTACTACAAGACTTTACATAAATAAAATGTAAACCTTAATAGTTAACTAAAAGAGTTGAAAAGTTTAGTAAACTCAGGAGTAGCGCCCCCTATGGCCAACAAGTAAAGAGTCTGAGTTTGAACTAGTTAACCACTACTAGTAAATAGGTCAGTTTAGTGGGGTTTAGAATGGTTATTAGTTAACTAGTGAGACTTTCTATCGAACCATATTTCAGGTCAAACGGCTTTAACTCGTCCCTTCTGCGTGTTGGAGGTTAGTGCTACTAGTTAACTGGTCACCAGGACGGTGTTCTGGTCACATTAGACCTGCAGGAAACTAACACTGCTCATCAAGATGAACGCATCCTTCTCACTGTGAAACACAGCGGTGGCAGCACCATGCTGAGGGAACACTGGACCTTTTCAGGTCTTACCGAAAGTATTTGTAGCTAATAAGGCAAAAAAGGTTTAAATTCCAGTAACTAGTACTAGATTAGTTAAAGCTGTCTAATTAAATAACGATTAACTAGTATTTTAGAAGTGAATAGTCAACTAGTTATATTTCCCGTGAAGCTGATGTACTAGCACTCACATTTAGGGGTTGGGTAGGGTTAACCAGTTAACTAGTCTCTGCAGCTGAAGTCTAGTTCTCCTGCATTAACAACAATGTTGGACCAGAATAGTGCAGCTAAATAAATACATCAACGACTTGCCATAGTCCCTCTCTTCATTTGATTCCCTTTAATGTGAGGAGCTGGTTGTTGACCAGTTCAGCTCCCTGTGGGTTAACACTGAACTCGTTCATGTTCACGGTTCAGCAGCTGTGACGTCATCAGAACCGGATCTATCTGACCCACTCTCTCTCTCTCTCGTCAGGCAGTCGGGGGGGGGGGGGGGGGGGGGGTTTGTCATCTGTTTTACATTTCCTCCCTGACTCGCCTCTGGATCAGAACCTTTTCCTTTTCTCCCACTGTGTTCCGGGCTCGGATCGGGAACGTTTGGACAGAATCTAGTCGTTTTTATGTTTCTGCTGGAAGCTCACCTTTAACCTGGAGACGTTTCCACAACTCTGAAGCTCTGCACTGGTGGCAACATGAGGAGACATGTTGCTCACAGAGCTAATGACGGCTCAACATTTGTTGACCAAGACCAGCTGGGCAACAAACTGCGATGGTTGCGCCACCTGCTGGTTGATTTCCAGCACTGCAGGATGAATCAAGCTGGACAGAAATGACCATATAAGGAAGGAGACAGACGGTTTGTTTTCTTCCAGTAATTTTTTAATCAATAACATCGTCACATAGAAATTCTAGCTTGTAAATCCAGAAACATTTCCTCAGCCGTAATTAGAGGAGAAAATAACATTTCCAGGTACGTTAAGACAAGAAGTTGAAAACAGTAAGGCACCGATGCCGCCAGAGGCAAAGGTAGTTCCCACAGAACGAACAAACTACTAGTTAAGACCAGCTTTCACATCTAAACTAACCAGCAGAACCAGGAACCTGCTCATTGGACCTTTAACCTGTTGTCGTCTCCTTGACGACCGATTTCTGATTGAAAAATACCCCCTGCTGAAAGGAGGAAGGTGATAAATAATGTTGGAGTCGGCCTGCAGGGGGAGCTGTTTTAATCATGTAAGAACCCAGAGAAGGTGGTTCATCTGGAACCATCAGAACCAGGAGCTTGAACCACATGTTCTGGTTAGAACGTCGCTGCTCCTCCTGATTCAAACCATCACAGATCTGCATGAGGACCAGACTGGGTCCAAACCAGAACCTGATGAAGGAAGGCTGTGCTCCAGAAAAGGTTCTGCTGGAGAACCTCTGGTTCTCTGGTTGAAATCATACGAGCTGAGCTGGAGCTGAAGGAACCCAGAAGATCCGGCAGGATGTGCTCACTTCGTGGTTTTCAGATTGAAAAACTAGATCAGAAACATTCACAGATAGAAAGTAGAGGCCAGCCAATCAGGAGCAGGATCAGAAGTAAGGGTTAAAGACCTGCAGATGTGTGGAGTCGAAGCTCCGCCCACATGGAGGCTGGGCGTGGCCTCAGTAGCTGTGCCATCCAGCGTAAGGCAGAGGCCCGGTTCTGCTCTCTTTAGAACCCGACTCTGACGTTAGTCCTGGAAACACCTTCAAACCCCGGTCCAGAACCCCTCCATGGATAAAGTATAAACCAGTAAATGTTGTGAAATTCACATTCAGCCTCATATGAATAAAAATCTGTTTTTGTCCCAATCGGACTGAAAGTTAAATGATTTCATCTTGTTGGTGCTCAGAAGTAGACGAGGTTCTCCCTCACTTATCACGTTGGTAATATCATGTAAACGTTCCTGTAGCAGCAGCTTGAAATGAAACCTTTATTTATAACGTTGTTCTAACCTTGGTGGTTCTGAAAACACGAGGAACGTTTATGACAGTAAGGAGCTATTTTAACTTTCTGTCTCACCTTGAATGAATCCAGTTTTCACATATTCTAAACAACCGGGGGTGTAACGGTACACAATGATCACGGTTCGCTATGTTTCCGCTTCACTTTAAATCAAGAAAAAGAAACAAATATGTGCATTTGAACTATTTCTTTTTTTACTTTAATCAGCATTAAACAAAGAACCTTTTTCCTGAATTCCTTCCTTTCTATTCCTGAAATTAATTAGATTTTATTATGTTCTCTAACTTAAGAAAGTGGAAAATATAGAACTGACTGAAAATTTGATTTGATTTTTAAAAATAAATAAAAAAGCACAAGCAGACATAGCCAGAGAAGAAAACAATAGAACCAGTTGAAAACCGTCAGTGACTAGATTTACATGCAGCCAATATTGGGGTTATGGTCACTATTCGGGTTTCTGAAACATTAGGAATAACTCGTTTACATGCTTTACTCCTGTATACATGGAATTTGTAATCAGTTAGCAAATCCCGATGTAAACGGCGACGCACGGTTAGCGTCAGGACGTAGAAACAACCCTACCCTGATTCTTCTTCTTCTATCTAAAGACAGCAGCAGCAGCACGCGGATAATGAATAGTTCGGGGCCGATAGCGATCGCCTTTGTTTGTGCTTCGGTGCTGGTACTGACCCACCAGCTGCGCTGTGGTGCTGTGCTGCGTCTCGCCATGTTTACCTCCACTTCTTCTTTACTTCCGTATAAAAGCACGCCGGGTTTTCTATGCGCATACAAGAAGTTCCTCTTCTCAAAAGACCAAGAACACAAATCGATGTTCCTTGTGATGGGGATGTGCCGATACGCGTCTACATGACCAAATATTCGGGTTAGAAAAGGGGTACACCAGGGGTAATATGAGCATATTTGGGTTTTTGCCCGTGTTTACATGGCCGTGCGGAACCGGGTTATTGCTAATATTCCTGTTTTGAACGGGTTATTGGCTGCATGTAAACGCAGCCAGTGTTCATGTTTAGAAATGTTTAAATAATATATTTCAGAATAAAACACACTTAAATCATTTTAGAGTTTTTCTGATATTTCAACAGCCTAGTTTACCAGCTGTACTTGAATGCAGCTGTTGGGAAAATCCCTTCTAATCAGCAGGGATTCCTCTGACTTGTGTTTTCTCCAGAATAAGTAGTTTGATCTGATTGGATGCTACTTGTAGCCATGGTAACAGCTGGTTTTTCTCTAGTATCAGGGATGTTTCCATTCAGCTTGACTTTGTTTCAGGTGAATCATTCAGTTCAGTTCAGAGCGAGTTATGGACCTTATTGCTGCTGAAAGATGCGTTCACTGACAAAGTTCTGGTTCGGTCCATCTTTCTCTTTCTACTGTAGCTACAGGAGAAACCATTAAAAAGTTTAGTGACAGCTGGGAGTCAATTCTGTTTTGTTTCGGTGTCACTTTTTAAAGCTTCCCTGCAGAAACGTTGCTCAGCGCTCTGAGTTCCTCACATAAACATTCTGGATGTGTTCAGGTAGAAAACAGCTGGACTCACTCGGTACCGAACCGAACTAACAGGACCGTTACACGCCCATAAATGTATTTAATGTGTTGTTTGTTCTCCTAGCCTGATTATTATTAATAACTCCATACTGGATTATTAATTTTCCTCTCTCATTATTAGATAGACTGGCTCTGTTCCTACACATTTATAACATGCTAATTACATTATTCTAACAGTTATTATTTGTAATATGGAACGGTTACTGACAGGTAGTTACAGAGTAATAATATTAACTAGCAGATAGTTAATATGCTGTTATCAAGCAATACATCCCTTATAAACATGTTATTACATTGTTGTAGTATTGGTAAAAACAACGTTATCAATTATAGAACAATTATTAATTTCTTAATATAAACAGTTATGGTCAGATACTAATATTAGCATATTAGTAAATTAGAATTTTAATTAATCTGTTAATTATGATCTTATGACATGAACATTTGCGTTAAATAAATGTCTTAATTATCTATTGAATTATTACTTATTATCTCAAAATGAATATGCATAATACTGCCTGATATTTACATTAAAATAAAATGATTATAAAATATTAACAAATGAAAATATTTTTGCTCTGAAAATAAAACTTAACGTCTCATTAGAAGCTGTTACTACCAGGTAGTTATACTGTAATAATCATAATTACACAACATTACCAAACTGTTACATTAAACAGTTGATGTCGTATTACCAGTTAGCTACACTGTAGTAATTAAATTGTGCTGTGGTATTTCTACAGTATCTCTAACCATAATTAGATCGGCAAATGATTTTTGTTTTACCGTCTAACCGCTGAGCCCAACCAGAACCAGAACCAGAACCAGAACCAGAACCGGGCCTTCGGCTGCAGGGATGACAGAGATCAGGACGGACCGGAGGAGATCATATCTGTGGGAGGAATCTCCCGCTCAGCTGCACATTAACGTGGTTTCTCCTTCGGTCCAGCCTGGACTGACAACATTCCCTGCAGCTTTGAACCCACGGATGTTTCTGCTGGAGCCATAGAAACATGTTAATCAGCCCTTAAAGGGGCAGCACAACCAGCTGATGCTTTAACCCTATTGGACAATCAGGACATGATGAGTTATTTGAACATTTGCTGACTCAGAACCAGTTGGGTGCCGTGTCCCTTCATGTAGGTTTGGGAGCCAATCAGAACCAGGATCTCCCAGGTGGCAGCAGCGGCTCCTGTTACCTAGACAACAAACGTTACTAGCAGAGCGGATGGGATGTTCAGCAACATCCGGATGTGGTGGTTGGACCTGAACTCCTCCAGCCGGCCGCGGATCCGCCGTCCTCCGCTACGACTCCAGCAGACTGTGCCAGCGGCAGACCTGCTGTCCTGTCGACTCCTTCATCTGGGTCCAGTGGGCGAGCTCCTCCTCGCCGGAGCTGTTCAGGCCCAGAGAGATCCAGCCAATCATCTCCTTCCGCTTCATGCTGCGCTTGTTGTAGACGGAGAGGATGAGCGTGACGTCGGACAGCTGGAACAGGGCTACCTGGAAGACGAACGTCTCTTTGTAGGTGGGGTTGGGTTGACCCCTGCAGACGGACGTCTTGCACTTGGACATCTCGTGGCCCATGGAGTTGAGCAGGCTCAGCTTGACGTAGGTGTCTGGAGAAGAAGCAGGTGAAATTACGGAGCAGAAAAGCAGAGCTTTGATCGCGGGATGAGGAAAGATCCTTTGTGCAAAATCTCTCCTGTGTTCAGTTAGAATCAGAACAACACAAACGGCTGCGAGTGAAATTCCTCTGCAGCAAACTGTGACCTATTTTCCCGCTAAACTGTTTGCTCCTGAAATCACGTCACAAGATTATGACCACGTAGGATGCGGTTTCCTCCTGATCAAACACAAAGCGCAGCCGCAGCGGCTCACGACAACAGAGCGAGAACTCAAAGGGATGCGAGCAGCGTTACTTCATCCCTGTTGCTACGCAACCGCTGCACGTCTAACCTGAAGACACAGATGATGTTAAATGATAAAAACGGAGCAGTTCTTCATGTCGGTGACACGTCGGCTCGCAGTCAGACGGAGAGGAGCTTTGCTGGAATTAATTGATGCAGGAAGCGCCTGGAGGAGCTGCTATTCTTTTCTCTGACTTTGACACAGTGTCAGTGTCACGGCGGGAGCAAAGACTTTCACAGCCCACGGCAGAGTCCCAAAACATCCTCCGTCTATGACTCAACTCACACACAACCTCGTACTCCACATGCCAGGCGACCCTGGCGTCTGATAAACAGGTCTCCATCGTTCACCCGACCAGAACAACACGTCATGTGACCCGAATACAAGGAAGCTGGTGACAAAAGAAACAGGACAAAGCATCGTCCTTCATCCCATCATCTACTGCTTCTGCTCAGTAGCTCCCAGGAAGAATGGCATGAACATCAGCTGATAATAATATCAACAACATAATAAATCTGATAATATTATAAAAGAGGAGCTCCATCAGTGAACAGTGGATTTGATGAGGCCGACTGAGCTACACAGAGGGGCTAAAAAGCATCTAAAAGCATCCGATTGGTCAAGTTGTCTACCTTATAAAGACGAGGGAGGTCTGTAATTTTCATCTTAGCTACACTTCAACTGGGAGAGACAGAATGTGAAACACAAATCCAGAAAATCAAGTTCTATGATTTTTAAAGCATTTATTTTCATAATGTTGCAGAAAAAGAGTAACAAAAGTTTACCTCAATCCCTTGTAATGTAACCTTGGTTGGCAATGACAGAGGTCAAAGGTTACCATGCACATGGTTCAGAAAACACGTATTTAGCAATAATTCTGTCCCTTTCGGACCTGTTACTTCTCCTTTAAGAAGCTCTTCTATCCTCCACTCGTTACCTGTATTAATGGCTCCTGGTTGAACTGGTTATCTGTATAAAGACACCTGTCCACCTTCAGACAGTCAGACTCCAACCTCCATCATGACCAAGACCAGAGAGATGTCCAAGGACACCAGAGATGAGCCGATCTACAATAGGCAAGCAGCTTGGTGAGAAGAGATCAACTGTTGGAGCAATTATTAGAACATGAATCACTGATAATCTCCCTCTACCTGGAGCTCCATGCTGGATCTCACCTGGTGGGGAACGTATGATCTAGAGAACGATGAGGAAACATCCCAGAACTACACGGGGGGAACTGGTCAATGACCTGAAGAGAGCTGGGACCATGGTAACAAAGGTTACTATAGTAACACACTACATCGTCATGCTGCGCTCCAAAGGTCCCCCTGCTTAAGCCAGCACATGTCCAGGCCGTGTTGTCCCATCAACATCCCACCTCTAGAGAATACAAAAAATTCTTGAAAGCAGCATTCCACAACTTTTACACCTTAATATAAGGTTTTTTTCAAAAGTTATGGTGGAGTGTTATCTATTATGTTCATTTTTAGAGTTATCACCACCTTACTGGGGTCCTTGGCTTTTTTCTGCACTATAGAACTTTTGAGCGGCGACCCGCCGCCGGAAGTGTTCTGCTTTACGGCAGAGTCATACGGCCTCGCTGTTTAGAGTTTATATATACTGTTTATATATACAGTCAATGGTTTAGAGACTGTAGAGATGCTGATCCACCAAAGAGACAGAGAAATCCCATATCAGAAGAAGCTAGAAAAAGAGAACGTGATAGAGAGAGAGAGAGACCAGAGTAAATATTGATCTGGCTTTTCCTCGTTGGAGAGTTCTTTTAGAACGAACGTCATGAACTACGGACGCCGAGTTAGCCGTGCTGCTAATGGATAGGTAAGTAATCAATGATTTCACCGGGGTTATAGTGTTTGGTCTGGCATGATGTTATACAGTCCTGAGAAAGCTATTTATTCAACGTGTGAAGGTCGATGAACATAGTTTGCACGGTATGCCTTACAGTAGTAATGTGAATTACACAACCGAGTCGATCTCCGTTAGCCATCTAGAGGCTAATGAGCGACAGAGAGATTTGATTTCACGACAGTGATGTTGAGCGGCAAGCCTGAAGAGGGCGACAGAGAGCAAATATCATGAACGTTGCGGAGTATGGCTTTAAAAATCATAAGATGTGATTTCCTGGATTCACAGTTGAAGTGTAGCTATGATGAACATTACAGACCTCTCTCATCTTTATAAGTGGGACATCTTGGACAATCGATGGCTGCTGAATACCTTTTTGCCCCTCTGTATGTGTAGAGATAAAAATAACAGTAAGCTAAGTTTAGATAAGGAAAGGAAAGAGACAGCAGCTAAACAAAGCCAGGACCAGCTGAGTTTAAGGCCTTTTCTCAACACCATGGTCTTTTTACAATATTTTGTGTTTTTGCCCTATAAGAATGAGTTTTTGACACTAGTTGAACAGTTAGTGCTCTGGCTTTGAAGAAAAATGAACAAATACGGACCCTTTCCAGAAAAATAGAATATCATGGAAAAGTTGATTTATTTCCATAATTCCATTTAAAGCGTTAAACTTCCATAGATTATAGATTCAGGGCCCATAACTTAAACGATTTCAAGTATTTAGTTGTTTATTTGTACATAATTTGGGCTTCCAGCTCATAAAACCCACGAAAACAGGAATTCAAGATTAGAATACTGTGAAGAAATCAGGCCATATTTTACAGAGCATGAATGTTTTAAACTGAGTGTCACACTAAACTCAAAGCACCTGCACAGGTTTTCCCAGGTGTCATTAACAGCTTCAAAAACCTCCACATTCAGACGGGTCTCAACTGGGCCACCTCTATGGCTGCATCAGTCCAGGGAACCCCAGCCTTGTAGACTTTATCACTGATGCGACACGTCACACGAGTTCTCCTCTCTATTTGATCAGCGTCTGAGCGCCTGTCAGCTATGAGAAAACTATTTGCGACGTACTTTAAAGAGGATTATCGCTCTTTTGCTTGGGTTCGAGATCCGTTTGTGTGCACAGCAAACGAGCCGTCAATTTAGGGTGACCAACCGTCCTCTTTTCCCCGGACATGTCCTCTTTTCATGTGCTGTCCGGATCATCCGGGAGGATTTATAGACTGATTAAAATGTCCCGGTTTTTATTGTTTTCATAGGACCATACTTAAACTGACTGGTGTGATGCATGCAGTATGGCAGCCTTTCTCTCATGTATCGTCCTCCGGAGCTGGTTCTGATCCGTTTATTGACGCCACAGACAGCAGGCTGTGTGCCGAGCTGCGCCGCACTGCGTTATCCTGCATTGCGCCGAGTTACTGCTGTTTACAAGAAGTCAAAGCACAAGCTTCATGCATAAACCACCAAAGATATACCGTCCAGTCACAACAAATGGGTGGCGGAGTAGAGCACCATTCACATGGCTGCCATGTGTGTTTCTGTGTGACAAAAGTGGCAAATATCCCTAAGATCACATGAACACAAAACTATAAAAAGCCTGAGCAAAGTGAGAGTTGATCTATAAACTGACTGGAGGATGAAGATGCAAACTAAACAGAGTTAAGCACTTTTTTATTGTGTTCTTGAGTCTGCAGCTCTTTACTTTTATTACAGTGGAAGGAAAATAATACTTGTTTTCTCAGAAGATTATTTCAGATTTTTCTTCAGTTTCTGTCCAGTGGAATTTAAAAAGTAAACTAATATTGTTGCTGGTAACTTTTTTTTTTTAATTCAGAAGAGTAACTATTTCTATTATTATTTATTTCCAGAGATTATAAAATCATTTTCTTCTTGTGAAAGCCTTTTTGAAGTTTGTTATTTAACTAATCTTTTCTAACCACATTGAGAATGCACACTTTAAATATGTTAAAATCAAAAGTCTTGGCCAAGTCCTGAAAGTGTTTCAGTCCTGTACCAGATGGCCTCTTTTTTTGGAAATCAAAATACGGTCATTGATATGCAGGAGCAGCTTATTGAGCTGAAGAGTGACAGTAGACTGAAGGAACTCTTTGGCTCCTCCCCTCTTTCGTCATTCTGGGCAGCATTGATGCAGGAATATCCTCAACTCTGTGAAGTCGCCTTGAACATTCTCCTTCCTTTCACGGCGACATATTTCTGTGAGGCAGGATTCTCATAAATGACTGCACTCAAAACAAAATACTGCAATCATGCACAAATCCAGGATGATTTGAGGCCATGTTTATCAAACATTGAGCCAAGAATAGAGGATCTTTGCGAGGCAATCTATCTATCTATCTATCTATCTATCTATCTATCTATCTATCTATCTATCTATCTATCTATCTATCTATCTATCTATCTATCTATCTATCTATCTATCTATCTATCTATCTATCTATCTATCTATCTATCTATCTATCTATCTATCTATCTATCTATCTATCTATCTATCTATCTATGCAAGGTGATGTGGAGTGGGGGGGTTATTTGGGTGCACTGGGGCCCCAACTGCAATGAACCAGCTTTGGGGGGGCCCAGCTTGCAAAAGGTTGAGAACCCCTGTTTTAGAGGACTTCATGATTCCTTCTGCTGAGGATCTGTATGGAGATGCAGGTTTCCTCTTCCAGCAGGACCTGGGCTCTGCCCATACCACCAGAAGCACCAAAACCTGGTTTGATGCCCATGGTGCCGTTTGATGCCCATGGTGCCATCACAGTGCTTGACTGGCCAGCCACCTCACCAGACCTAAACCCCATTGAGAATCTCTTGGGTATTACCAAGAGGAAAATGAAGGACACAAGACAAAAACAAAGAAGAACCGACAGCAAGCACAGGCGGATAGCCTCAGTGCCACAGGCTGAATGCCACAGGCTGATAGTCTCAATGCCACAGGCTGATAGCTTCAATGCCACAGGCTGATAGCCTCAATGCCACAGGCTGAATAACACAGGCTGATAGCTTCAATGCCACGGGCTGATGGCCTCAATGCCACAGGCTGATGGCCTCAATGCCACGGGCTGATGGCCTCAATGCCACAGGCTGATAGCCTCAATGCCACGGGCTGATAGCCTCAATGCCACAGACTGATAGCCTCAATGCCACGGGCTGATAGCCTCAATGCCACAGGCTGATGGCCTCAATGTCACAGGCTGATGGCCTCAATGCCACAGGCTGATGGCCTCAATGTCACAGGCTGATGGCCTCAATGCCACAGGCTGAATAACACAGGCTGATAGCTTCAATGCCACAGGCTGTTAGCCTCAATCCCACAGGCTGAATGCCACAGGCTGATGGCCTCAATGCCACAGGCATATTTCCTCAATGCCACAGGCATATTTCCTCAATGCCACAGACTGATAGCCTCAATGCCACGGGCTGATAGCCTCAATGCCACAGGCTGATGGCCTCAATGTCACAGGCTGATGGCCTCAATGCCACAGGCTGATGGTCTCAATGCCACAGGCTGATGGCCTCAATGCCACAGGCTGAATAACACAGGCTGATAGCTTCAATGCCACAGGCTGATAGCCTCAATGCCAAAGGCTGATAGCCTCAATGCCACAGGCTTATGGCCTCAATGCCACAGGCTGATGGCCTCAATGCCACGGGCTGATGGCCTCAATGCCACAGACTGATAGCCTCAATGCCACGGGCTGATAGCCTCAATGCCACAGGCTGATGGCCTCAATGTCACAGGCTGATGGCCTCAATGCCACAGGCTGATGGCCTCAATGTCACAGGCTGATGGCCTCAATGCCACAGGCTGAATAACACAGGCTGATAGCTTCAATGCCACAGGCTGTTAGCCTCAATCCCACAGGCTGAATGCCACAGGCTGATGGCCTCAATGCCACAGGCATATTTCCTCAATGCCACAGGCATATTTCCTCAATGCCACAGACTGATAGCCTCAATGCCACGGGCTGATAGCCTCAATGCCACAGGCTGATGGCCTCAATGTCACAGGCTGATGGCCTCAATGCCACAGGCTGATGGTCTCAATGCCACAGGCTGATGGCCTCAATGTCACAGGCTGAATAACACAGGCTGATAGCTTCAATGCCACAGGCTGATAGCCTCAATGCCAAAGGCTGATAGCCTCAATGCCACAGGCTTATGGCCTCAATGCCACAGGCGGATTTCCTCAATGCCACGGGCTGATAGCCTCAATGCCACAGGCTGAATGTCACAGGCTGATAGCCTCAATGCCACAGGCGGATTGCCTCAATGCCACAGGCTGATAGCCTCAATGTCACAGGCTGATGGCCTCAATGCCACGAGCTGATGGCCTCAATGCCACAGGCTGATGGCCTCAATGCCACAGGCTGAATAACACAGGCTGATAGCTTCAATGCCACAGGCTGATAGCCTCAATGCCACAGGCTGAATGCCACAGGCTGATGGCCTCAATGCCACAGGCGGATTGCCTCAATGCCACAGGCTGATGGCCTCAATGCCACAGGCGGATGGCCTCAATGCCACAGGCGGATGGCCTCAAAGCCACAGACGGATGGGCTCAATGCCACAGGCTGATGGCCTCAATGCCACAGGCGGATGGGCTCAATGCCACAGGCGGATGGCCTCAATGCCACGGGCTGATGGCCTCAATGCCACAGGCTGAATAACACAGGCTGATAGCTTCAATGCCACGGGCTGATGGCCTCAATGCCACAGGCTGATGGCCTCAATGCCACGGGCTGATGGCCTCAATGCCACAGGCCGATGGCCTCAATGTCACAGGCTGATGGCCTCAATGCCACAGGCTGAATAACACAGGCTGATAGCTTCAATGCCACAGGCTGTTAGCCTCAATCCCACAGGCTGAATGCCACAGGCTGATGGCCTCAATGCCACAGGCATATTTCCTCAATGCCACAGGCATATTTCCTCAATGCCACAGACTGATAGCCTCAATGCCACGGGCTGATGGCCTCAATGCCACAGGCTGATGGCCTCAATGTCACAGGCTGATGGCCTCAATGCCACAGGCTGATGGTCTCAATGCCACAGGCTGATGGCCTCAATGCCACAGGCTGAATAACACAGGCTGATAGCTTCAATGCCACAGGCTGATAGCCTCAATGCCAAAGGCTGATAGCCTCAATGCCACAGGCTTATGGCCTCAATGCCACAGGCGGATTTCCTCAATGCCACGGGCTGATAGCCTCAATGCCACAGGCTGAATGTCACAGGCTGATAGCCTCAATGCCACAGGCGGATTGCCTCAATGCCACAGGCTGATAGCCTCAATGTCACAGGCTGATGGCCTCAATGCCACGAGCTGATGGCCTCAATGCCACAGGCTGATGGCCTCAATGCCACAGGCTGAATAACACAGGCTGATAGCTTCAATGCCACAGGCTGATAGCCTCAATGCCACAGGCTGAATGCCACAGGCTGATGGCCTCAATGCCACAGGCGGATTGCCTCAATGCCACAGGCTGATGGCCTCAATGCCACAGGCGGATGGCCTCAATGCCACAGGCGGATGGCCTCAAAGCCACAGACGGATGGGCTCAATGCCACAGGCTGATGGCCTCAATGCCACAGGCGGATGGGCTCAATGCCACAGGCGGATGGCCTCAATGCCAAAGGCTGATGGCCTCAATGCCACAGGCGGATGGCCTCAATGCCAAAGGCTGATGGCCTCAATGCCACAGGCGGATGGCCTCAATGCCACAGGCGGATGGCCTCAATGCCAAGGGCTGATGGCCTCAATGCCACGGGCTGATGGCCTCAATGCCAAAGACTGATGGCCTCAATGCCACAGGCTGATGGCCTCAATGCCACAGGCTGATAGCCTCAATGCCACAGGCTGAATAACACAGGCTGATAGCTTCAATGCCACAGGCTGATAGCCTCAATGCCACAGGCTGAATGCCACAGGCTGATGGCCTCAATGCCACAGGCTGATGGCCTCAATGCCACAGGCGGATTGTCTCTATGCCACGGTATTGAAGTATTGAAGATTGACATATTGTTTTTAAAGGTACCATATTTTGATTGATTTGATGTGATCCTAATTTTTTTTCTGCAAAAACTGAGAAGTAAATGTGATTTCTTCACAGTATTCTAATCTTGAATTCTTGTTTTCGTGGATTTTATGAGCTGGAAGCCTAAATTATCTACAAATAAACAACTAAATACTTGAAATTGTTTAAGTTGTGGCCCTGAATCTATAATCTATGGAAGTTTAACATTTTGAATGGAATTATGGAAATAAATAAACTTTTCCATTATATTCAATTTTTTTTAGAAAGGGTCTGTATATATGATTCACCTAAGGTCACCAACAGGGGGCAGCATGAGGGGAAAAGGCATCAGTTCCTTGTTATTCTTAAATGTTCCCTCAAAGCTCAGTAGAATAACATTTTGGCTTACTTTTAATTAAGGAAACAAACCAAAAGCATGTTTTGTTTTGATGGTAATAAAAATATCCTGACCCCTCCACATGTGCAACCTAGGTTTGGTTATCCTGCTAAACTAAGATAAGCTAGGCTAAAATAAGCTAAGGTAAAATCTGCTAAGAAGTGGTGCCATGCAGCGTCTCATAAGTGAATGTGTTGATTGGCATCTCTTACAGACTTTAGGTGCCTCAGGTTGGAGATCGCCTAGAGGCGATCAATTACTGGACTGCAGGTTCATCAGAAATGGTGAATTCTGAATAAAACTCGTCTAGAAAGGATCGGTGGGTTTCCTTCCTTGGATCATCAGCCACCAACCAGACGAAGCCAGGGTGGGATGTTTGATAGGTAAAGATATCTGAGGTTAAAGAAAAATTAGAATATTGTGTAAAACTTCATTTATTTCAGTAATTCGACTTAAAAGGTGAAACTAACATATGAGATTGACTGATTACATGCAAAACGAGATATTTCAAGCCTTTATTTATTATAATTATGATGATTATGGTTTACAGCTTAGGAAAAATTCAAAATCTCAGAAGATTAGAATATTACAACAATGACTGCATCAATGCGGCGTAGCATGGATGCTAGCAGCCTGTAGCTCTGCTGAGGTGTTATGGAAGACCTTCAGCTTTTCTGCATTGTTCCGTCTCATGTCTCTCATCTTTCTCTTGGCAATGCTCCATAGATTCTCTATGGGGGTCAAAGGTCAGGCCAGTCTGCTGGCCCATCAAGCCCAGTAATCCCACGGTCATTGAAGCAGGTTCTGGTACTTGAGGCAGTGTGGGCCGGTACCAAGTCCTGCTGGAGAATGAAGTCAGCATCTCCATGAAGCTGGTCTGCAGAAGGAAGCATGCAGTTCTCCATCATGTCCTGGTAGATGGCGCCGTTGAGTCTGGACTTAATAAAGCTCAGTGGACCAACAGCAGCAGGTGACATGACTGTGGAAACTTCCACCATCTTGGATTGTGTGCCTCTCCATTCTTCCTCCAGACTCTGGAACCTTTGGTTTCCACATCAGTTGCAAAGTTCATAAGCTTTAAGCCATATTCATCAAAATTATAACAAATAAAAGCTTGAAATATCTCTCTTTGCATGTAATGAGTCTATCTCATATATTAGTTTCACCTTATAGGTTGAATTAATGAAATAAATGAACTTTTACACGATATTCGAATTTTTCGAGTTTCACCTTTAATCTCAGCTAATTTAAGATAAATTAAGATAAACTAAGCGGAATAAAAAACAAAAAACAAAAGTAACTTTAGCATTTTTAAATATATTGCTATTTTTGTTGTTATGTTCGGATATAGTATTTTTTCCAGATTTCATGAAATGAATAGAAAAGCAAAAGGGTGACAGTTTTCTGTTCCATGTAGGTAAAACTGCTTCAGACCTCGACTTTTAGGGTCCCTTTTACACCCGAGGGATTCAAAGGTCAAAGGTTAGGTGCATCAACTAACAAAAACCATATTCTACTGAATGTGTTAGAAAAGCAGCCGAGGTCCAAATAAAAACATCGTCAAGAAAAACCACTGAGAGATAGAATCATTATTCACTGAAGATAATTTAATCTTTTATTTTAAGTGTTTGTGTATCTATATTTTATTACATCGAAACATATCCACTGTATTAAAATAACATTCACTCTTTTTGTTGTTTTAAATGAGCTACAGTATATAAATAAAGTCTTTATGGATCAAATAGAACATGTAAAAACTCACATAGCTGCAAGTTTAATAAGTTCAAATAAGCCATAAAAATGTAATCTGGTTCTATCTGATTGTTTTATTCTTAAATATAGATATTTTTCACCACCTCTTCTATCCTAACCTGTTCTCCTTTTTTATGGCCAATATGCTCACGTTCCTCCAGAACCAGAACCAGAACCAGAAAACATCCCATCTGCATTAAACAGAAATCAAGCGTTTCCTCTCTCTCCTCCATCTCCAGGCAGAAATCACGACACAAACTGAACTCCGTAGTGTGAAGAATGGCAGCCACAATAGCTGCTCAGTGAGTGTTTCGCCCCTCGTCTGCAGCCGCTCTCTGCAACAATGCAGCGCATTATGCTGCTGTCTAAGAGCAAGTATACAGAACCAATCGCTCAGGCTTTCATGCTGTCGAGTGCCAGCTGCTTTCCAGCGCTCAGCTCGCCGCCTTCAATCACACATTCACTTGCTCTCTTTGACATAAAAGCAGAGGGAAAAAAATAGCCTTGATTTCTTCTTTGACTGCAGCTGAATGTGCTCTGCAGAGCTGTGGATGTCTTAAGTGGTCAGTAGCGGTGATGCGGGGCTCGTTGGTGTTGCTGAATGAGGGGGGGCTGCGGCTGCTGATTGACTCCACTCCTCGGCTCGCTACTGTTTTCAAATGACAGAAAAGGAGCTTTGAAAAGTGCTCCACGTCTCGCTTCTCCCACTTTGTGAGACGCACAGTCAATCAAGACCTTGGTGAGTATTTTGCACAAAGGGTTTTTTCCACGTTAACAGATGTGACTATTTTCTAGGTGCTTTTTCAGGAAGGCACAAACAAAATCTGGCAGCTAGTTATTAGTTGGTCTCTTGTGAATTCATGTACGATGCCCCAGAAACAGGAGGACAAACTGTGTGTGTGTGTGTGTGTACATGTATAGCTATACTTGTGAGGACCAACCTTTGACAGCCCACCACCAGCATTGTGTGGACATCTGTAGTTGTGAGGACATTTTGCCTGGTCCCCACAATGTTTAACTAGCTATTAAACTCTACTAGTTAGGTTTAGAGGTATGGTGTGAATTAGGTTTACGTTAAGGTTAGGGTTAGGCATGTATCAGTAATGGTTAGGTTTAGGGAAAGTGTCTGGGTTAGGCATAGTAAAATCAATGGAAGTCAATACAATGTCAACACAAGGATAGCAAGACGTGTGTGTGTGTGTGTGTGATGTGCTGAAAGACGAGGCATCGGTTCATGCATGTTCTGGTAATTTAATGTCCTCACCAGAAACCAATGATTAAAAAAACAAACAAACAATAAAAACTATTTATTTATTCGAATTTTCGTTTTAAAACACTCTTTTTTTTCTTTTCTGTGGTCAAAAACAGAAGAGCCAAAATGACCTTTCATGTTCTAAATAAAAATAAAGTTGAGTGCAGACAGAAATGAAAAATGGCTGATGAGAAGATCCAACCCAAACCTGCATGGACCTCCACCACGCCTGAAGCATGCTAACGTCACGCTGTCCATCTCAGGGTTTCTACACACGTTTAACTTTGATATTAAACTCAGATGTCCAGATTGTGAAATGAAACCAAGGTCCGGATCCAGCTCTGTATTTATAGGATACATGGTCTAGTTTCTTCTAACCACGCATCATTCCTCCAAAATACCCAGAGAAGAAATGAAAACGCCTCCGATAGAGAGAGGCTTGTTTTGGTTAAACGGTGGCGTTTCTTGTTGTTCCAGTCTGAACCAGAATAAAAATGAAACTAACTGAGGAGCTTTAAACATGGCGCTGATTGGTGTCCCGCCCCCAGCGGCTGATCTTCATCCTCTATAACCTAGAAAGATGTTGGTGCTGAGACGGAACCATGCTGGCTTCTTCAGAACTGATGAATCTGGACCAAAACTGGAACTGGTTCTGTCCATTTTGTCTCACAATCAAAAACAAAACAAAAATCTGAAAATCTGATCAACTTTATTTAATGGGTAATGTTTATCTCTGCACTTATTCAGACCAGAAAATAAACTCAAATCAAACTCCAGACTGTGTAGGAACCCTGCAAACTGGACTGATTAGTAACGAAAATACGAGTGGCACAGTTAAAGGAAAGACCAAATAAGAGGTAAATAAGGTGGGAAGGTACCTGAGTTTCATGCATGACAGGACATACATGTTTAAAAGTGCAGAAACACGGTTTACAACAAGCAAGCATCTTCATGGATGAGTTCCTGACACCTGGTCTGTTCATGTTCACTTTTAATCTGGGTCAGATTTCACTCACAGACACTTCAGATATGATCCAGTTTTTACTCTACTGACAGGAGGTTTTAATGATAAATATACACTATATATGATGCATGAAAAGACTAAAGATCCATGAAGCTAATATGAGCTACGGTGAGAAAATCCCATCTAAAGTAAACTAAACTAAATTAAGAAAAGTTAGGCTCAAAGGTTATTTAGGTTAAGTTAAACTGAACTAGATTTAAAAAAGTTACGGTTGCACAAGCTAAAATAAGCAAAATATTTACTCATATATGGTGAGCTAAGATAAGCTAAGATACAAGCTAATATAAGCTATGCTAAAGTAACCTAAGATCAGTTAATATAAGTAAAGCTGAATCAATTCCATAAAAAATAGTCAAACTAAGATAACAGAGCTAAGATAGTATAAAGTAAGACGAGATGGAAAACGCAAAGTTAAGATAAGCAAAACTGAGACGTACTAAACTAAAATAAGCCAAGACACATTAAGCAACGCTAAGGTCGGCTAACAGTTTGTGTTTTTACAGATGATGTGCTTCCTATCTACTTTATGGATAGAGCCAATCATTTATTTAAAACAAACAAATACTGTTTTTCTCTAAACTAATAAATAATATTTACAGTCGACCCTTGTCTATTTGCAATTCAGTATTTGCTGATTTTTCTGTGGAACGTTATGAAAGGCCTGATCCTGCCTAAATAAAATACAAATATATAGAATAAAATAAATAAATGTGGAAACAAGATTGGGAGTAAATACTGTATGACAAAATAACATTTAAAATACATAAATAGATATATGTGAAAAGAAATGTTAAAAAATTATGCATTTCCACATTTATTTATTTATTTCCACATTTATTTCCTTATTTCCAAATGTATATTTTTTTCCCATTTTGGCAGGATCAGTCCCTCTTAGAACGTGACTTATTCCGAGTTATTCGCAGAAAATCCGGCTATTCCCGAATCTTTTCATTGCGCATAAAACAAAACGCAGCTTGGAAGGCTGGAACACTGTACCTAGGAGCAATGCTACTCGACTCGCTATTGGCTGCGGTTTGCAAAAGCAGCCAATCCTGGAGCGGCTTTTATTTTCCCCTGGCGCTGATTGGCTGAAATAAGTCAGGCTGTTGGGATTAGCTTCTGCTGTAGCGCTGAGACGGTGATCACTGAGTGAATTCATCCATACTAAGGAATATATGTTGTGTGAAGTATTAAAATGGGAAGCTGTGATCCCTAACCCTGATTTTCATCTTTCTGGTAATCTGCCGTATGACAGGGTTTCAGCTAAAAGCTCTATGGGAATAATTATGTTGAACAGAAGATATTTTATTTCTGTCCCATCTTTGGTTGTTTTTATACAACTAATGAAATGTAGAACATGTAAACACGGGTTCATCCTCAACATGTTTGCTTGAAACTGATCAATCAAACTTTAGATAGAAACAAATATTTTTATTTGTCTTGTGATTCTTTGGATAAGATGAATTCTGTTCAGTTCAGTTCAATTCAAATCTAACTACATGCAGTTTTATGCAAATAGGATAAAAAGATTTGGGTGACGTGTTCAAACTGCATCCATGAAGGCTCATAAAAGAAAAGGCGGAGGATTTCCCAGCCACAGCAGCTCAGTTTGGGCCGGAACGGAGACTCACCTCTGATTATATAAACCTGTCCACCTATCAAGTGTTTGAGACAACAGAACAGCCCATCTGACAACAAGGGTTGGACAGCAGTAAGAGAAACAGCGGACCAAGATGTCAAAAAGGCAGCAGGGAGAGAACATCAGGAGCAGACATGATGACATTACCAGAGATGGAGGGTAGGGGAAGAAACAAGGGTCAGAATATCTGGAACATTGCACAAGGTTTTCTGTTGGGAAGCTCATGTAGGAGGCTGATGAGGGAAACCGACCGGCAGCCATCTTTTCTTACGAGCAGCTAAAGTCTGACAGATTGAATAAAGTAAAGGATCCGATCACGGCTCTAAGAGATCTATAAACGCTTTAGGGAACTTACTGGGTGGCTTGTTGGCGGCCAGGTTTTTGAAGTGGATGCCTTTGATGACTTCCACCGAGAGGCGGCCGGTCGTGGCGTTGTAGACCAGGCCCACGAGGATCTCCGGAGTGGAGGTCTGACTGACGGACTGGAACGATGAGGCACTTTCGCTGCACGTCATGTCTGAGAGGCTGACCTGGGACTCGCCGCCCTGAAAACGTGTCGCAGACGTTCAGGAAACTCAAACCGCAGCATCAGCGATTTCATCGTGTGACATAAATCGTTTATCGTTGTCAGTTTTCGTCGCCCCCTGATGCTCCTGACAGCCTTCTAGAAACCAAGAATAGAAAATTCACCTGGAAATCTCAGGAGAAATTCAGCAGAAAAACCCAACATGCATCAACTTTTAATTTGAAAGTCCCAAAGTAAAAGCTACTTCCTGTTTCCCCCTCAGGGAGGGAAAGACTGTAACCCAGGGGTCTCCGAATCCAGTCCTTTTAGGTGTGGCCCTGCTCCAACACACCTGAGTGACTCGTTACCAGACCTTTGCCAAAATGAACAGGTGATTCAGCAGGGTTTATTGGGGGGGGGTTATTTCTGTAACCTCTGGGTGGCCGACAAATAAAGTTTCTATTCTATTCCTACTACTGAGGCTCTTATTTTGAAAAAACACATCAGAATCATTCATATCCAGCAGATTCTCACTTTCTGAAGGTAAAACATCTGCAGCTGCAGCCAGTCTGTGTTTTTCTGTTACAGGGTATAATCCTGATTATATAACTTTATTAATACTAGTTTTTATTTATTGTGATGATCTGCATTCGCATGCTTTCTTCAGTTTAAAATGTGTAACAGACTCAGACTATTTCAGTGTTCTTCATTTGGAATAGGGGTTAATCCACCGCCATTACCTGGAGGGTCCACTAGGGGGAATCACGTGCTTGTTTTTCCTCACTCAATACAGACGAGTGAATGGAGGAACAGTTGGTTCGTTCCATTCGTAGAGATTCCGACTTCCGAGTGGGAAAAATCAACTGGAACGTCCCCAGAAGTCGGACTTCCCACTTTGAAAGCCTCAGATTTTTTCTTGCTCCAACTTTGACTTTCAATATGGCCGCTCCTCGCTGTTGTGGTGGAAACGTGTCTAAAATCAGTGTTACATGTAGAGGCTGCAGCTCTAAGCCTAACAAAATAAAAGCGGTGATTGCATATAGAAAGTAGAGCTTAAAACGATGTTTATCAGAGGCGCTACCGACAACGGCTACCTGGGCGTCGCCATATTGGAATCCCGACTTCTCCGACTACGTTAACTGGAACGCTGTTTTCGCGGGTGTGACGTCAAACCAGCTCCAAGTTCTGACTTGCGTTCACTTACGTCACATCCGAGTAGCGATGTTAGAAAAAATCCACATATATCGCGATATTTTATGTCGCGATACTGTATCGATATTCAAAGGCAATGTATCGATTTTTATTTTGTTTTTTTAGAATTTGAATGCAAACATTAATAATGACAGTATAATTTTTTTAGTAAAATTAAAGGTATAACTGGTAGTTTGTGGCTGTTTTACAAGATCTAGTAATAAAACTGGATGTGTTAAAATAAGAAACAGGTTAGTGTTTAGTTTTTCTACAGTCACAATATATCGTCTTATTTATAGTATCGCAGTAATTCGTATCGTCCCCCTTGTATCGTGATACATATCACCAGATTCTTGCCAGTACAGACGAGTGACTGGAGGAACAGTGATTGGGTCTCCTGTCATCATTTTCTCCTTTTTAGGGGGTAACAAAGCTAACCCTAAACCCGATCTTTATCTTCACTGCAGTCATGAAAGCTTATCCAAAACGCAGAGCGAATAATGAGGTGATGCTCCTTACCGGGAGAGCGCAGCATGGCTCCAGGATCACCGGCACAGACAGTTTGCCCTGCAGGTTGAGCTTGGTGAGGTAGAACACCTTTTCTCCAAACACCTTCTCCTTCTTCATCCGTCGGATGCTGTAAAGCCGGAAGCGGACGGCGTAGTTGCTGATCATCTCCGACTCCACGTGGCTGAAGCGGAAGGTCTCCGTGAAGACGGGGCAGGGCCCCCGCTGGACGCCCGTCTTCGCCCGCTGCTTCTTGGTGGGCAGCAGCACCAGGTGGACCTGCCAGGAGATGTTCCCGGTGCGTTTGATGGAGGGGAGGTCGGTCACCGCCATGATGGTCACGGTCAGCTGCTGCTCCTCCGAGTCGTAGTCGAACACGATGTCCAGGGTGCCGTACTTTGCCACAGGATCTGGCTCGTAGCCTTTTGGGAACTGTACCGCCGAGCCGCGAGCCGACATGTCCTACAGGAACCGGGGAGAAGTTCAGGGTCCGACAGAACAATCATCTGTCCTGCAGAGGGCAGGTGTTTACCTCTGGGCTGAGGACAGCCGTGCTGTCGCTGGGGACATCCTCCTCATAGCCTTTGTTAAGGTAGCCTTCACTCTCCTGGCCGTCGCTGTCCTCACTGAGACACTTTCCAAAGGACAGGTGAGGACTGCCGCTGGTCTGGGACAGGTCACACTTGGCGTCGCCCGGGTCCGACAGGGTGCAGGACATCCTGGGAGAGCCGTTCTCGTCCTGGTAGGGAGGCGGCTGGAGCTCATCCAGGGGCGGCGTTCTCCTCATCCTCTGGATGCAGTTAGCTGGTCGGGGGGGGAGTTTGGTTACATCAAAGCTCCAGGTTGGCTAATTTACTCCATGTCCTGAAGCTAAACAGCTAACACCTGACCACAGCCTGGCAGTGTTTCCATCTGATGGTTACAGACAGATTCTGGATGTTCTCTGCTGCATCTGGACTCAGGATGTTTTAATTTTTCTCAGACATGGATAAACTGAACTCAGACTAGCACTATTTCAGCATATTTTTACTACAGTAAAAGTAAAATGTAACCGTCCAAGAAATGACTCAAGTTAGAGTAAAAAAGTATTTTGTAAAGAAGGCTACTTAAGTACTGAGTAACTGATCATAACGTCTGATTTAATATTTTATAATGATGTCAGCAGACAGACACATTAGAACAGCGTAAAGCACTAAAGTACCTCCAATGATAACATTAGAGCAACAAAGCTGGTGTATAGACAAGAGGTCTCACTTTAACATAAATCACAGGTTTCTGTCTGCTGCATTTTTTGGCTAAAATGTCTTCATTCAGTGAAGTTACTCACATTGGGATGAAGATCCAGAAATGTTAGTCAAGTAAGAGCAGCCATACTTCATAATAATATAACTCAAGTAAAAATACAATGTAGTAAAACTAAACTGCTGTTTTTACTCTAAGATCAACTGACATCCAACGCAACTTCAATGCTCTGTGAGATATGAAATCACTATTGTCTGAATTAATGATGGCATCAGATGTAGTTTCAAACATTGTGCATGCTGAAGTGAGTGAACCATCCTCTGAGCCGACAGAGCGTTCTCATTAACCCCTGTTATTATTGCGTATTATTGTTATTATCACTGCTGGGTTCTGACGTTCCCAGCTGTTCTCCATCCAGCCTGACTGAGCTGGAGACGAACCCAGAAGATCTGCAGCCACAGGAGGTTCCACAGAGCTCTGACTCAGGGGGATGAATACAGATGCATGCCACACTTTTCAGATTTTAGTTTTAATGTAGAAACCCATGAACCATTTCCAAACACCTCACAGTTCTGCTCCACCTTCGGTTCTGTCTCAGAGAACCGGAGTAAAACACAGAGGAAAAAATGGGGTGTGAATACATTTGAACACTTTATTTTCTCCCAAATATCAAATAGACTTTGAGAAAAGTCTAATTAAACCAGCGTAAAGGAGCAGGACTGAATAATAATCTGTTTACGGATGACTGAGCTGCTAGAAGACGACTAACGCTGCGCTCAACGATCCGGCAGCAGGAGTAAACACCGCCGTCGTCTCCTGCGTCCTCAGATCTTTCCTCCTGGAAGTTTAGGATTAAACTGAGCAGCCGATGAAGATCCTCCCTGAGGGACGCAGGCGAGGAACGCTTTAATCGCTGCCTCCTCCACAAAAACAACAAAGAAAACAAGAGATGAAGAAGAAGTTTTCTTCCAACTTTTAGAAAAACACCAAGGCTGTGATGATGTAATTTCCTGTGACACGTTGTTCCAGCTCTCTGCTGAGTTCCTGAAACTTTCCCTCTTAATAATCTAAGCGACACGCCGGCTCAAAGTGGCGCACATCAGCAGCAGCAGGATGGAGGCAAACGAGTCTTAACTAGGTGTCATGGAGGGCCTGATGAAAGCTGCTTTCTTCCCGCTGAGCCGGGGGCGGCTGATGTGACGGAGCTGCTCCTTCCTCCAGCCTTTAATTGGGACTGCTCACGTCTAACCCAGCATCGCTCCATCTCCTCCCAGCCAGGCTGCTTCCTAAAACAGGGAAACATTTCCCCAGGTCTCCTCACCGCCCAGATTCAATAACGCAGCAGTAGCTGTCAGTGATGCAGCTGTGGGCTGCACGGTTCTTCTAAAGCAGAACCTCCTCTAGATTAGCAGCAGGGTTTCCTGACCCTGGACCTCAGGACCCACCGTCCTGCATGTTTTAGCTCTTTCTCTTCTGCCTGAGGACCAGGGGTAGTAAACACAGATCTAGAGGAGAAACTGAGGGCTTTAAACAACAGCAGTGTGCAGCAAACATGGATTTGGTTTCTGTGCTATAAAGAACCAATTACAGTTGGACCAGAACACTGAGATGTTGGCTTTTCTATTAGCAGCATCTGAGCAGATAGCAGAGTCTGGATGTGAGAAGGAGGTGTGGGTTTGACTGAGGGAAGTGTAAGACTGAAGGTATCTGTTAAAATATGTGTTGCATTGCAGTGAAGACATCCTGACGTGGTTCACAAGCAGCAGATTTACATTCAGGGTGGTGAATCTGCTGGGATGGTGGCGTTAAGAGGAAAGAACGGCAGGATTTATGTGAGGAACACGAAAGTGAAGCTAGTCAGGGCAGGGTCAGAAAGCATCAAGAAGAAAACATGAAACTTCTAGCAGCAAAATGTTGTCTAAGAACAGGAAGATTAAAAGTGAGCCAGATAACGCTGTAAAGACAGGAAAGTTGTGGCCGCTTCTGTTGGGTTATGGTTATAGTACAACAAGCCCTCAATGTGCACCTTGCAGCAATCCATTTATTGTACTGTATGGCAATCCAACAAACATAGTGGTATGGAAATCCGCAATGAGATCCCTCAAACGATACTGTAGCGAGATCCCTCAAACCGTACTAAAGAAAGATCCCTCAAACTGTACTGTACGGTGAACCCTCAAACTGTACTGTACAAAGATCTTTCAAACCGTACTGTACGGAGATCCCGTAAACCGTACTGTAGAGAGATCTTTCAAACCGTATTATACAGAGATCTTTCAAACGTATTGTACGGAGATCCCGTAAACCATACTGTACAGAGATCTTTCAAACCGTACTGTACGGAGATCCCAGAAACCGTACTGTATGGTGATCCCTCAAACCGTACTGTACGGAGATCCCTCAAACCGTACTGTAGAGAGACTCCTAAAACCGTACTAAAGAAAGATCCCTCAAACTGTACTGTACGGTGATCCTTCAAACCGTACTGTACAGAGATCCCTCAAAACGTACTGTACAGAGATCCCTCAAACAGAACTGTACGGTGATCCCTCAAACTGTACTGTACAGAGATCCCTCAAACCGTACTGTACAGAGATCCCTCAAAACGAACTGTACGGAGATCTTTCAAACCGTACTGTACGGAGATCCCATAAACCGTACTGTACAGAGAGCCCTCAAACCGTACTGTACGGACATCCCTCAAACCTCACTGTACGGTCATCCCTTAAACCGTACTGTACAGAGATCCCGTAAACCGTACTGTAGAGAGATCCCTCAAACCATACTGTGGAGAGATCCCTCAAACCTTACTGTGCGGAGATCCCTCTAAGCGTACTGTACGGAGATCCCAGAAACCGTACTGTATGGTGATCCCTCAAACCGTACTGTACGGAGATCCCTCAAACCGCATTATAGAGAGGTCCCTCAGACTGTACTAAAGAGAGATCCCTTAAACCGTACTGTATGGAGAACCCTCAAACCGTCCTGTAGAGAGAACCCTCAAACCGTACTAAAGAGAGATCCCTCAAACTGTACTGTACGGTGATCCCTCCAACCGTACTGTAGAGAGATGCCTCAAACCGTTCTGTGGAGAGATCCCTCAAACCGTACCTTACGGGGAATCCTCAAACCGTACTGTATGGAGATCCCTCAAACCGTACTGTAGAGAGATCCCTCAAACCGTACTGTACAGAGATCTTTCAAACCGTACTGTACGGAGATCCCATAAACCGTACTGTAGAGAGATCCAACAAACCGTACTGTATGGAGATCCCTCAAACCGTACTGTAAAGAGATCCCTCAAACCGCACTAAAGAGAGATACCTCAAACTGTACTGTACGGTGATCCCTGAAACCGCACTAAAGAGAGATCCCTCAAACCGTACTGTGGAGAGATCCCTCAAACCGTACTGTGGAGAGATCCCTCAAACTATACTGTTGAGAGATCCCTCAAACCATACTGTAGAGAGATCCCTCAAACCGCACTAAAGAGAGATCCCTCAAACCGTACTGTAGAGAGATCCCTCAAACCGTACTGTAGAGAGATCCCTCAAACCATACTATAGAGAGATGCCTCAAGCCGTACTGTGGAGAGATTCCTCAAACCGTACTGTAGGGAGATCCCTCAAACCGTACTGTACGGAGATCCCTGAAACCGCATTATAGAGAGATCCCTCAGACTGTACTAAAGAGAGATCCCTCAAACCATACTGAATGGAGATCCCTCAAACCGCACTATAGAGAGAGATCCCTCAAACCGCACTAAAGAGAGATCCCTCAAACTGTACTGTACGGTGATCCCTCAAACCGTACTGTGGAGAGATCCCTCAAACCGTACTGTGGAGAGATCCCTCAAACCGTACTATAGAGAGATCCCTCAAACCGCACTAAAGAGAGATCCCTCAAACTGTACTGTGCAGAGATCCCTCAAACCGTACTGTGCAGAGATCCCTCAAACCGTACTGTGGAGAGATCCCTCAAACCGTACTGTAGGGAGATCCCTCAAACCGTACTGTGCAGAGATCCCTCAAACCGTACTGTGGAGAGATCCCTCAAACTGTACTGTACGGTGATCCCTCAAACCGTACTGTGGAGAGATGCCTCAAACCGTACTGTGGAGAGATCCCTCAAACCATACTATAGAGAGATGCCTCAAACCGTACTGTGGAGAAATTCCTCAAACCGTACTGTACGGAGATCCCTCAAACCATACTGTAGAGAGATCTTTCAAACTGTACTGTACGTCGATCCCTCAAACCGCACTATAGAGAGATCCCTCAAACTGCACTAAAGAGAGATCCCTCAAACTGTACTGTACGGTGATCCCTGAAACCGCACTAAAGAGAGATCCCTCAAACCGTACTGTGGAGAGATCCCTCGAACCGTACTGTGGAGAGATCCCTCAAACCATACTGTTGAGAGATCCCTCAAACCATACTGTAGAGAGATCCCTCAAACCGCACTAAAGAGAGATCCCTCAAACCGTACTGTAGAGAGATCCCTCAAATCTTACTGTAGGGAGATCCCTCAAACCGTACTGTGGAGAGATGCCTCAAACCGTCCTGTGGAGAGATCCCTCAAACCATACTATAGAGAGATGCCTCAAACCGTACTGTGGAGAGATTCCTCAAACCGTACTTTAGGGAGATCCCTCAAACCGTACTGTACGGAGATCCCTCAAACCATACTGTAGAGAGATCCCTCAAACCATACTGTAGAGAGATCTCTCAAACTGTACTGTACGTCGATCCCTCAAACCGCACTATAGAGAGAGATCCCTCAAACCGCACTAAAGAGAGATCCCTCAAACTGTACTGTACGGTGATCCCTCAAACCGTACTGTGGAGAGATCCCTCAAACCGTACTATAGAGAGATCCCTCAAACTGTACTATAGAGAGATCCCTCAAACCGCACTAAAGAGAGATCCCTCAAACCGCACTAAAGAGAGATCCCTCAAACCGTACTGTGCAGAGATCCCTCAAACCGTCCTGTGGAGAGATCCCTCAAACCGTACTGTAGGGAGATCCCTCAAACCGCACTAAAGAGAGATCCCTCAAACCATACTGTTGAGAAATCCCTCAAATCATACTGTAGAGAGATCCCTCAAACTGTACTGTACGGTGATCCCTCAAACCGTACTGTTGAGAAATCCCTCAAACCATACTGTAGAGAGATCCCTCAAACTGTACTGTACGTCGATCCCTCAAACCGCACTATAGAGAGAGATCCCTCAAACCGCACTAAAGAGAGATCCCTCAAACTGTACTGTACGGTGATCCCTCAAACCGTACTGTGGAGAGATCCCTCAAACCGTACTATAGAGAGATCCCTCAAACTGTACTATAGAGAGATCCCTCAAACCGCACTAAAGAGAGATCCCTCAAACCGTACTGTGGAGAGATCCCTCAAACCGTACTATAGAGAGATCCCTCAAACCGCACTAAAGAGAGATCCCTCAAACCGCACTAAAGAGAGATCCCTCAAACCGTACTGTGCAGAGATCCCTCAAACCGTACTGTGGAGAGATCCCTCAAACCGTACTGTAGGGAGATCCCTCAAACCGCACTAAAGAGAGATCCCTCAAACTGTACTGTACGGTGATCCCTCCAACCGTACTGTAGAGAGATGCCTCAAACTGTACTGTGGAGAGATCCCTCAAACCATACTATAGAGAGATGCCTCAAACCGTACTGTGGAGAAATTCCTCAAACCGTACTGTACGGAGATCCCTCAAACCATACTGTAGAGAGATCTTTCAAACTGTACTGTACGTCGATCCCTCAAACCGCACTAAAGAGAGATCCCTCAAACTGTACTGTACGGTGATCCCTCCAACCGTACTGTAGAGAGATGCCTCAAACCGTACTGTGGAGAGATCCCTCAAACCATACTATAGAGAGATGCCTCAAACCGTACTGTGGAGAAATTCCTCAAACCGTACTGTACGGAGATCCCTCAAACCATACTGTAGAGAGATCTTTCAAACTGTACTGTACGTCGATCCCTCAAACCGCACTATAGAGAGATCCCTCAAACCGCACTAAAGAGAGATCCCTCAAACCGCACTAAAGAGAGATCCCTCAAACCGTACTGTAGAGAGATTCCTCAAACTGTACTGTACAGTGATCCCTCCAACTCTACTGTACAGAGATCCCTCAAACCGTACTGTACAGTGATCCCTCCAACTCTACTGAACAGAGATCCCTCAAACCGTACTGTAGGGTTTGAGGAAAGGAAAGAAACGTTAACACAGAGAGGAGTGAAGGTTAGCATCGCTGGTCGTTGGGTGGAGACGCGCTTAATGGCGAATCAACCCTAAAATTTAACCGGTTGTTACTGGTCCCATTGTGGACATTTCCTGGAAAGTTCATCAAAATCTGTCCATAACTTTTTGAGTTATGTTGCTAACAGACAGATAAAAACATGACCTCCTGGCAGCGGTCAAAATGGCATTAAAAAAAAAGATCCAAGTGTAAAAATCTGATTGCAAGTAAGTTACATGTTTTAATGTATACTGTATATTTGAAGTTTAATTTAATAAAACCTTCACTTTCAATTTTTGTTTCACTTTCAACACAATTTTTTTGACTTCATTTATTTTCAGTTACAATTAAAACTATATAATTTATTTCAACCCCATACTTTTGTTTCAGTGCCAATATTTATTTTTCGTTTTATTTTAAGCTGGCATCATATTGCTGCTATAGTTTTTTTGTGGGATTTAAAAAAATGATTTACTGTTATTGTGTTTCTCTCAAATATTTCCTATAAACTTTCTCCAAAGCTGTTTTTTATTATTCTGACCTGTCCAGTTCAGGGACAGTTGACACAGCGTGAGCCAGTCCGAAGTAATGGACTGATTTTCTGACTTGGGTGTGTTCTGGTCCAACAACAAAAAGGTTCTGTGTAGAGAGAGACACTGATAGAAAGATGAAGATTAACTTTGGATGAGTTCATGATTACAGTATTCATTAAAATGGCCTCCTGCTAAAGGTAAACAGTGTTCTCCATTGATCACGGATATATTTGGGAATAACCATAAAAAACATTTTATTTCATGAGACTCAAAATCATTTTTACCCAAATTTAGAATTAAACTGCTTTCTTCATTTAATGTTGTGGAAGTCATCATCATTTCCTGCATAACATAGACGAGACTCTAGTGACATCTAGTGGTCACACAATGGTTCTGACAGCAGATCCTTCTTTTCTTCTCTGCTTGATTTGTTACGCTGAGAAGATCCATCCATCCATCCTTTCAAAGATCCATCCATCAGTCCGTCCGTCTGTCCAACATCCATCCATCCATCTATCATCCTTCCATCCAACCATCCATTCGTCCATCTATCATCCTTCCATCCAACCATCCATTCGTCCATCTATCATCCTTCCATCCAACCATCCATTCCTTCATCCATCCATCTATCCATCCATTCATCCATCCATCCATTCCTTCATCCATCCATCTATCCATCCATTCATTCATCCATCAAAAGATCCATCAATCCGTCCCTCCATCCGTCCCTCCATCCATCCGTCCGTCCGTCCGTCCGTCCATTCCATCCATCCATCCATCCATCCATCCATCCATCCATCCATCCAACTATCCATCCATCCATCCATCCATCCGTCCGTCCATCCGTCCAACTATCCATCCATCCATCCATCTGTCCGTCCATCCGTCCAACTATCCATCCATCCATCCATCCATCCGTCCATCTCTCCATTCGTCCATCTATCATCCATCCATCCGTCCATCTATCATCCATCCATCCAACTGTCCATTCGTCCATCCATCCATCCATCCGTCCATCCGTCCGTCCATCCGTCAATCCATCATCCATCCATCTGTCCATCCTTCCATCCATCCATCCGTCCATAGAACCATCCATCCAAAGATCCAACCATCCATCCATACATCCATCCACCTATCTAACACTTTGTTGCCGTGGTTACATTATCAATGGTGTGTGGAGGAAGTACCATCGTTTGCCGAGGCCTCGCTGCTGTATCCGTCATAATCTGCATTCAGAGGGCTGTACTTCTTCCGGCTCTCCCACCTGAACCCCCCCAGGTGTTTGGTATTACAGGCCGCCTTGGTTCCTCCACGGAGGCCCTGGGATCGGCTGACCGCCTCCTGGTACTGACCCATCAGCTCGTCCTCGCTGTCCGAAGAGGAGTCCTGCAGGTCGGCATCAGTGGAGGCCTTGTCTGTTGGAGGACAGAGACGACAGGTCAGCTGTTCTGTTGTCTTCAACCTTCAGCTGAGCTAAACCTGAGAACATCCTGAAGGTTATTGGTTGACGTTCTGAACAAAACCCAGAAATGTAGACGTGACACAATCAGCTTAGAGAAGCTGTGAAGCTAGAACCAGAACCTTCTGCTGGTCCCATGTTGACCTGGTAATGTGTCTGCAGGGGTTCCTATAGATCTTCCAGGTTAGACAGAACCCACAGGTCCAGTTTCTCCAGAACCGTCCAGAGGTGAAATCTACTGGGAGTGAATAAGAGAGTGGAACGTCTGTTTATATCTCTGGCTGGCTGACTGGCTGCAGGACATCCTAAAAGAGGCATTTATGCATTAAAAACTCTGCTGCATCCATTTTATGAGAATAACTTGAAATGAACCTGTTGCCATGGCGTTCTGCTCATCATCAGCCACATTAAGCAACACGGCACCGTGTTACATAACACAAGCATATTTATGGAAACATGAAAAATGAATCGCTGTGAAGAGGAACAACAACCAACGAGCACTAAAGCTCATTAGATGGATATGAAAGCTAAAGCTGTCGTCATGGAAACCAGCAGCCCTAATACGTTCACTGTTACATGTAATCTACAACCACACCAGCCTCACTAATAACTAAAACCTCCAGAATTAGTTTTATGTGAATCAGAAAACGCTGCAGCCTTCCGTCCAGCAGGGGGCAGCAGAGCATTTCTATAACTCATGGCTCTATTTGCTGCTGCACAGTTTCTTCTGACCTCCAGGTCTCCCTCTGTGCGCCTCCTCCTCCTCCTCCTCCCTCCTCCTCCCTCCTCCTCCTCCTCCTCCTCCTCCTCCTCCTCCTCCTCCTTCCTCCTTCCTCCTCCTTCCTCCTCCCTCCTCCCTCCTTCCTCCTCCTCCTTCCTCCTCCTCCCTCCTCCTCCTCCTTCCTCCTCCTCCTCCTCCTCCTTCTCCTTCCTCCTCCCCCCTCCCTCCCTCCTCCCTCCTCCCTCCTCCTCCTCCTCCTTCCTCCTCCCTCCTCCCTCCTCCTCCTCCTCCTCCTCCTCCTCCCTCCTCCTCCTCCTCCTCCTTCCTCCTCCTCCTCCCTCCTTCCTCCTCCTTCCTCCTCCTCCTCCTTCCTCCTCCTCCTCCTCCTCCTCCTCCTCCTTCTTCCTCCTCCCCCCTCCCTCCCTCCTCCCTCCTTCCTCCTCCTCCTCCTTCCTCCTCCTCCTCCTCCTCCTCCTCCTCCTCCTCCCTCCTCCTTCCTCCTCCCCCCTCCCTCCCTCCTCCCTCCTTCCTCCTCCTCCCAGGATAAAGAAGACACCATTTCTATGGCATGAAGGTCTGCAGACCTTCTCTCTCTCACCTTGCAGCTCCTTGTTCTTCCGGAACTCGTCGAGGCACTGGAGGTTCCCCGGGTTCTCCAGAACCAGCTTGTTGTTGAGGAACCAGAAGAGGAAGGTCATGAGGATGATGAAGAGTCCGATGGCCGTCAGAAACCCCAGCACCTCCGGAGAAACTGGACCAGAACAAAAACAGGACGTGTTTAGAACGTTATATAGAGCTTCATGCAGAGATCCTGACTGTACTGGTCACAAGTTTACATACTCCTGCCGTGGCCTCAGTGCAATGAAAGCATCGGCTGAGACAACCTGTTGGTTACCATAGTAAGAGCATCATTCATTAGAAACGCGACGACGACACAGAATGACCAGTGTTCAGAACCACGGCTGCTTCCCGCACATGTATGACCTCCCATCACCAGGTGATGTCAGAGGGTCACCTCTGACATCACCTGGTGGTGAGAGGTAGAAGTGCAGACCTCTTCCTCAGCCAGAGGAAATGATTCATTCTGGTCCATTCAGGTCCGATTGGTTCTACAGAACCCAGCTGCTGCTTTTATACAACTGGACCTCAGTGAGCTCATCTAGAACCACAGTAAACCACGTGTTGTTGTCCAATCAGTGGAGAGGATGAAGTTCTGGTACCATAAAGCCCACTCGGGCCAGTTAGCAGAACCAGGCAGAACCTTTGATTTGGAACCAGTCTGTCAAAATCTTTTCATCTATCTGGCACTGATTACTAACAGAACCGTCTCAGGTCATCAATACAGTACAACCGGACTGAAATTCAGTTTCATACAGTCCAGTCTAGTCCAGTTCCAGTTCAATTTAGTCCAGTTAAGTCCGGATCAGTTCAGTTCAGTTTCAGTTCAGTCTAGTTCAGTCCACTTCCAGTTCAGTCCAGTTCATTCCGGTTCAGTCCGGTTCAGTTCTGTCCAGTTCATTCCGGTTCAGTCCAGTTCCAGTCAGGTCCAGTTCAGTCTGCTTCAGTCCAGTTCATTCCGGTTCCAGTTCAGTCCAGTTCAGTCCGGTTCAGTTCAGTCCAGTTCAGTCCGGTTTAGTTCAGTCCAGTTCATTCCGGTTCAGTCCGGTTCCAGTTCATCACATTCACATGAACTCTTTTACAATCCAACTCAGTCCGATTCACTTTCTGTTATCATTTGGCTCCAATTCAGTCTGATTCAGGCAATGTCAGCCAATAAGATGACACAACTTCCGTTAAATAAAGTTTACAGTAACATTTACACTTGAATCCAGGAATCCATTGATTCCATCAAACTCCAGTTGAATCCAGTCCAATGGAGGTCTACTCATTCCCAGCCCGTCTGTGACTAAATATCCTCCCATTTACAAGCCTTTACAGTCCGGTTCAGTCGGTTAACCCAGTCCCATCCAGCATAGCTGTGATGCTGGTTTTATTTATAACCCGTGACCTCAGCGTGGGGTGACCCTCATCCTGGAGAACATCGAGCAGGAGGCATTATCCTGAGGGAACGCCCGTCTGTTTACAGCCTGACAGCTTCTCACTGAATTATTCACAGCTCAGATGGAGCCGAACAGTTTTTCCTTTAGAAGGTGAGAGAAGTTTTGTTTAATCTGGAGCTGAAAGGGTTGATGCGTGGTCACATTTCTCTCTGAGTTATTCCACCAAATCACTGGCAGCCATTAAAACACAGAATAACCTTTAGATAATGTGTGTGGGCCTGATGGATGAGTCACCAGAACAGCAGACAGAATCAGACTTTGTTCCACAAGTAGGACAAAACAAACCTTGTGATGTCGAGTCGCTCTTCACCACAGAGAGTCTCAGTGTTTCTGTCATTAATGGATCATTTCCTGAACAACAGATCAACAACTGCAGCTAAAACTCTTCAGCCGCTGAAGGTTTAACTTAATATTCTCTCTACCTTTTACTCTTCATAGAAGGTACACCTGGTCTGGTGTCGGAGGGGGGGGGGGCATCCAAACCCTAAATCAATGCATTGACCAAATCAATGGATGGATGAGCCATAACTTTCTCCAGCTGAACAGAAACAAAACAGAAGTAATTACTTTTGGACCTAAAGAGGAACGATCAACAATCAGCACACAGCTTCAGTTAATCCAGCTAGAAACTACTGATCAGGCCTGAAATCTAGGTGTAGTAATGGACTCAGACCTGAACCTCCAGGGTCACATAAAGGTCAATAACAAGGTCAGCCTTCTATCACCTGAAGAACATTTCTAGGATTAAAGGACTGATGTCCCAACAGGACCTAGAAAAACTCATCCATGCGTTTATCTTTAGACGGATTGATTACTGCAACAGCATCTTCACAGGTCTGCCTAAAAAGTCAATCAGACAGCTGCAGCTGATCCAGAACGCTGCTGCTCGTGTTCCTCACTAGAACCA
>OY747720.1:556630-564130 GCA_963556495.2 Valencia hispanica | reverse complement strand
TATAAAACCATTTTAAACTTGGATTTATGGAGAGATGAGGACATAAGATAGTTTATGCCGAACCTTCTACTGATAGCTAAACACCCACACCACAGAGGGGACTGTGGGAGTTGTTTGTGAGCATAAAGTTCATCAATAACAGAGGTTTGTACTTTTTGTACATCCTCAGCGATACAAAACATCTGCTGATGTCACAGAATTAGGAACAGCTTTCTGTTATTCCTCAGGTTATCTTTACCTGATATTAGCATTTGTTTGATGATCTGAAACATTTCTGAGACAAAAAGAGAAACAGAAATAATGTACTAAACCCTCATGAATAGATTATGTGGATAAAAGTGAGACTTCCCAAGCAGGCTGAGAGGAAGAATGCAGGTCAGAACCAGAGCATTTTTAAATCTACCTGAAAGCAGTTTTAGAAGTGCGTCTGCATCGACCACCAGGGCTGATAAACCAGATTCATCTCATTATTGATATGAGGTCCCACAGAATCATTCTGAAGAACAGAAATGCCCCTCCAGTCACATATTGGACCCCCTTGATCTAGAAGTGACCCACCTGGCTAGGTCAGCTAAGCCTCCTGTCCAGCATGCTAACTCAAACGTTCACTTCGGTCGATTAAACAACCACTCTCTCACCGGTAAGAGAAACTGGCAAACTGGACTTACTATGCACAAAGAACTATACAATAATCCTATTTTGTTTTATAATGCACGGCATTGTCTCTTCATACTGCATAATATTCTGGTTTAATCAGTTCTACTGAAGGTGACTCAAAGTCTATTTTCTCTGTTTGACAAAATTACAAAGCCTCCAGACTCATTCCCCTCCTATATGTACTCTGGAAAGAACTGTAGAACCTCAGTTGTGCTTAGGCTGTTTTGATTCAGTCGAGCTTTCAGAATTATCAACAATATTAGCCTCATCTAAACCTTCAACTTGTATGTTGGACCCAATCCCAACCAAATTATTTAAAGAAATGTTCCATTTGGTTCCTGGCCCCATTTTGGATATGATGAATCTATCCTTAGTAAACGGATACGTACCACAGGAATTTAAAATAGCTGTAATTAAACCTTTACTCAAGAAACCTTCCCTTGATCAAGATGACTTAGTGAATTACAGACCTATATCTAACCTTCCTTTCTTATCCAAAGTCCTTGAGAAAATAGTTGCTAATCAAGTCTGTGAGCATCTAAACAGTAACGAGCTGTTTGAAGAGTTTCAGTCAGGTTTTAGAGCTCATCATAGCACTGAAACAGCACTGGTGAAGGTTACTAATGATATTCTCATGGCCTCAGATAATGGACTGGTGTCTGTTCTGGTTTTGTTAGATCTCAGTGCTGCTTTTGACACAGTCGATCATAATATTCTCTTAGAAAGGCTTGAACATGTTGCAGGGATCAAAGGAACAGCACTAGGCTGGTTTAAATCATATTTGTCTGATAGATTCCAGTTTGTTCATCTAAATGATAAATCATCTTCACTCTCAAGGGTTACTTGTGGAGTTCCACAGGGTTCTGTGCTTGGACCAATTCTGTTCACCATATATATGCTCCCAATTGGTAGAATCATTAGACAGCATGGGATAAATTTCCACAGCTATGCAGATGATACACAACTATATTTATCCATAAATCCTGATGAACCCAGTCAGTTAGGTAGATTACAGGCATGTCTGGAAGACATAAAAACATGGATGAATCTAAACTTTTTGCTTTTAAATTCTGACAAGACAGAAGTTGCTGTCTTTGGATCAGAAGTTCTTAAACAGAAACTGATTAGTCAATCACTTCATCTGGATGGCATTAAATTGTCCCCCAGTAATAACGTAAAGAACCTCGGCGTTATTTTTGACCAAGACTTGACATTTAAATCCCATATTAAACAGGTTTCTAGGATTTCTTTCTTTCACCTCCGGAATATTGCTAAAATTAGAAACATCCTGTCCAGGAGTGATGCTGAGAAACTAGTCCATGCATTTGTTACCTCAAGGCTGGACTACTGTAATTCTTTACTATCAGGTATTCCACAAAATGCCATTAAAAGCCTTCAGTTGATCCAAAATGCTGCAGCAAGAGTTCTGATGAATATTAAAAAGAGAGATCACATTTCTCCTGTTTTAGCTTCCCTTCATTGGCTCCCTGTTAAATCCAGAATAGAATCTAAGATCCTTCTTCTTCCATATAAAGCCCATAATAATCAGCTCCATCATCCATCAGAGATCTGATTGGTCCATATGTTCCTAACAGAGCACTTCGCTCTCAGACTGCAGGTTTACTTGTAGTTCCTAGGATTTCTAAAAGTAGAATGGGAGGCAGATCTTTTAGTTATCAGGCTCCTCTCCTGTGGAACCAGCTCCCAGCTTTAGTCCGTGAGGCAGACACTCTGTTTACTTTTAAGGCCAGGCTTAAAACTTTCCTTTTTGATAAAGCTTATAGTTAGAGTGGCTAAGGTCATCCTGAGCTATCTCTGTAGTTATGCTGCTATAGGCTTAGACTGCTGGAGGACAGACTTACCACTTTTCTTCATTCTGCTACTTCCTTTTCTCTCCTACTACTCTCCAGTTGTATTACAGTACATTCTGTTATTTCGACTGTTAACTTTGTTTTCTCTCAGTGTTTTTCTCTCCATAGAAGATATACCTGGTCTGGTATCCTGCTTGGCTGCAATGCCCTGTTGGACGGGGGGCATCGACTGGGATGATCCTCCCAGTAACTGAACATCCACTGTGTCCTGTTATCAACTTTTTACTTTCTGTAACATAGAAAGTTCTCTTATATCAGATCTTCTGTTCCTTCTGTGTTTCTGCTCTGTCTTCTCAAACCCCCAGACGGTCGTGGCAGATGGCCGCTCCTACTGAGCCTGGTTCTGTTGGAGGTTTCTTCCTGTTAAAGGGGAGTTTTTCCTCTCCACCGTCGCTACATGCTTGCTCAGTATGAGGGATTGCTGAAGGATTGCTGTGGTTGGAAAGTCTGCATCAACGGGGCCCAACCTCACGCCAATGACTGACGCAATCTGCTGGGATTCCTTAAATAGGAAACTTTTTAACTGATTGGAATGTTTGTATAAATGTATTGAAATGACTTCTTGTTAAGAGCCTTGAGATGACATCTGTTGTGAATTGGCGCTATATAAATAAACTGAATTGAATTGAATTGGTTACTTGTTCAGCTCCCTCATGTCTCATTTCATCTGCAAAAATCTCTGATATTCACCAACAACTTAGCTCCTTCTGAAGTCGACTTCCTGTTCTCGTCACTGTCTTCCTGTCAGTTATTTTCCTTCCATAACTGATGGATCTCATATCATTCGTAGATATTAATCATGTTAGTTAAAGCTCGTCTTCCCTCGCTGGTCCCTCTCATAACTACTATCATCCACTCCTCTCTTAACGCTGGAGTTCTTCCTTCATCACTGAAAACAAAGGGTCACAATAACTTCTGATGGCGGCTGATTCTGCTCTCCTCATCGTTCTCATCCTTCTCCGTCTCATTTGAAACCATTTCTCAGAATATCCTTCTGAACAGATTAGCATCCGTTAGCATTAATCGTTCTCCCCTCGTCTGGTTTGCCTCATGTCTATCAGACCAAACCCAGTTTATCCAGTTTAAATCCCACTCCTCAACCCTTTTTCCCATTTCTGCAGGTGTTCCCCAGGGTTTAGTATTCGGGCCCCTTTCTATCCATTATTTACATCCTCCCTCTTGGCCCAATATTCTGTAAATGTAATATTAATTTCCACTGTTATGCAGATGACACCCAGCTCTACATTTCTACCAAACCCAGTTCCTCCCTTTCAGATTCTCTCATGGAGATCAGATCTTGGTTCTCCTCTAATTTTCTAATTTTTCCACTTTAACCAAACTCCACAGTTCCTCCATGAACATTAATAACTCCTCCGTTCATCCGTCCCCTCAGGTAAACAGTCTGGCTGTCATACCTGATATTATTCTCTCATATTAATTATATCAGCCGCTCTGCATACTTCCACCTACGTCACATTAACAGACTTGGTCCTTTCCGTACTCCCCATGATGCTGCCATCCTCGTCTCTCTTCTTCTTGGTCTCCCCAATAATCCCTTCATAAACTCCTCCAGAACTCTGCAGCTCGGATCAGAACCAGGACTCCCTCCAGAGAACACATTACCCCACTTCTTCTAATGGTGGCGTCAAAGTGCCTCCGTAGCCCCGCCCCTCCTGCTTCATCAGCCAATCATCTTTTTCCTTTTTCCCGGCTCGTCGCCATGAGGAGCAGAGCTTTCAGTCGCTCTGGAATCACTTCATCCTAGAAATATTGACTCTCTAACTTTATTTAAATCACAAAAGAATCTGTTCAAACGACCTGATTCACTTCAGACTCTGATTCTGGTTGTTAGACTGTTTTCTGATTCACTATTTGATTCATGGATTTGTTTATTCTTTGTTCATGTATTATTTTTCAGTTTTTTCTTCTCTGTAAGGAGATCTTGGGTTTTAGAAAGGCGCCCTCAGATAAAATGTATTATTATTATTATTATTATTACTACTAGTGGGCAGAACCATGCTTCTACCCTCAGGCTGTTGCTTCAGCGTCCTCCTCAGCTCGTCCCTGCAGTGAAAGCCCTCAGTGGAGGATCTCCAAGTGAAAACCATGACGAGTGAGAAGCTCACATAAAAATATTTGGAAGCTGCAGAAACTTCGTTTCACCAACATTTAGTTCATTTGTAGATCCGTCTGCATGGAAACAGTCTCCATGTTCAGGGTGAGAAACCCACACACGCTCAGTTTAGACACCTCCTGTGGCTCAGCAAGCGTTTCTCTGGGATGGGGAGACAACAGCATACAACACACCCACACAAGTCAGCTCTGTGATCAGCACCCACTCGTGTTTGGTTGCTTTCATCTGTGTGAATATGAAGGGTGACTCTGAGCGGACATGCAGGACGACCGCCATTCCAACCAGTCACAGAAACAAGACATCTCGCTCCTACAAATGCTGCAGCAGCAGCTTCTTTATGGTTACTCTTTAAAAGAATATGTGGTTCAGCATACAAATATGCTTCCTTTGTGCATTTCAGGTAACATTTCAGACGGTTTTACAGTGGATGCTTAGAAGTAGACTTAGTCAGACGCAATATTTCAGGACAGAGCTTGAAAATCACTTTAGATGAGTTCAGAATGAATGGATGGACATTTCCGAACTCTCTTATTTTTCGGATGAACGCGTTTAAAGAGGCGATTCATGCTTTCATCAGCACCAATCCTAATTCCTCGTATCAAGTACTAAAACCACAAAGACGTATCTCCATTCCTGGGTTCTCTCCACCAGCTCCCGCTCCATTTTAGAACGGATTTTAAGGTTGACTCAAATGTTCTAGACATATTTATGTGATCTTTTCAACATCTAAACTGTCCAGTCAACCCAGCAGCTTCTCCTAAACCCTCCATGACCCAAACTGAACCGTAGAGCTGATCGGACCTTTGCTGGAAGCCCATCTTTCCTCCGTGGCGTCTGACCGAAGCAGAACATCAGACCCAGATAGACCCCATAGTTCTAGATGCTGTTTTGTTGTTGAGCTTGGATGAATCAGCTTGTGTTGTTTTTAATGATGTGAAGGTCTCTGAAGTATCCATCCAGCCAACCAAAGACTTTAACAAGACGACACAACAAGCAGAAGACATGTAACAGTGACATCATTAAACGGAGGACAAAGGGACAAAGACAAACAGGACAGTGTGATGGAGATGGAGGTGTGGTGCAGGAGACGGTTCTACCTTTTCTGATGCAGACCAGCTCATGTACTCCACAGTGACGCTCACCACCTGGAAAGACAATGCAGTGTGAATGAGCCACGCTGTGATGGAGCAAGCAGCAGACAACAGCGGACACAGATTCTGGTAACAAGGACGAGACGGAGAGAGGACAGAGACGGGGACAAGCTGGTGAGGATCCCACAGCATCACTACTGTGTCTATGATGGTGCAACGTGATGCTGTGAAGATCTAACGTTGTGATCGCTGATGTTGCAGGAGTACGGTGATGCTGTAAGAACAGGAGGAGGACATCCCTGGTGTCCTCACTGATGGATGTAACCTCCGCCTCTGGTTCCCCCACCAGGAGGATCTCCTTCCACAGGTCAGGCCGCCAGACGGAGACTCCGTTACTCACAGCTGTGGACGCCTCCTGGCGTCTGAGCTCCTCCTCTGGGAGCTGCCTACAGGTGGAGCTGTTTAACAGCTCAGGCTGGGGGACGCACAGAGCTTCAGAACCAGGCTAACTGGGCTGGAACCGGCCACAACTTCTGGGTCCTTTCTGCACACACCTTTTTACATTTCTATGAGGAGATCCTAGCTGCCCTCCGCACAGCCCAGAAACACACAAAACACTTTTAAAACAGTTTCCATGGTAATAATAATAAAAACAGCAATAAGATAAAAAATAAGATAATACTAATATATAATAAGATAATAATCAAAACAGCAATAAGATAATGAATAAGATAATAATAATGCTGATAAGATAATAATAATAATAATTATTATTATTATTATTATTATTATTATTATTATAAACGTATTATAAACGATAATAATAATAATAATACTAATAATAATAATAATTATTATTATTATTATATTATATTATATAATAAGATGATAATAAAAAACAGTAAAATGAAATATCAAATGACTTCTTGTTAAGAGCCTTGAGATGACATCTGTTGTGAATTGGCGCTATATAAATAAACTGAATTGAACTGAATTAATATAAACTGTTTCCATGGTAATAAAAACTGTTTCCATGGTAATAAAAACTGTTTCCATGGTAATAATAAAAACAGCAATAAGATAAAAAAATAAGATAATAATAATGATAAGATAAGATAAGATAATAATCAAAACAGCAATAAAATAATAAATAAGATAATAATAATAATAATAATAATAATAATAATAATAATAATAATAATAATATATAATAATAATAATAATAATAATAATAATAATATATAATAAGATAATAATAAAAAACAGTAATATAAACTGTTTCCATAGTAATAAAAACAGTTCCTATGAGCTTAAGAACTGTTTCCATCGCTGTAAAAACAGTTTCCATGGTTATAATAAAAACAGCAGTAAGATAAAAAAATAAGATAATAATAATGATATGATAATAATAATAAAAGATAATAAGATATAATAAGATAATAATAAAAAACTGTATTAAGAATAGTTTCCATGGTATTAAGAACAGTTTCCATGGTAATAAGAACTGTTTCCATGGTAGTAGTAGTAGTACTGAAACGATTCCTCAAGCAATTCCAGTTCTAAAAATACTCTAGGTAAATTAATTGCCTCCAGTAGTTTTTAAAACATAAAATAGCCCAATAATGTTTACATCCTTGCTGTAATTTTCACAGTTTATCTCACGTCAAGTAACATTTCTGATGCTATTAATTGCACATCTCTTTTTTAAGTTTATATTCCGTTAACTTCTTAAAAATAATAAGTTTAC
>OY747720.1:266630-551630 GCA_963556495.2 Valencia hispanica | reverse complement strand
AGATTTAGGAACACATGTAAGAATTGGAGGACCCCTGATCTACAGGTAGACACTGATGAGAACCTGGCAGGTTTCATCCTGCGAGTCAACGCTGAGGGAAAACAGCCTTGTGTAAGTTTCAGAGCTCCAGCAGCTTCTTCCTCATCTCACTTCAACCAGACCTGATAGTCTTCCTCACTGTGACTTCTGTTCTCAGCTCCGAACCGAACCGCAGAACCGAGCCGCTGTAGCGGGGAAACAAGCAGGAAGCCCGGGTTTAAACAGGGGGAGCTGTCCCTTCAGCACCACAACAACAACCAGACCCGGGGGGGGGGGTTCTACAGCACACAGCCAGAACCAGAACCAGAACCAGAACCGCGTCCAGACGGGCTTAATTACCGCGGAGAGCAGAGCCGTGATTGGCCTACTTACCATCAATCGCCATGATGTTCTGTTTGGCTCCAACCACAGTGGGCGGTAAAGAAGGGGGGGACCGGTCCATTATCAGAGGCAGGGGGGGGGGGGAGGAGGCGGGTGGTACGGTCCAAAACACCAAAACACATTTATTATTAGAAAATTAGATTTATTCTCTAATAATTCTCCTTTAAACTGGAGGAAGTCAACATCTAAACGCCTCAGATGAAAGTTCATATTTATCATCATACAGTCGAACAATATATCATTTATATCATATATGACATAACATATAACATTATAATATATCATTTATATCATATATGACATAACATATAACATTATAATATATCATTTATATCATATATGACATAACATATAACATTATAATATATCATTTATATCATATATGACATAACATATAACATTATAATATATCATTTATATCATATATGACATAACATATAACATTATAATATATCATTTATATCATATATGACATAACATATAACATTATAATATATCATTTATATCATATATGACATAACATATAACATTATAATATATCATTTATATCATATATGACATAACATATAACATTATAATATATCATTTATATCATATATGACATAACATATAACATTATAATATATCATTTATATCATATATGACATAACATATAACATTATAATATATCATTTATATCATATATGACATAACATATAACATTATAATATATCATTTATATCATATATGACATAACATATAACATTATAATATATCATTTATATCATATATGACATAACATATAACATTATAATATATCATTTATATCATATATGACATAACATATAACATTATAATATATCATTTATATCATATATGACATAACATATAACATTATAATATATCATTTATATTCATCTAAATGAATCACATTAACATGAGATGGTGGAACAAGAAACATTTGGATAAAAACTGTATTCTGTGCTGAAAGAGCATAAATAAGGTCAGTTTAATGCAGTTAAACCTTAACGATGAACCGGGTCAGAACCGGGTCAGAACCAGAGCTGCTGGGTTATTTCCAGCCTGAGCTGTTCTGGGCCAGCAAAGGTCACCCAGAGGTCACAGACTGCAGGATCATCTACTGAAGGTGTACTTTGTGTCCCACAGGTTTACCACAGAGATGTTCATTTCAAGTAAATCACAAAATACATTTTAAAACAAGGAATAGAAGCTTCTATGTTCCTTTGCATTATGACGCACAAACAAATGTTAAAAATGATGTTTTTAAAAGTTTGATGGGTTTCTAATGAGTAAAGGTCAGAAAAGCATGTCCCCGTTTCCCAAAGTTGGTTTTTCAGTGAATGAAATATACATGTACATAAACAGTAACCAGAAGGATTTTCTCCTGGTAATATAAATATTTCCCTGTCTTCTTTAGATTTAATTAAAAAAATATGAGAACAATAAATGAATTATGTATAAAATAGTAGAATTTAATTTTGTCCCCCAGTTTTGTTCAACCCCGTAATATCATACAAATCTCCCCTGTTTTAAAAATAATTGTTCAGTTAAACTTTCCCAGCACCCAGGAAGTGACATCACTCAAGTCTTTTCCTGCTCATACAGTAAAGGGAAGTGTTATAGCATACTTTCTGACCCATATTTTATTTATTTTATCATCTGACATTGTCAACCTTTCAACACTGTTACATGCAAAAATTATATTTGTGACTGTTTTTGAAAAAGCTAATGATTATCTTGAAAAAATAGATGAATTTCTTGTTTTCTTCATTCTACATGTTGTTCCATACACTAGCTATTGTGAACTCATGGCTAATTTTAGCTCAAATCTTAAACCACATAAAAAATGCTTTAAAACAACAAAAATAACAAAAAGACTTCATAATGTTTTAGATTTTATGCCTAAAATACATAGTTTATCAGAAGTACAAATACTCCTTCGTCAGATGCAATATTCAGAAAACAATTCATGTTGACACATTTTTCAGTAACCAGAGACCCCAAAGCGTACGAACTCAGAGACGTGTTAAACTGAGCTTGTTGATCAGGTTCTCCTGTCCTTGGTCACCTCCTGGTTCTGATGGACCTCCATCACAGGAAGGCTCCAGGTAGTTTGCTGGAGCGTTGGGGCATTTTAAAGGTCAATATTAATGCATCGCTGATTATGTGAATATAGAAAATTAAACCTTGGGACCAAAATAATTTGAACTTTTCTTTGTATTTTAATCAAATGAAAGAAGAATTAAAGCATGTAGATCATGATCTAGTTTGAGCCGCTCTTTAACCCGTTTCCTGCTCAGCTTCATTTACCTTCATCCAATCACGGCTGGGATTGGTCCTCCATGATAAAAAAAACATGGCGGACAGATTCTGGTAGGGGTTCTATGAGGAGCCATTTGTAAAGTTATAGTCAGAAATTAAAAGCAATCATTTGGGTTATTTAGACTGTCCTAAGATAAATAAATATATTTAGCTAGCCAGCTAAATATATAGCTTTGAAGTAAATATTTAGCTTCAAACTAAATATTTAGCTCATAGCTAAACTGGCTAGCTAAATATTTAGCTAGCCAGTTTAGCTATGAGCTAAATATTTAGTTTGAAGCTAAATATTCAGCTAGCAAGCTAAACTGGCTAGCTAAATATTTAGCTAGCCAGTTTAGCTATGAGCTAAATATTTAGTTTGAAGCTAAATATTCAGCTAGCAAGCTAAACTGGCTAGCTAAATATTTAGTTTGAAGCTAAATATTTACTTCAAAGCTATATATTTAGCTAGCCAGTTTAGCTAGCTAGCTACAAATTTGGCTGTGAGCTAAATATTTAGTTTGAAGCTAGATATTTAGCTTCAAACTAAATATTTAGCTTCAATATTTAGTTTGAAGCTAAATATTTAGTTATGAGCTAAATGTTTTATTTAGCCATGAGCTAAATATTCAGCTGAGCTAAATGTTTAGCTTCGAACTAAATATTCAACAAACTAAGTATTTATTTAAAGTTAAATATTTCGTTTGTAGATTAAATATTTAGTTTGGAGCTAAATATTTATAAATTATTAAATAATACGGAGACAAATATGACTTATTGCTGTTTATGTTTGACTGTGTAACTGTACAAACGGCCCCACAGCGTTCTGGATCCAGATTCGATGCTGTTGTCTAACAAGCAGATTATTGATGAAGAGGTTTCAGTAACAGGTTCCCTGACTGAGACATGAACTCTTCTCTTCTCTTCTCTTCTCTCCTCCATCCACTCCTATTTATAGCTGCCGGCCTAATCTGAGCATCTCCTTCCTGTTGTCAGGGAAACGGGCCGCTGCGTCCTCTGGTCTAGCCTGAGCGGACTGACCCGCCCCCTGTGACGTCATCAGTTTTTACAGAACCACATGGATCCAGATGTTCGATCCATTTCAGAACCAAACTCTGCCCTTCCAGTCGTTTCCATAGCAACAAGCTCAAACATCTCCAAACAGGAACCAAACACGTTTATTTACATTTTATGTCACTTCTTTATTAAAATGAATTCATGGGAACAGTTCATCCTGGACACTATAACGCCACCATGTGGTGAAAAGGCCAACTGCAGTCAGAGACCTTTACTAGCTCATTAATTACAGTAAAATCAGCCCTAATTAATCTGCCACTATGTTGCATATTTCCCAGAATGCACTGGTTCAGCTCTGCAGCTTCTGTTTGAGGCTGCTCAGCTGCTCCATGTTGATGCTGCTGCCACCGCACACAATCACCAGCAGGGGGCGCAAGGGAGTCGGCAGGCGGCCTAGAATACAGAGATTTAAGGAAGACGTGACTAAAGGTTCTGTTGTGGTTCTGGACTCCAGCTCCTGCATGATTTACATGTTTCTGGGTCAAAGAGGAACAATTCAAGACATTTACAGATTAATAATCAGTAAGGAAGGTCTGTGCATTCATTTCATCTGAGACCTGAACAGAACCTGAACAGAACCTGAACAGAACCTGAACAGAACCCGAAGCAGCAAAGCGTGTAGAATAATAACACCTTGGTTCTGTAATCTGGGTATCAGTCCGCCGTAGACGGCTGCCAGTGCCGCTCCACAGGCCATCTCCACCAGAACCCGCTCCTCATCTGGAAGACAAGCAGCACAGGTTCTGTCAGCCACAGCGCCACCTGCAGGCAGACGAGTGGAGGAATCGGACACTAACCCACCCAGGAACATCTGGACCGCCCGCAGCGCCTCCTGGTCCGTCACCAGCTCAGAGATGATGGTGGGCTCGCCGCTCTGGCTGTGCTCAAAGGCTCTCTGGCAGACCGTCTTCGCTGCGAGACACTTGGCCTCGCTGTGGACGACAGCAGAGACACATCATGGCGCCGGGTCGATGGACGCCGCCACAGAATGACAGCGGAGACACGTAGTGGCGCCGGGTCGATGGACGCCGCCACAGAACGACAGCGGAGACACGTAGTGGCGCCGGGTCGATGGACGCCGCCACAGAACGACAGCGGAGACACGTAGTGGCGCCGGGTCGATGGACGCCGCGACAGAACGACAGCGGAGACACGTAGTGGCGCCGGGTCGATGGACGCCACGACAGAACGACAGCGGAGACACGTAGTGGCGCCGAGTCGTTGATGGACGCCATGACAGAACGACAGCGGAGACACGTCATGGCGCCGAGTCGTCGATGGACGCATCGACAGAACGACAGCGGAGACACTTCATGGCGCAGAGTCGTCGATGGACGCCACGACAGAACGACAGCGGAGACACGTAGTGGCGCCGGGCGATGGACGCCATGACAGAACGACAGCGGAGACACGTAGTGGCGCCGGGTCGATGGACGCCGCCACAGAATGACAGCGGAGACACATAGTGGCGCCGGGTCGATGGACGCCGCCACAGAACGACAGCGGAGACACGTAGTGGCGCCGGGTCGATGGACGCCGCCACAGAACGACAGCGGAGACACGTAGTGGCGCCGGGTCGATGGACGCCACGACAGAACGACAGCGGAGACACGTCATGGCGCCGAGTCGTCGATGGACGCCATGACAGAACGACAGCAGAGACACGTCATGGCGCTGAGTCGTCGATGGACGCATCGACAGAACGACAGCGGAGACACGTCATGGCGCAGAGTCGTCGATGGACGCCACGACAGAACGACAGCGGAGACACGTCATGGCGCCGGGTCGATGGACGCCATGACAGAACAACAGCAGAGACACGTAGTGGCGCCGGGTCGATGGACGCCACGACAGAAAGACAGCGGAGACACGTCATGGCGCCGGGTCGTCGATGGACGCCACGACAGAACGACAGCAGAGACACATCATGGCGCCGGGTCGATGGACGCCTTGACAGAACGACAGCGGAGACACGTAGTGGCGCCGGGTCGATGGACGCCGCCACAGAACGACAGCGGAGACACGTAGTGGCGCCGGGTCGATGGACGCCGCGACAGAACGACAGCGGAGACACATAGTGGCGCCGGGTCGATGGACGCCGCGACAGAACGACAGCGGAGACACGTAGTGGCGCCGGGTCGATGGACGCCGCGACAGAACGACAGCGGAGACACGTAGTGGCGCCGGGTCGATGGACGCCACGACAGAACGACAGCGGAGACACGTCATGGCGCTGAGTCGTCGATGGACGCATCGACAGAACGACAGCGGAGACACGTCATGGCGCCGAGTCGTCGATGGACGCATCGACAGAACGACAGCGGAGACACGTCATGGCGCCGAGTCGTCGATGGACGCCATGACAGAACGACAGCAGAGACACGTCATGGCGCTGAGTCGTCGATGGACGCATCGACAGAACGACAGCGGAGACACGTCATGGCGCAGAGTCGTCGATGGACGCCACGACAGAACGACAGCGGAGACACGTCATGGCGCCGGGTCGATGGACGCCATGACAGAACGACAGCGGAGACACGTCATGGCGCCGGGTCGATGGACGCCACGACAGAACGACAGCTGAGACACGTCATGGCGCTGAGTCGTCGATGGACGCATCGACAGAACGACAGCGGAGACACGTCATGGCGCCGAGTCGTCGATGGACGCCACGACAGAAAGACAGCGGAGACACGTCATGGCGCCGGGTCGTCGATGGACGCCTTGACAGAAAGACAGCGGAGACACGTCATGGCGCCGGGTCGATGGACGCCACGACAGAACGACGTCTCTAAACGACTCTTACTACGTATTCTGAATATTCTGCGATTAATCAGATGAAAACGTCTCCAGCACCAAATGAGCCACACCTGGATCAGCATCATTAGCAGCAGCATGACTGCATCTTTGTGGTCATGTGACACAGGAGAGCCAATCAGAACATGGATTCTATCATTATTAACAGGATTATCAGCGACCTTTGACCCTCTAGCTTCAGACCTCCACAACTGAACCAACCTGGTGATGTCATCCAGGGTGACCACCTTCCCCGCCTTTATCGCAGCATTGAAACAGTCGGCCCCCACGGTTTCCATGGCGATGACGGGCACGTCCATCCAGCCGGCCTCCTTCAGGCCCTGGACGACCCCACAGAGGAGTCCTCCTCCCCCCACAGAGAGCAGGACGGCTCCAGGCTTCAGGGCGGGGCCAAGAGAGGCCGCCGCCTCGGCCACCAGAGAGGCGTGGCCCTCCCTGAGAACGTGGCGGAAAACATGCTGGAACGTGTCTGCTTATTATGGGATGGGGAGATGGCTGACGGAGAAATGCTCCTACCAAAGCAGGGGGTGATCAAAGGGAGGAACGAAGGTCAGATCTTCTGTTTCCGCCAGCCTGAGAGCTTCTTCGTTAGCATCGTCCCAAACCTGAAGGTCCGCAAGAACAAACAAGATTCTCTACAGGTTCTGGGGAAGGAAGGAAGGAAGGAAGGAAGGAAGGAAGGAAGGAAGGAAGGAAGGAAGGAAGGAAGGAAGGAAGGAAGGAAGGAAGGAAACAGGGAAGGGAGGAGGAAGGAAACAAAGGAGGAAACAAGGAAAGAAGGTAAGGAGGAAACAAAGAAAGGGGGGGAGGAATGAAACAAGGAAGGAAACAAGGAAAGAAAGAAAGAAACAATGAAAGAAGGAAACACTGAAGGAAGGATCGAAGGAAACAGGGAAGGGAGGAGGAAGGAAACAAGGAAGGAAACATGGAGAGAAAGAAGGAAACAAGGAAAGAAGGAAAAGATGAAACAAGGAAGGAAAGCAGGAAACAAGGAAACAATGAAAGGAGGAAAGAAGGAAACAATGAAAGAAGGAAAGAAGGAAAGGAGGAAGGATGGAGCGTTGTCACCTTCCCTACGACCCTGACTGCGGCTCCCTGGAGGCGGAGCTTCTGGACCACCAGCTGAGGGGTGGAGGAAGGAACCACGATGGTAGCAGGAAGCCCCAACTTCCGGGCCACGTAGGCGGCGGCCATACCTGCGTTCCCACCTGGGGAAACCACGCCCGTCAGCATCAGAGCAGCACGACATGGAGGCTGGGGTCAAGGGTCAGATATTACCTGAGGCACACACCACTCCTCTGGACTGTTGGGCCAGCTGGAACAACACATCAACCAATCAGCATCAAGCATGAGAGAGGAGGAGGAGCACAGAGGAAGAACGCCCCCACCTGCTGACAGAGGTGACCTATCCCCCTGATCTTAAAGGAACCAGAGGGCTGGCAGTTCTCCATCTTCAGGTAGACGGTGGTCCCCACCTGCTTGGACATGCTGACGCTCTCCAGCAGAGGCGTGTTCAGGTGGAAACGCTCCGACATGGTGAGGAAAACTGATCTGGTGGGAGCAAATTATTTACATATTTATTCATCAGCTTCATAACCCCGCTAGAACCCTGGAGGTTCATCCAGTCTGGATCAACACCACGACCCGCTCTGCTACAGCAGTGTCCCAGCATGCCCACTAGGTGTCAGCAGCGAGCCCAAAGCTGTAGAAAGGCACAGCGCAAACTCTCACCACCCCGCTTATTAATCCGACATGTTTCTGCGCCGAAATCTTGCTTCTGTGACTAAATGTCATTTCCCACAGGGTTACCGTTTCATGGCATATTATCATAATGTATTGGAGATAGGAACATGTCATATAAACTATTATGTGGCTACCTTCTCCCCTTCCAAGATGGCCGACTAGTTGACGTGTACGCCATCTTGAGAGGGGCATCCATCCAACCATCCGCTGAATAAAAACAACTCTATCTTTGATTGATTATATAAGCAGTCATTTAGAACACTGCGTATGTTTATTAAAATATTACATTATACGTATGATTTATACGTAACCAGCAGACGGCTTACTGTTATGAAACAGGTGATTAAATATAATAAATGTGGACTTACGTTTGATGACACGTCGCAATAAACCAGCGTCTAAATGTGTAACAATATGATTTTAATAAATAAAGCTGGTAACTGTTAACAGAAAGAAATGTTACAGTAAAGATTTTATATAGAAACAGCTACATGCTAAACACGTAGCATGTAGCCGAATAGAGCTAGCGCTTCTGTTGGACTTTCAAAATAAAGCAAACATTTCCCCATACCGATCTTTTTTGTATATTGTAAATTTATCCACTTTCTATCAATTCATAATGAATATTATTAAACACAAATTGCATAAAAAACAACTAAATAAGCAAAAGTTTAAATTAAATTCGGCTGGATTTGCTGTGCTTTTATTTTGAAGGTTTCATGCGCCGATTGAAAGCTCCGGCTGATTAAAAGGAAATATTTTAGCTTTTAGAACCAGATAGAACAGTTGTGCAGAAACGGTTCCTGTAGTGTGATGAGAGCGCTTCCACAGACCCAGACTTACCTGCTAAAGGCGCTCCAGGTGAGTCCGGATCAGGTGGTGGGCGGAGCTTTATAACTGTCTAAAGTCCACAGTGTATTATATGTTCTTTACACACACACACATATCTCAAAGTCTTTACATTCATCACACACTGTTCTGTCTCTGTGTATGAAGCACTGAGGTTTCATACATCTGGTGAACATCTGGAGGTTTTCTTTAACAACCTCCTCTGAGAAACAAACGTGTACAATTTTGCTTTGAAAGACAAAATATTACATACAAATTTAACATTTTTCTATTTTCTGTTTAAAAGCAGATTAACAGAAATTTTAATTTCATTTGATTTACTTTCCCTGTTTAAAGCAATAAAAATCACTGAAATACATTTTAAAGATCCGCCAGTTTTCCCTCAACTTGTGCAAGCAAGGTACGTGCGTCACTCCGTGACGTCACTGCCCATATATGGAAGGGGTACTTATTCTCATCCAAACTTTAACAAATGTGTGTTTATGTAATTTCTTCTTCATCTATATTTGTTTTATTGTGCAAAACTACATGGACTGAATTATTTATGAAGTGGCTTAGTTACGTTCACTCGTTCACATCCATACCATAATATCCAGTTTGGTTGGCAGCTTGGGGCTAAGTGCCTTGCTCAGAGGAACATCGATGTGACAAGAGGAAACTGGAATCAGATTGTGAAACCAGAACTTTCCCCACTGAGCCCCATCAGGTGTAGTGATCAGCCTCCAGTTCATCAGACAGACAAGCCTTAAAACTTTGGTTTCTGATTAAGCTGATAGTCAGACTGGTTCGGGTTATCCTGACCAATAGGCAGACTGGTTCGGGTTATCCTGACCAATAGTCAGACTGGTTTGGGTTATCCTGACCAATAGGCAGACTGGTTCGGGTTTTCCTGACCAATAGTCAGACTGGTTCGGGTTATCCTGACCAATAGGCAGACTGGTTTGGGTTATCCTGACCAATAGGCAGACTGGTTTGGGTTATCCTGACCAATAGTCAGACTGGTTCGGGTTATCCTGACCAATACTCAGACTGGTTCGGGTTATCCTGACCAATAGGCAGACTGGTTTGGGTTATCCTGACCAATAGGCAGACTGGTTTGGGTTATCCTGACCAATAGTCAGACTGGTTCGGGTTATCCTGACCAATAGTCAGACTGGTTCGGGTTATCCTGACCAATAGTCAGACTGGTTTGGGTTATCCTGACCAATAGTCAGACTGGTTCGGGTTATCCTGACCAATAGTCAGACTGGTTCGGGTTATCCTGACCAATAGTCAGACTGGTTCGGGTTATCCTGACCAATAGTCAGACTGGTTCGGGTTATCCTGACCAATAGTCAGACTGGTTCGGGTTATCCTGACCAATAGTCAGACTGGTTCGGGTTATCCTGACCTATCGCTCTGCTCATGCTGCTAGAGACTGCTGGAGGAAAAAATGACTGTATAGTTGCATCTTTGTCTAAACCCTCGTTGACGTTAGATAATGTGTCTCAGTCAGGAACACGGTGAGATCTCCACGGATCCATTCAACGTTTAAACAATGAAAAAATCTGAGTGGAGAGAAAAAAACGTGACACCGGAGAGAAGCTGAAGCAGAATGAATGTTTTATTTGACTCTGAACGCAGCTCAAGGCGTCGTACAGCACCACCTCCATCTGGAAGCATCTAAACTCACATATTACAGGGTCAAATGTTTGAAAAAATATGAATGTGGACATAAACTTCAGGCAGATCATGAAAAACATCCAGTCCAGAACCTTAATGTTCTGTTGGGATTATACTTTTATTATATCTGTACATTAGCTGGTTAATAACAGTGACGTCTCCTTTGACCAACCCTTAAACTGAACACTAGATGGCAGCAGAGAGCTCCCCTCAGGGGGATTAAAACAAAAAAATTAAGTTTAAATAATGAGAATCAAACATGAACGTTCTGGAACCCACACTGACTCGGACCAGAACCTCTCTGTTAGTGCAGGGGAACCTTTAAAGATACAATCTGGATCCTTAAACCCGTCTTCTTCTCTTCTTTCCTTTCTCCTGACTCTTCTCCATCCAGACCTCCAGCAGGCCAAAACAGACGTTCTCCATCTTTCCTGAAGCTTTCTTCTCCGCTCACGTTCCTCGATCCTTCCCCACTTCCATTGATCCGACCTGGACCTCAGAGGGAAACCCGGTCCTCGGGAGACAGAGGGACGGAGATGTTGACAGGAGGACGGACCAAGCGTTATGGGTGGAGCTTGGAGCTCCGTCCCTCTCATGCTGCCTCTGGGAACCAAAGTCTCCACCTGCACTTCATCCTCCTGGATCCGGGCTTCATGCCAGGGATCTCTGTCTGGGTTTGATCCGTGGATACAGCTGCAGACGGATCAACACCGTGTTAGAGTTGGTCCTGAACATCTCAGAGGAGCCATGAGACCTACTGCTGCATGATTGCTGACCGTCTGAGGCCGAGCCAAGATCTGACCTACTGACCTTCCAAACGTTGACCCTCTGACTTTCTGACCTTTTGACCCTCTGACCTTCCAACCTTTTGAAATTCTGACTTTCCAACCTCTGACCCTCTGATCTTCCAACCTCTGACCCTCTGATCTCCCAACCTTTGACCCTCTGACCTTCCAACCTCTGACCCTCTGATCTCCCAACCTTTGACCCTCTGACCCTCTGATCTTCCAACCTTTTGAAATTCTGACTTTCCAACCTTTGACCCTCTGATCTCCCAACCTCTGATCTTCCAACCTTTGACCCTCTGACCTTCCAACCTCTGACCTTCTGATCTTCCAACCTTTGACCCTCTGATCTTCCAACCTCTGACCTTCTGATCTTCCAACCTCTGACCCTCTGATCTCCCAACCTCTGACCCTCTGATCTCCCAACCTCTGACCCTCTGATCTCCCAACCTTTGACCCTCTGACCCTCTGATCTTCCAACCTTTTGAAATTCTGACTTTCCAACCTTTGACCCTCTGATCTCCCAACCTCGGACCCTCTGATCTCCCAACCTTTGACCCTCTGACCTTCCAACCTCTGACCTTCTGATCTTCCAACCTCTGACCCTCTGATCTCCCAACCTCTGACCCTCTGATCTCCCAACCTTTGACCCTCTGATCTTCCAACCTTTGACCCTCTGATCTTCCAACCTCTGACCCTCTGATCTCCCAACCTTTGACCCTCTGATCTTCCAACCTTTGACCCTCTGATCTCCCAACCTCTGACCCTGATCTCCCAACCTTTGACCCTCTGACCCTCTGATCTCCCAACCTTTGACCCTCTGATCTTCCAACCTCTGACCCTCTGATCTCCCAACCTTTGACCCTCTGATCTCCCAACCTTTGACACTCTGATCTTCCAACCTTTGACCCTCTGATCTCCCAACCTCTGACCCTCTGATCTTCCAACCTTTGACCCTCTGATCTCCCAACCTCTGACCCTGATCTCCCAACCTTTGACCCTCTGACCCTCTGATCTTCCAACCTTTGACCCTCTGATCTCCCAACCTTTGACCCTCTGATCTCCCAACCTCTGACCCTCTGATATCCCAACCTTTGACCCTCTGATCTTCCAACCTTTGACCCTCTGATATCCCAACCTCGGACCCTGATCTCCCAACCTTTGACCCTCTGACCCTCTGATCTTCCAACCTTTGACCCTCTGATCTTCCAACCTTTGACCCTCTGATCTCCCAACCTCTGACCCTGATCTCCCAACCTTTGACCCTCTGACCCTCTGATCTTCCAACCTTTGACCCTCTGATCTCCCAACCTTTGACCCTCTGATCTTCCAACCTTTGACCCTCTGATCTCCCAACCTCTGACCCTGATCTCCCAACCTTTGACCCTCTGACCCTCTGATCTTCCAACCTTTTGAAATTCTGACTTTCCAACCTCTGACCCTCTGATCTCCCAACCTCGGACCCTCTGATCTTCCAACCTTTGACCCTCTGATCTCCCAACCTCTGACCCTGATCTCCCAACCTTTGACCCTCTGACCCTCTGATCTTCCAACCTTTTGAAATTCTGACTTTCCAACCTTTGACCCTCTGATCTCCCAACCTTTGACCCTCTGATCTTCCAACCTCTGACCCTCTGATCTCCCAACCTTTGACCCTCTGATCTCCCAACCTTTGACACTCTGATCTTCCAACCTTTGACCCTCTGATCTCCCAACCTCTGACCCTCTGATCTTCCAACCTTTGACCCTCTGATCTCCCAACCTCTGACCCTGATCTCCCAACCTTTGACCCTCTGACCCTCTGATCTTCCAACCTTTGACCCTCTGATCTCCCAACCTTTGACCCTCTGATCTCCCAACCTCTGACCCTCTGATATCCCAACCTTTGACCCTCTGATCTTCCAACCTTTGACCCTCTGATATCCCAACCTCGGACCCTGATCTCCCAACCTTTGACCCTCTGACCCTCTGATCTTCCAACCTTTGACCCTCTGATCTTCCAACCTTTGACCCTCTGATCTCCCAACCTCTGACCCTGATCTCCCAACCTTTGACCCTCTGACCCTCTGATCTTCCAACCTTTGACCCTCTGATCTCCCAACCTTTGACCCTCTGATCTTCCAACCTTTGACCCTCTGATCTCCCAACCTCTGACCCTGATCTCCCAACCTTTGACCCTCTGACCCTCTGATCTTCCAACCTTTTGAAATTCTGACTTTCCAACCTCTGACCCTCTGATCTCCCAACCTCGGACCCTCTGATCTTCCAACCTTTGACCCTCTGATCTCCCAACCTCTGACCCTGATCTCCCAACCTTTGACCCTCTGACCCTCTGATCTTCCAACCTTTTGAAATTCTGACTTTCCAACCTTTGACCCTCTGATCTCCCAACCTTTGACCCTCTGACCGTTTGACCTTCCAACCTTTTGACCTTCCAACATTTTGACCCTTTATTCCTTCAGCCTCTCCACCTGAACATCACCAGTGAGGAAGGTTCTCTCACCCCCAGCAGGTTCCTGGGCACGTATCCTTCGCGGTCGTTCAGCCTGGCCCACCACCAGTCTGTCTCGGTATCGTCATGGCGACGCAGCACTGTGACGCCGTCCCCCTCGCCGAAGGAGAGCTCGTCGTCCCGCTGGGCCGTGTAGTCCCACAGCGTGTAGACCAGGCCTTTGTTCATCACTCCCAGCTTCTCCTGCACACCTGCAGAGGACAGAGGAGAAGGTGAGTCTGAAGGTGGAGGACCAGGAACCTGGGAATGTCTCAGGACCACCGACCATAGAGGAACTGGGAACACTGGCTGTAGCCATCCTCCATCTCTTCGCATTTGTCCGCCGCAGTCTCCACGTCGCTGATGGTGGTGGCGAAGATGGCGGCGCCGGACTCCACCAGGACCTTACAGAGGTGCACGCTGTTGCAGGACGCGGCGCAGTGAAGAGGAGTCCTGGAGGCGAGACAACAGAACATCTGATGATGATCCAAGCATGAAGCTCTGGGGAAGGGAAGGAGGCTGGAGGTACTGACCATCCGTCGCTGTCGGCCGCGTTCACGTTCACGCCAAAGTCCAGCAGGAACTTGACGATGTGGTGATGACCGGCGCACACGGCGTTGTGAAGAGGAGTGATGCCTTCGTCGTTGGGCATGCTGGGGTTCTCCACCTGAAAGATGGAGCGAGATCTGGATGTACAGCGCCGCCCTGCAGAGCTCAGGAGGACCTCTGAGAAGAACGTTTGGAGCATGGCCGTCCAGAACCAGACCTGCCTACCTGACCCGGTCCAGACTGTACCTCGTAGATGATCCTCTGCACCAGGTCAAACTCCCCCTCCAGCGAGGCGTCCAGCAGCAGAGCCAGAGGGTTGAACTTGACCCTGAGACCGTGACCCGTCCGCTCCGACGACGGCTTCTTCAGGTTGGTCCGCTTCGCCTGCACAGACAGAACCGGTTACCGTCACCATGGCAGCAACATGGGGGGGGTCTGCCTTAATATGGACCTTTGGTACTGGAGGCGGAGCAGCAGGTGAGGGCGCTGAGGAGGCGTGGCCTGTAGTGTTGTGGGCGGAGCCGGCTCCTCTCTGGTCCTCGGGTCTCTCCGGTGCTGGAGACGAGTTGGGCTGGGCGGAGGGGGGGTCGCTCTGTGGTTCCTTGGCCGTTTCCGTAGTAACGGAGGGTGGAGAGACGCGGCGGGAGTCTGAGCCCAAGCTTTGACCTTTAACCTCCCCCTTGTCTCCCAGGTCCAGGGAGGCTGAGTGGACGGCGTCCATGTCCCCCAGCAGCGCGTCCGGCTGGTAGAACGGCGTCCCTGCAACACAAGAAGGACGTCTGTGAGGTGGGAGGAGCCAAGATCTCCGCCATCATCAGAACATCTGGTCCAGGTCCTACCAGAACCTCCCTCCATCCCTCCGGCCAGCGTGTTGAACCTGCAACAAAACGCTTCGTTAGCCCAGTCAGCCCAGCAGCATCATCATCACCGTTTCCATGGAGACGCTGGACCCACCGCTGGTACAGCAGCTTCTGGATGTTGGGCCCCTGAGGGCCCTCGGGTTCAGTGATGGAGCTGCGTTTCTTCAGGGGCCGCGGAGCGTTGCTGAGACGGCGCCGCAGAACCTCCAGGTCCACATCGTTCTGGTACCGGAGCTGCGAGTGCGCTGAGGAGACACGGGACGTTTAGTCTACAGACCATAATATGTTATAACAATCCAATCCATCAGAACCACCAGTCAGGGTCAAACAGGGTCACAGGACCAGTTATGGTTCTCGGAACGTTCAGTCTAGAGCGATGATGGTTCTGACCCGGTGTAACCTCCAGAACCTTCTGGGTTTAACCTCCCACTGCTGGAGGACCAATCAGAGCGCAGAGAGCAGAGAGACACGCCCACCTCTGATTGGTTTTCACTCAGGAAACATTCCTGGCTCTAGACAGAAAGAGCGGCAATCACCGTGGCAACCACCCACTCTAACACGCCTGAATCAGGGAGGACGGTGGTTGCCACGGCAACCCGCTCCTCCAGACAGAACCGTCCAGCAGCAGTCCGTGTTCCTGCACTCCTGCAGCTCCCACTGATCAGAGAACCCACCCACTGGTGTGAGCTTGGTGGGACTGAGGGGACGAGGGATGTTTTCCACGCTGGGCGGAGCCACCTGTCCCTCTCTGGCGTCGTCCGCCGCCGCCGCCGCCGCCGCCGCCGCCGCCGCCGCCGCCGCCTTCGGTCCTCCTCCCTGGAGGAAGGGGACAGGGGACGGAGAGGAGGAGCTGGGGGCGAGGAGGGGTTTCCCGTAGACTGTAGAGAGAGAGAGAGAGCAGAAGGATGGATGGAGCTGCAGAAGCATCTCTAAGCAGATCTCCATGACGATGAGGTTCTGGTTCTGACCCGCTCTGACGGCGGTCCGGTTGTTTAGAGAACCGTAGTTCTTGGCCTGCGGCTGCTGGAGGTACATGCTGTAGATGGAGCTGCTGTTCATGGTGGCGGGGCCCTTCCTGGGGGACTGGGGCCTGGACGGGTGGTCCGGGACGTAGGGACGCACCGCCACCGCCGGAGGGGGTTCTGATCGCTCCGGCTGGGAGGAACCTGGACCAGAACCAGAACCAGTTAACTGATTCCTGCTACATCGTGTTCAGCGACCGAACCGTGAATATAACACAACAGAGTGTCTTCAGTCAGAGGCTTCAACTGATGTGCTGCAGCACAGACCTCTACAATCAGCATTTCTCTTGCTTTAAATCAGTTTTACATCTAAAACTATTTACAGAGAATAAATGTGTTCAGTGAATGTCTGCTGGAAGCTGCTACCCTGCGCCGAGGAGGGAGGGACAGACGATGAAGATGAAGAGGAGGAGGAGGCGGCGCCGGCAGCAGTGGACCGGGACCAGCCCAGGGTACCGGGGGCAGATCGGGGCAGAGAGCTGGTGCTGCAGTGATGCCCGGCGGCTTGGTGAGCGGCGCTGGGGTAGGTTCCGTACCCAGAGGGACGCTGCTGGGAGGAGAACAACAACCCGGCTTTACAGACCAGAACCAGAACCAGAACCAGAACACGGTCATTTTTACTCCAGCACAGACCAGACTGAACCTTCTGTTTCAGGTGTGAATCTCCAGTTCCTCAGAACCTTTAAACTCAGCCCCACAGCATGATGCTGCCAACACCGTACATCACAGTAGGGACCATGCTCCCAGGATTTCTCCTTCAGATCTAGGAAACAGTTCCTCACTAGTCACATCGGACCAGGACACAAAGGAAGGAAGGAAGGAAGGAAGGAAGGAAGGAAGGAAGGAAGGGAGAGAGAGAGAGAGAGAGAGGGAGGGAGGGAGGGAGGGAGGGAGAGAGAGAGAGAGAGGGGGAGAGAGAGGGAGGGAGAGAGAGAGAGAGAGGGAGGGAGAGAGAGAGAGAGAGGGAGGGAGAGAGAGAGGGGGAGGGAGGGAGGGAGACAGAGAGAGGGAGGGAGAGAGAGAGAGAGGGGGAGAGAGAGAGAGAGAGAGGGGGAGAGAGAGGGAGGGAGAGAGAGAGAGAGAGGGAGGGAGAGAGAGAGGGGGAGGGAGGGAGGGAGGGAGAGAGAGAGAGAGAGGGAGGGAGAGAGAGAGAGAGGGGGAGGGAGGGAGGGAGGGAGAGAGAGAGAGAGGGAGAGAGACAGAGAGAGGGAGGGAGGGAGAGAGAGAGAGGGAGAGAGAGAGAGAGAGAGAGAGGGGGGGAGGGAGGGAGGGAGAGAGAGAGAGAGAGAGAGGGGGAGGGAGAGAGGGAGGAAGGAAGGAAGGAAGGAAGGAAGGGAGAGAGAGAGGGAGGGAGAGAGAGAGGGGGAGGGAGGGAGGGAGGGAGAGGGAGAGAGAGGGAGAGAGAGAGAGAGAGATGGGGGGTGGGTGAGGGAGGGAGAGAGAGAGGGGGAGAGGGGGAGAGAGAGGGAGGGAGAGAGAGAGAGACAGAGAGAGGGAGGGAGGGAGAGAGACAGAGAGAGGGAGGGAGGGAGGGAGGGAGGGAGAGGGAGAGAGAGAGAGAGAGAGAGAGAGAGAGGGAGGGAGGGAGAGAGAGAGAGAGAGAGAGGGGGAGAGAGAGAGGGAGGAAGGAAGGAAGGAAGGAAGGAAGGAAGGAAGGAAGGAAGGAAGGAAGGAAGGAAGGAAGGAAGGAAGGAAGGAAGGAAGGAAGGACTTATGGAGAGAAAATAGACTAAATCTGTGTGTTTAATACCTGATTTATAACTTGCCTGTCTGTACTTCTAATTGTGTCCTAATGTGCTCATAAATATCAATAAATCACGAGTATAGAATATATTTACAAACGCACAATTTCAAATTACACCAACTTAAAACGAACCACGAATTTAAAACAGCTCCTACTCACACAGATTGTTAAATACGTGTTCACCCGTCGCCTGATACACACAGAGAAAACCACGTTTACACACAGATCAGGGTTATACGGGTTATATAATATATAGGGTTATATAACCCTTATATTATATAACCCTATATATTATATAGGGTTATATAACCCTTATATTATATAACCCTATATATTATATAGGGTTATATAACCCTATATAATATATAGGGTTATATAACCCTATATAATATATAGGGTTATATAACCCTTATATTATATAACCCTATATATTATATAGGGTTATATAACCCTTATATTATATAACCCTATATATTATATAGGGTTATATAACCCTTATAAGGACACTCGTTTCTCGTCTCCATATTTGTGCTACATGATGTGTTCAAATGCTGGTAGAATGCTGGGACATCTGAGTTTTCTTATCAATTTCCCTCTAAACTTGCTGCTGAAGCAGCAAAGATGTTTGTCTGTGGAAAAAAGAACATCTCGTCATATTATCATCTAACACATAGAGCAACACTTTAAAATTAGAAAATTGCTTCAATAGACGCGTATGAGCAGAAAATGAATTTCAAGAAGATTTATTGGAATTTGCATTATTCAGATTGAATCAGAAATGCTTAACTTGTATAAATGCTTTTATAATCTGAATCTGCCTGACTTTAAATCCAGTGTATTCGTTTGGAAATTATTGTCACGAAAAAGGAAACGGAATTTTCTATTTTGAAAATAAAATCATTTGATTTGAAATGGTGTATAAGTGGGTAGGGGAGTGTGTAGGATTTCCCATGCCGATGTGATGAGAAAACTCCGATGTCCCAGCATTCTACAAGCATTTAAAGGCATCATGTAGCACAAATCTGGAGGCGTGAAATGAGTCTCAAACCCCTGGTGTCCTGGTCCAGAGTTCTCCTGCGGATATCTGGGCTCGGTTCTGTTGGTTCTCAGACTGTTTAATATACGTCCCCAGGTGTTGTGATTAACCTATCAGAAGCTGAGGAAGCCATGACATCACCCTCTGGGCGGGGTTTAAAGGTTCAGTGATCTGAGGGTGGGTAAACGTCTGGTGTTAATAACATCTTCTTAGGAAGCGGTAAAGAAATGGTACCGGTTCTGGACTGCAGGTCCTCCAGTCCGGTCCGGTCTTAGTGATGTTGGGCCAGGATGCTTCGTTGGCTGAACAAGAAACAGAGCAAACAGGCAGAGGTTAAAAACATGAAGGTAACCCAACAGAACATCAGGCAGGTCCAGTTGGATCAGGGTTCAGGATGGTGTCAGACAACATGGCCTTCCCATACTGTTAGATGGACTGGTTCTGTTTGAGGACAGTAAACCAGTCCAGATAAAAACATGAAGAGAAACCAGAACCAGAACAGAACCAAAATAATCCCAGCCATGTGCTTCTCTTTCATCTGATCCAACATCTTCTGGTTCTGGTTCCTAATATAGTCCAAGACCCAAACATGACTGAACGTCTTCAGGCCCGATCAGCGGCTCAGTTCTTGTGTCTATGCGACTAGCATGTCTAGGCTAGCGACTAGCATGTCTAGGCTAGCGACTAGCATGTCTAGGCTAGGGACTAGCATGTCTAGGCTAGCGACTAGCATGTCTAGGCTAGCGACTAGCATGTCTAGGCTAGCGACTAGCATGTCTAGGCTAGCGACTAGCATGTCTAGGCTAGCGACTAGCATGTCTAGGCTAGCGACTAGCATGTCTACGCTAGCGACAAGCATGTCTACGCTAGCGACTAGCATGTCTAGGCTAGCGACTAGCATGTCTAGGCTAGCGACTAGCATGTCTAGGCTAGCGACTAGCATGTCTAGGCTAGCGACTAGCATGTCTAGGCTAGCGACTAGCATGTCTAGGCTAGCGACTAGCATGTCTAGGCTAGCGACTAGCATGTCTACGCTAGCGACTAGCATGTCTAGGCTAGCGACTAGCATGTCTAGGCTAGCGACTAGCATGTCTAGGCTAGCGACTAGCATGTCTAGGCTAGGGACTAGCATGTCTAGGCTGGCGACTAGCATGTCTACGCTAGCGACTAGCATGTCTAGGCTAGCGACTAGCATGTCTAGGCTAGGGACTAGCATGTCTACGCTAGCGACTAGCATGTCTAGGCTAGCGACTAGCATGTCTACGCTAGTGACTAGCATGTCTAGGCTAGGGACTAGCATGTCTACGCTAGCGACTAGCATGTCTAGGCTAGGGACTAGCATGTCTACGCTAGCGACTAGCATGTCTAGGCTAGGGACTAGCATGTCTAGGCTAGCGACTAGCATGTCTAGGCTAGGGACTAGCATGTCTAGGCTAGCGACTAGCATGTCTAGGCTAGTGACTAGCATGTCTAGGCTAGCGACTAGCATGTCTAGGCTAGCGACTAGCATGTCTAGGCTAGGGACTAGCATGTCTAGGCTAGCGACTAGCATGTCTAGGCTATCTGACAGTTCACTGAACCCTCTGGCATGGATGTCAGTGGTACACCAACTGGTTCTGGGCCGTACCACACTGGTACCCATTAATTCCTGGACATACGGCACACTGAGCCGTCTGACCTTTGACCTCTGGAGGTCCTTCCTGGCCTTCAGCAGCAGCCACTCTGATCCACGGCGCTGAAGAGACACAACACGATCAGTACCAATTGGATCAGAATCAGAATCAGAAAGGGTTTTATTGCCAAATGTTGGGCAGGTTTACAACATTAGGAAATTGCTGCGGTACTTTGTGCAAAGATACAAGAACAAACAGACAAACACTTGAATAAAAATAAAAATATAATATGCTAAACAGATTGATGTATACATGAGTGCAGGTAACGATCGGTGCAAATCAGACAGGTGCAAAAAACCACAATATGGGTCATGTAACTGGTAACTGGTGGTGGGAACTGTCTTAGGGTTATTGTTCATGAGTCCAACAGCAGAGGGGAAGAAACTGTTCTTATGGCGAGAGGTTCTGGTCCGAATGGACCGGAGCCTCCTGCCTGAGGGGAGCAGGTCAAACAGTCTGTGTCCAGGGTGAGAAGGTCGGCTGTGATCCGACCTGCACGCCCAAGTGTCCTGGAGGTGTACAGGTCCTGCAGAGATGGGAGTCTGCAGCCAATCACCTTCTCAGCAGAGACACAACAGGCTGCAGTCTCTGTTTGTCCCTGATGGTGGCGCCAGCATACCACACGGTGATGGAGGAGGTGAGGATGGACTCCATGATTGCAGTGTAGAACTGCATCATCATCCGTGTTGGCAGGTTGATCATGCAGCATGGTGAGGCCTGAGGAACTTTATACAGCCGTTCTAGTCACATTCTGTCTTTTCTGGGTTTAGATCTATGAATAATTGTATGCTGGACGGAACCAGGCTGTAAACCATGACCCATGTGATGCTGCAACACTCCCACAGACTCCTCCTACTCAGGACCTGGTACCGGTGCACACTGCCAAAGGTACCAGTGCCTGCTTTAATCACCATGGTAATGCCAGAGAACCTACGGGCTGTTGTTCAGAGGAAGATAAGACACCAGAACGAAGAATGCACCGGTTCCCCTCGGTACCGATGATAAGACAATCCAGAAGTTTGTCTGTCTGTAGGAGCTCTGAGGGAGTGAAGTCCTCAACTTCCACCTGTGGCCTCCATTCTCTCCCCCTAACAAGCTAAAGTTTAGCTGGATATTGGAGCTCCTCAGGGTTCTCTGCTTGGTCTGTTTAACTTGTTACCTGTATTATAGATTCATTGGACCCGTCTCATGTAGTCGAGGTTCTGCTTACACAAAAGTTTGGGTTCACCTAAATGTGGCAGTTCAACCTGGCCAAAAACCTGTCAGAGGTTAGCTCGCTAACAAGATGGGGACCTGTCAGAGGTTAGCTCGCTTACGAGACGATGATCTGTCAGAGGTTAGCTCGCTAACGAGACGGTGACCTGTCAGAGGTTAGCTCGCTAACGAGACGGTGACCTGTCAGAGGTTAGCTCGTTAACGAGACGGTGACCTGTCAGAGGTTAGCTCGCTAACGAGACGGTGACCTGTCAGAGGTTAACTCGCTAACGAGACGGTGACCTGTCAGAGGTTAGCTCGTTAACGAGACGGTGACCTGTCAGAGGTTAGCTCGCTAACGAGACGGTGACCTGTCAGAGGTTAGCTCGCTTACGAGACGATGATCTGTCAGAGGTTAGCTCGCTAACGAGACGGTGACCTGTCAGAGGTTAGCTCGCTAACGAGACGGTGACCTGTCAGAGGTTAGCTCGTTAACGAGACGGTGACCTGTCAGAGGTTAGCTCGCTAACGAGACGGTGACCTGTCAGAGGTTAACTCGCTAACGAGACGGTGACCTGTCAGAGGTTAGCTCGCTAACGAGACAGTGACCTGTCAGAGGTTAGCTCGCTAACGAGACGGTGACGTGTTAGAGGATAGCTCGCTAACGAGATGGAGACCTGTTAGCAGTTAGCTTGCTAACAACATGGAGACCTGTTAGAGGTTAGCTTGCTAACGAGATGGAGACCTGTTAGAGGATAGCTCGCTAACGAGATGGAGACCTGTTAGCGGTTAGCTTGCTAACAACATGGAGACCTGTTAGAGGATAGCTCGCTAACGAGATGGAGACCTGTTAGCGGTTAGCTTGCTAACAACATGGAGACCTGTTAGAGGATAGCTCGCTAACGAGATGGAGACCTGTTAGCGGTTAGCTTGCTAACAACATGGAGACCTGTTAGAGGTTAGCTTGCTAACAAGCAATGCTATGGAAAATAGTGTCTCATTGGTCTTGTCTTGGACTGGCCTCCAACAAAGTTTTATTTTGATCTCGGTCTTGACTCGGACTCTAGTTGGGTTGTCTTGACTACAACTTGAGCTTAGAGTGTGATAATTATTGTGATCCTGAAAAGCTTTTGGATTTACGCTCTCTTCAGATGCATGGTTTATAGTCCACAGTTTTTACACCATAGTGTTTTTCTCCACTTCCACACTGTGTGTCTTTTAAGGACACACAACATTTGGTTCTGTTAATCAGCCCAGATCACAACAAAACACTGTTTCACCTTTGATCCAAAAGCCTTCTTCAGTTCTGAAGGAGGTTTTTGGATCACAGGTGAAACATCTCAAAGAAACGAGAGAAGAGGTCCGGTTTTCTGTCTGAAGCTCTCAGGGCTGCCGGGTCCTGGTTGGTTGTCTTAAAAACCAGTATGGAAGCACCTCTTTAACTCCCCATGTCTCCTAAACAAGTCTAACAGAAGTAAGCACTCTAAATATCCTGAAATGTTCCCATAATAGTTAGACAACATCTCTAGTTTGTGTCTTTTTACCCCTCAGTGTATAAATGAAAGGCTGCCATGATCAGTTTAGCTTGTTAGGCCTGAGGAGCAGCCTGTCCTCCAGAAGGGCATCCAGGTACCTCTCCAGGACGACTCCCTGTTGTCACTGTCCCCCCCCTGAGGGGACGGGGGTCCCTCCCACGTCTCCGTGGGCTCGGACAGGACAAGGTCTAAATCTGACACCTTCCACTGGCTGGGAGGCTTCCTGACGCCACTGCTGCCCTCCTCTGCACAGCCACGAAGGACAACCAGAAACAACCAGAGCAACAAGCACATGACGACGATGACGAGTCACAGACAGACAGAAGGTACCACCATGTTGAATCAGTAACAATGAAGGTAACACCAAGAACAGAGAAGGGCACAGAAACAATGAGCCAACAGAGAAAGAAAGAGAAGGACGATTAGAGGTGAGAAAGAAACGCCTAGAAGTGAGTCCATGTCCAACAGGAGGACGGAGTAGGAAGGAGAACCTGAGAGGGAGCGGATGTGGTTGAGCGACGTGGCTTTGGGTGGAGGGTCAGCGGCCAACGGGTATCCAGGGTCCTGCCTCCCTTCGGCTGGAGTCTGGATGTAAGGGCAGACGGCCGCCACTCGGCCCGAGACACCGGCACCGAGGTGGGGGGAGGTCTGAGGAGAGGACGGTTCTCCGCCGTTCATCCGGCTCAGCTGGACAGGAAGACAACCAGAGTCTCAGAGGAAGAACGTTGAACGCGGAACATTAAAGCCACGACTGGAAGCCAGGCGTACCTCTGCTCTCTTCTTGTGGAGACGTTCCCTCAGATCTCCGATGCGCTGGTCCATCACCGTCACCTGGGCGTTCCTCTTGCTCAGAAGCTCCTTGCTCTGGGCCAGTTTGCCGCTCTGCTCCAGGTTATGACGGTTCCGAGCCTGAAACACATCCGGTACCAGCAGAGTTCTGACCTGAGCAGAACCTCTGTGAGGCCGATGGGCTGTTAGGCGTAGGCACAGTTTACCTGCAGCTCCTGGTAGAGCTTCCTGAGCTCCACGGCGGCAGGGCCGGATAAAGAGGAGCCCTTCTGGTTGCCGGTTCCCCCTGGGGAGCCGCTGGGGGTCCCCTGTCTCGGTGTGTCAGACTGTAGCTGGAGGCGTCCTCTCCTCAGGTCCTCCAGCTGCTGGGTCAACTACAAGTCCATTCACTTTGTTAAAACATCCCACAGGAGCTATGCAGCCCACTCTACCAGCGCTGTCCTCGCATTGAAAGTGCTACAGGGTTAGGGAACAAAGCATTGCTGCTAGGGATGTTAGAAAATATCGATACACCGATATATCACGATATTTTATTTCCCAATATTGTATCGTTATTCAAAAAATAATAATTTTTTTAATTATTTGAATGGAACCATTAATGATGACAGTAATTTTTGTAGTAAATTAAAAGTATAACTGGTAGTTTTGTGGCTGTTTCCACCTTCTTGGTTCCAGTGGATCGACTAGATCTAGTGATAAAACTGGATGTTAAAATATGAAACAGGTTGGAGTGTTTAGAATGATGGGACGGTTTTTATAGTTAAATTCAGTTTAAAAATCACAATATACCGTCTTACTCATAGTATCTCGATATATCTCGATATATCGTATCGTCTCCCATGCAGGGCGATACATTTCGTATCGCCAGATTTTTGCCAACACACGTCCCTAATTGCTGCTAATAATTCTGTGTGATCGATTCTTATCATTGAAATAGAAAGTACACCTGACTCAACCCTTCTGTGTTTGGCTGTGACTGTTTTCTGCAAGAAGACACTTAAATAGAACTTTTTCAACATCCGGGACCAGATATGATCTTTCACACGTCCGAGAGTTGAAGCCACCGGCGCTGTCTATAAAACGTCTGGCCTTACCTGGTCCACTCTGTTTACCGCAGACTGCAGCTCCGCCTGCTTCTCCTGGAACAAGCTGCTCACGTGGTCGATCTCTGCCGCTGCAGACACAGAACCAGAACACGGGTCAGAGTGAAGGTTCTCCTGGGTAGATAGAAAGTGTGTGTGGTGCTTACAGAGGTTTCCATTGATCAGTTTACTGTAGTCCACTTGGCCCCTCATGGCTCGGATCTTCTTCAGCTTTGCTTCCTGTGTCTCCACTCGCTCCTTGAGCCGCTGCAGCTTCTCAGCTTCAGACTGCATGAGGAGAAACCAGCAGAGGGAACGTTGAAGGTGAACCAGGAGCAGGACTGAGGCACCATGTTCTGAGCGCGGATGGAGAACCAGGATGGAGAACCATCTGGAACCCACCTGTGTCTGTCCTGGGTTGGATCTGCCTCCCTGCTGAAGATACCTGAGCCTCTGCTCCTACAGACGGCAGAAAGTCACAGAGAGGAGGACCGAGAGTGATGGAAGGTATCTCAAGTCATAAATCAAGGTTCTAGGTCCGGTTCTGCTGCCAGGTCAAAGGGCACGCTCTGTGCTGTGTCCACATGACAACCAGCCAGCCCGGTATCTAACCTCTGATTGGTTGGCTCTACTCCAATCAGCAGCGTTTCTCTAATTGTTAATGACCCAGAACAGAGGAACAGGAACAGAGTTCTAGATGTTCTAAATGTTCTAGATGGAGCATCTAATCTGCTGCTGTAGAAAGTGCTGACCGTCAGCAGAACACCTGCAGGAGAACAGCAGGCTGATTAAAGGTTATAGCCCATTGTACCATTTTGTAGATGTTCTGGATGTTCTGGGTTTTCTGGATGTTCTGGATTTTCTGGTTGTTCTGGTTGTTCTAGATGTTCTAGATTATCTGGATGATCTGAATGTTCTAGATGTTCTGGTTGTTCTGGATTTTCTGGATGTTCTGGTTCTGGATTTTCTAGATGTTCTGGTTGTTCTGGATTTTCTGGATGTTCTGGTTGTTCTAGATGTTCTTTATATTCTAGATATTCTGTATGTTCTAGTTGTTCTGGGTGTTCTAGATGTTCTTTATCTTCTGGATGTTCTGGTTGTTCTAGATTATCTGGATGATCTGAATGTTCTGGTTGTTCTGGATTTTCTGGATGTTCTGGTTCTGGATTTTCTGGATGTTCTGGTTGTTCTAGATGTTCTTTATATTCTAGATATTCTGTATGTTCTAGTTGTTCTGGGTGTTCTAGATGTTCTTTATCTTCTAGATGTTCTCTATCTTCTGGATGTTCTGGGTGTTCTAGATGTTCTCCTCATCCCACTGACTCATTCATCCATCACTGTTACCTTTGCCATCAACATCTGCTGCTGAGCCTCTATCTGTTGCTGCTGTCTGGTGGCCATTTCCTGGAGCTCCGAGAGGGTCAGCTCCACACGGGGAACCTGAACAGACAAATGGAGAACCACACATGAAGAACCACACACGGAGAATCACACATGAAGAACCACAGAACCACACATGGAGAACCACACTTAAAAAAACACACATAAAGAACAACACACGAAGAACCACATGGAGAACCACACATCAAGAACCACATATGGAGAACCACACATTAAGAACCCCACATGCGGAACCACACATTAAGAACCACACATGGAGAACTACACATAAAGAACCACACATCAAGAAAAAAACAGAAAGAGCCACACATCAAGAAAAAAACAGAAAGAGCCACACATGGAGAACCACAGATGGAGAACCACAGATGGAGAAACAAACACATGGAGAACCACACATGAAGAACCACACATGGAGAACCACACATGGAGAACCACACATTGAGAACCACACATGAAGAAACACACATGGAGAACCACACTTAAAAAACCACACATGAAGAACAACACATGAAGAACCACACATGAAGAACCACACATGGAGAAAGAACACATGGAGAACCACACATGGAGAACCCCACATCAAGAACAAAACAGAAAGAGCCACACATGGAGAACCACACATCAAGAACCACATATAAAGAACCACACATGGAGAACCACACATGGAGAAAAAACACATGGAGAACCACACATTAAGAACCACACATTGAGAACCACACATGAAGAAACACACATGAAGAACCACACATGGAGAACCACATATGGAGAACCACACATGAAGAACCACGCATGAAGAACCACACATGAAGAACCACAGAACCCTACATGGAGAACCTCACAAGGAGATCCAGACATGGAGAACCACACATGAAGAACCACACATCAAGAACCACATATAAAGAACCACACATGGAGAACCAAAGAACCACACGTGGAGAACCACACATGAAGAACCACACGTGGAAAACCACACATGGAGAACCACAGAACCCTACATGGAGAACTACATATGGAGAACCACACATGGAGAACCACACATCAAGAACCTCACATCGAGAACCACAGAACCACACATGGAGAACCAAAGAACTACACGTGGAGAACCTCACATTGAGAACCACACATGAAGTACAACAGAACCACACATGAAGAACCACACATGGAGAACCTCACATGGAGAACCACACATGGAGAACCAAAGAACCAAAAATGAAGAACCACACATGGAGAAATACACATGGAGAACCAAACAACCACACATGGAGAGCCACACATGGAGAACCACACATGGAAAACCAAAGAACCACACATGGAGAATCACATATAGAGAACCATGTGTGGAGAACCTCACATGGAGAACCACACATGGAGAACCACAGAACCACACATGGAGAACCACACATGGAGAACCATATGTGGAGAACCACACATGGAGAACCATATGTGGAGAACCACACATGGAGAACCACACAGGGAGAACCATATGTGGAGAACCACACATGGAGAATCAAACATAGAGAACGAAAGAACCACACATGGAGAACCACACATGGAGAGCCGAAGAACCACACATGCAGAACCACACATGGAGAACCACACATGGAGAACCACAGAACCACACATGGAGAACCACACATGGAGAACCATATGTGGAGAACCACACATGGAGAACCACACATAGAGAACCAAAGAACCAAACATGGAGAACCATATGTGGAGAACCAAAGAACCACACATGGAGAGCCACACATGGAGAACCACACATGGAGAACCAAAGAACCACACATTGAGAATCACATATAGAGAACCAAAGAACCACACATGGAGAACCACACATGCAGAACCACACATGGAGAACCATATGTGGAGAACCACACATGGAGAACCACACATGGAGAACCACACATGGAGAACCATATGTGGAGAATCACACATGGAGAACCACATAAGGAGAACCATATGTGGAGAACCACGCATGGAGAATCACACATAGAGAACGAAAGAACATCACATGGAGAAACACACATGGAGAACCATATGTGGAGAACCACACATGCAGAACCACACATGGAGAACCATATGTGGAGAACCACACATGGAGAACCACAGAACCACACATGGAGAACCACACATGGAGAACCCAATGTGGAGAACCACACATGGAGAATCACACATAGAGAACCAAAGAACCACACATGGAGAACCACACATGGAGAGCCAAAGAACCACACATGAATAACCACACATGCAGAACCACACATGGAGAACAATATGTGGAGAACCACACATGGAGAACCATATGTGGAGAACCACACATGGAGAACCACACATGGAGAACCATATGTGGAGAACCACACATGGAGAACCACAGAACCATACATGAAGAACCATATGTGGAGAACCTCAGAACCAAAAATGAAGAACCACACATGGAGAACCACAAAACCAAAAATGAAGAACCACACATGGAGAACCACACATGGAGAACCAAAGAACCACACATGGAGAACCACACATGGAGAACCAAAGAACCACACATGGAGAGCCATACATGGAGAACCACACATGAAGAACCACGCATGAAGAACCACACATGAAGAACCACAGAACCCTACATGGAGAACCTCACAAGGAGATCCAGACATGGAGAACCACACATGAAGAACCACACATCAAGAACCACATATAAAGAACCACACATGGAGAACCAAAGAACCACACGTGGAGAACCACACATGGAGAACCACACGTGGAAAACCACACATGGAGAACCACAGAACCCTACATGGAGAACTACATATGGAGAACCACACATGGAGAACCACACATCAAGAACCTCACATCGAGAACCACAGAACCACACATGGAGAACCAAAGAACTACACGTGGAGAACCTCACATTGAGAACCACACATGAAGTACAACAGAACCACACATGAAGAACCACACATGGAGAACCTCACATGGAGAACCAAACAACCACACATGGAGAGCCACACATGGAGAACCACACATGGAAAACCAAAGAACCACACATGGAGAATCACATATAGAGAACCATATGTGGAGAACCTCACATGGAGAACCACACATGGAGAACCACAGAACCACACATGGAGAACCACACATGGAGAACCATATGTGGAGAACCACACATGGAGAACCACACAGGGAGAACCATATGTGGAGAACCACACATGGAGAATCAAACATAGAGAACGAAAGAACCACACATGGAGAGCCACACATGGAGAGCCAAAGAACCACACATGCAGAACCACACATGGAGAACCACACATGGAGAACCACAGAACCACACATGGAGAACCATATGTGGAGAAACACATGGAGAACCACACATGGAGAACCACAGAACCACACATGGAGAACCACACATGGAGAACCATATGTGGAGAACCACACATGGAGAACCACACATAGAGAACCAAAGAACCAAACATGGAGAACCATATGTGGAGAACCAAAGAACCACACATGGAGAGCCACACATGGAGAACCACACATGGAGAACCAAAGAACCACACATTGAGAATCACATATAGAGAACCAAAGAACCACACATGGAGAACCACACATGCAGAACCACACATGGAGAACCATATGTGGAGAACCACACATGGAGAACCACACATGGAGAACCACAGAACCACACATGGAGAACCACACATGGATAACCATATGTGGAGAACCACATAAGGAGAACCATATGTGGAGAACCACACATGGAGAATCACACATAGAGAACGAAAGAACCACACATGGAGAAACACACATGGAGAACCATATGTGGAGAACCACACATGCAGAACCACACATGGAGAACCATATGTGGAGAACCACACATGGAGAACCACACATGGAGAACCACAGAACCACACATGGAGAACCACACATGGAGAACCATATGTGGAGAACCACACATGGAGAACCACACATAGAGAACAAAAGAACCACACATGGAGAATCACACATAGAGAACCAAAGAACCACACATGGAGAACCACACATGGAGAGCCACACATGGAGAACCATATGTGGAGAACCACACATGGAGAACCACACATGGAGAACCATATGTGGAGAACCACACATGGAGAACCACAGCACCATACATGGAGAACCATATGTGGAGAACCTCAGAACCAAAAATGAAGAACCACACATGGAGAACCACAAAACCAAAAATGAAGAACCACACATGGAGAACCACACATGGAGAACCAAAGAACCACACATGGAGAACCACACATGGAGAACCAAAGAACCACACATGGAGAGCCATACATGGAGAACCACACATGGAGAACCAAAGAACAATATATGGAGAATTACACATAGAGAACCAAAGAACCACACATGCAGAACCACACATGGAGAACCATATGTGGAGAACCACACGTGGAGAACCACACATGGAGAACTATATGTGGAGAACCACACATGGAGAACCACACATGGAGAACCATATGTGGAGAACCACACATGGAGAATCACACATAGAGAACCAAAGAACCACACATGGAGAACCACACATGGAGAGCCAAAGAACCACACATGAATAACCACACATGCAGAACCACACATGGAGAACCATATGTGGAGAACCACAGAACAACACATGGAGAACCATATGTGGAGAACATTAGAACCAAAAATGAAGAACCACACATGGAGAACCACAGAACCAAAAATGAAGAACCACACATGGAGAACCAAAGAACCACACATGGGGAACCATATGTGGAGAACCACACATGGAGAACCACAGAACCACACATGGAGAACCACACATGGAGAACCAAATGTGGAGAACCACACGTGGAGAACCATATGTGGAGAACCACAGATGGAGAACCACAGAACCACACATGGAGGACCACACATGGAGAACCAAATGTGGAGAACCATATGTGGAGAACCATATGTGGAGAACCACAGATGGAGAACCACACATGGAGAACCACAGAACCACACATGGAGAACCATATGTGGAGAACCTCACATGAAGAACCACACATGAAGAACCACACATGCAGAACCACACATGGAGAAACACACATGGAGAACCACAGAACCACACATGGAGAACCATATGCGGAGAACCTCAGAACCAAAAATGAAGAACCACACATGGAGAACCACACATGGAGAACCAAAGAACCACACATGGAGAGCCACACATGGAGAACCAAAGAATCATACATTGAGAATCACACATGGAGAACCATATGTGGAGAACCACACATGGAGAACCATAATTGGAGAACCACACATGGAGAACCATAATTGGAGAACCACACATGGAGAACCACACATGGAGAACCACACATGCAGGACCACACATGGAGAACCACACATGCAGAACCACACATGCAGAACCACACATGCAGAACCACACATTTAGAACCATACATGAATAACCACACATGCAGAACCAGACATGGAGAACCATATGTGGAGAATCACACATGGAGAACCACAGAACCACACATGGAGAACCACACATGGAGAACCAAAGAACCAAACATGGAGAACCATATGTGGAGAACCAAAGAACCACACATGGAGAGCCACACATGGAGAACCACACATGGAGAACCAAAGAACCACACATTGAGAATCACATATAGAGAACCAAAGAACCACACATGGAGAACCACACATGCAGAACCACACATGGAGAACCATATGTGGAGAACCACACATGGAGAACCACACATGGAGAACCACACATGGAGAACCATATGTGGAGAATCACACATGGAGAACCACATAAGGAGAACCATATGTGGAGAACCACACATGGAGAATCACACATAGAGAACGAAAGAACCACACATGGAGAAACACACATGGAGAACCATATGTGGAGAACCACACATGCAGAACCACACATGGAGAACCATATGTGGAGAACCACACATGGAGAACCACAGAGACCACAGAACACACATGGAGAACCACACATGGAGAACCATATGTGGAGAACCACACATGGAGAACCCAATGTGGAGAACCACACATGGAGAATCACACATAGAGAACCAAAGAACCACACATGGAGAACCACACATGGAGAGCCAAAGAACCACACATGAATAACCACACATGCAGAACCACACATGGAGAACAATATGTGGAGAACCACACATGGAGAACCATATGTGGAGAACCACACATGGAGAACCACACATGGAGAACCATATGTGGAGAACCACACATGGAGAACCACAGAACCATACATGAAGAACCATATGTGGAGAACCTCAGAACCAAAAATGAAGAACCACACATGGAGAACCACAAAACCAAAAATGAAGAACCACACATGGAGAACCACACATGGAGAACCAAAGAACCACACATGGAGAACCACACATGGAGAACCAAAGAACCACACATGGAGAGCCATACATGGAGAACCACACATGGAGAACCAAAGAACAATATATGGAGAATCACACATAGAGAACCAAAGAACCACACATGCAGAACCACACATGGAGAACCATATGTGGAGAACCACACGTGGAGAACCACACATGGAGAACTATATGTGGAGAACCACACATGGAGAACCACACATGGAGAACCACACATGGAGAACCATATGTGGAGAACCACACATGGAGAATCACACATAGAGAACCAAAGAACCACACATGGAGAACCACACATGGAGAGCCAAAGAACCACACATGAATAACCACACATGGAGAGCTACACATGGAGAACCACACATGGAAAACCAAAGAACCACACATGGAGAATCACATATAGAGAACCATTAGAACCAAAAATGGAGAACCACACATGGAGAACCACAGAACCAAAAATGAAGAACCACACATGGAGAACCAAAGAACCACACATGGAGAACCATATGTGGAGAACCACACATGGAGAACCACACAGGGAGAACCATATGTGGAGAACCACACATGGAGAATCAAACATAGAGAACGAAAGATCCACACATGGAGAACCACACATGGAGAGCCAAAGAACCACACATGCAGAAACACACATGGAGAACCATATGTGGAGAACCACACATGGAGAACCACAGAACCACACATGGAGAACCATATGTGGAGAAACACATGGAGAACCACACATGGAGAACCACACATGGAGAACCATATGTGGAGAACCACACATGGAGAACCATATGTGGAGAACCACACATGGAGAACCACACATAGAGAACCAAAGAACCAAACATGGAGAACCATATGTGGAGAACCAAAGAACCACACATGGAGAACCACACATGGAGAACCAAAGAACCACACATTGAGAATCACATATAGAGAACCAAAGAACCACACATGGAGAACCACACATGCAGAACCACACATGGAGAACCATATGTGGAGAACCACACATGGAGAACCACACATGGAGAACCACAGAACCACACATGGAGAACCACACATGGATAACCATATGTGGAGAACCACACATGGAGAACCACATAAGGAGAACCATATGTGGAGAACCACACATGGAGAATCACACATAGAGAACGAAAGAACCACACATGGAGAAACACACATGGAGAACCATATGTGGAGAACCACACATGCAGAACCACACATGGAGAACCATATGTGGAGAACCACACATGGAGAACCACACATGGAGAACCACAGAACCACACATGGAGAACCACACATGGAGAACCATATGTGGAGAACCACACATGGAGAACCCAATGTGGAGAACCACACATGGAGAATCACACATAGAGAACCAAAGAACCACACATGGAGAACCACACATGGAGAGCCACACATGGAGAACCATATGTGGAGAACCACACATGAATAACCACACATGCAGAACCACACATGGAGAACCATATGTGGAGAACCACACATGGAGAACCACACATGGAGAACCATATGTGGAGAACCACACATGGAGAACCACAGCACCATACATGGAGAACCATATGTGGAGAACCTCAGAACCAAAAATGAAGAACCACACATGGAGAACCACAAAACCAAAAATGAAGAACCACACATGGAGAACCAAAGAACCACACATGGAGAACCACACATGGAGAACCAAAGAACCACACATGGAGAGCCATACATGGAGAACCACACATGGAGAACCAAAGAACAATATATGGAGAATTACACATAGAGAACCAAAGAACCACACATGCAGAACCACACATGGAGAACCATATGTGGAGAACCACACATGGAGAACCACACATGGAGAACTATATGTGGAGAACCACACATGGAGAACCACACATGGAGAACCATATGTGGAGAACCACACATGGAGAATCACACATAGAGAACCAAAGAACCACACATGGAGAACCACACATGGAGAGCCAAAGAACCACACATGAATAACCACACATGCAGAACCACACATGGAGAACCATATGTGGAGAACCACAGAACAACACATGGAGAACCATATGTGGAGAACATTAGAACCAAAAATGAAGAACCACACATGGAGAACCACAGAACCAAAAATGAAGAACCACACATGGAGAACCAAAGAACCACACATGGAGAGCCATACATGGAGAACCACACATGGAGAACCAAAGAACAATATATGGAGAATCACACATAGAGAACCAAAGAACCACACATGCAGAACCACACATGGAGAACCATATGTGGAGAACCACACGTGGAGAACCACACATGGAGAACTATATGTGGAGAACCACACATGGAGAACCACACATGGAGAACCACACATGGAGAACCATATGTGGAGAACCACACATGGAGAATCACACATAGAGAACCAAAGAACCACACATGGAGAACCACACATGGAGAGCCAAAGAACCACACATGAATAACCACACATGGAGAGCTACACATGGAGAACCACACATGGAAAACCAAAGAACCACACATGGAGAATCACATATAGAGAACCATATGTGGAGAACCTCACATGGAGAACCACACATGGAGAACCACAGAACCACACATGGAGAACCACACATGGAGAACCATATGTGGAGAACCACACATGGAGAACCACACAGGGAGAACCATATGTGGAGAACCACACATGGAGAATCAAACATAGAGAACGAAAGATCCACACATGGAGAACCACACATGGAGAGCCAAAGAACCACACATGCAGAAACACACATGGAGAACCATATGTGGAGAACCACACATGGAGAACCACAGAACCACACATGGAGAACCATATGTGGAGAAACACATGGAGAACCACACATGGAGAACCACACATGGAGAACCATATGTGGAGAACCACACATGGAGAACCATATGTGGAGAACCACACATGGAGAACCACACATAGAGAACCAAAGAACCAAACATGGAGAACCATATGTGGAGAACCAAAGAACCACACATGGAGAGCCACACATGGAGAACCACACATGGAGAACCAAAGAACCACACATTGAGAATCACATATAGAGAACCAAAGAACCACACATGGAGAACCACACATGCAGAACCACACATGGAGAACCATATGTGGAGAACCACACATGGAGAACCACACATGGAGAACCACAGAACCACACATGGAGAACCACACATGGATAACCATATGTGGAGAACCACACATGGAGAACCACATAAGGAGAACCATATGTGGAGAACCACACATGGAGAATCACACATAGAGAACGAAAGAACCACACATGGAGAAACACACATGGAGAACCATATGTGGAGAACCACACATGCAGAACCACACATGGAGAACCATATGTGGAGAACCACACATGGAGAACCACACATGGAGAACCACAGAACCACACATGGAGAACCACACATGGAGAACCATATGTGGAGAACCACACATGGAGAACCCAATGTGGAGAACCACACATGGAGAATCACACATAGAGAACCAAAGAACCACACATGGAGAACCACACATGGAGAGCCAAAGAACCACACATGAATAACCACACATGCAGAACCACACATGGAGAACCATATGTGGAGAACCACACATGGAGAACCACACATGGAGAACCATATGTGGAGAACCACACATGGAGAACCACAGCACCATACATGGAGAACCATATGTGGAGAACCTCAGAACCAAAAATGAAGAACCACACATGGAGAACCACAAAACCAAAAATGAAGAACCACACATGGAGAACCAAAGAACCACACATGGAGAACCACACATGGAGAACCAAAGAACCACACATGGAGAGCCATACATGGAGAACCACACATGGAGAACCAAAGAACAATATATGGAGAATTACACATAGAGAACCAAAGAACCACACATGCAGAACCACACATGGAGAACCATATGTGGAGAACCACACATGGAGAACCACACATGGAGAACTATATGTGGAGAACCACACATGGAGAACCACACATGGAGAACCATATGTGGAGAACCACACATGGAGAATCACACATAGAGAACCAAAGAACCACACATGGAGAACCACACATGGAGAGCCAAAGAACCACACATGAATAACCACACATGCAGAACCACACATGGAGAACCATATGTGGAGAACCACAGAACAACACATGGAGAACCATATGTGGAGAACATTAGAACCAAAAATGAAGAACCACACATGGAGAACCACAGAACCAAAAATGAAGAACCACACATGGAGAACCAAAGAACCACACATGGAGAACCATATGTGGAGAACCACACATGGAGAACCACAGAACCACACATGGAGAACCACACATGGAGAACCAAATGTGGAGAACCACACGTGGAGAACCATATGTGGAGAACCACAGATGGAGAACCACAGAACCACACATGGAGGACCACACATGGAGAACCAAATGTGGAGAACCATATGTGGAGAACCATATGTGGAGAACCACAGATGGAGAACCACACATGGAGAACCACAGAACCACACATGGAGAACCATATGTGGAGAACCTCACATGAAGAACCACACATGAAGAACCACACATGAAGAACCACACATGCAGAACCACACATGGAGAAACACACATGGAGAACCACAGAACCACACATGGAGAACCATATGCGGAGAACCTCAGAACCAAAAATGAAGAACCACACATGGAGAACCACACATGGAGAACCAAAGAACCACACATGGAGAGCCACACATGGAGAACCAAAGAATCATACATTGAGAATCACACATGGAGAACCATATGTGGAGAACCACACATGGAGAACCATAATTGGAGAACCACACATGGAGAACCATAATTGGAGAACCACACATGGAGAACCACACATGGAGAACCACACATGCAGGACCACACATGGAGAACCACACATGCAGAACCACACATGCAGAACCACACATTTAGAACCATACATGAATAACCACACATGCAGAACCAGACATGGAGAACCATATGTGGAGAATCACACATGGAGAACCACAGAACCACACATGGAGAACCACACATGGAGAACCATATGTGGAGAACCACAGAACCACACATGGAGAACCACACATGGAGAACCACAGAACCACACATGGAGAACCACACATGGAGAACCACAGAACCACACATGGAGAACCACACATGGAGAACCTCACACAGGGTAACAACGTTCTGTGTGGTTCTCATTTCTCCAGGCTTGTTGAGCCCAGAGCTGAATCATCTCACACTTCAGGTCATTTCCTGTATTGAAGCCTTGGTAGGCTGACTGAATGATGAAAACTTTATTCGTACAGCTCAGCCTGGACATGAACAGCAGAGTGTTCTGATGGTTCCAGGAACAGACCAGTTCCCCAGGAAGCAGGGCAGAAGATCTCCAGGGTAGACAAGCTGCAGCCTCGAGGCATCGCATGGACACAATGTTTACATGAATCAGAGAGTGGGCGTGTCTCTCTGCTGTCTGGGCTGTGATTGGTCAGAAACCTCCAGCAGTGGGAGACACCCACTGCTGCGAAGCCGGTTGAACCCAGAAGGTTCTGGATGTTTCACCGGGTCAGAACCATCTCCGCTCTAAGCGGAACATTCTGGGTTAATAGTTTCGGACCTCTACAGAACCCTGCATCATATCTGGGCTTGTTTCTGACTGACCCCAGAACCAGAACCTCCAGAACCTTCTGGCTTTACATGCAAATAAACCTCCTCTCTGTAGAGCCAGTCAGAAGTTCAGCTGCCGGTACCATTCGGACCCGACCAGCGCCCCTCTGGGCTCCGTTTACCTGCAGGCTGTCCCATGTGATCCTGCAGGAGCGCACTTTAATTTTGCTGCATTGTCCTTCAACAGTGAATTCCTGGACCAGGTCCACTTCGTTCCACTCCATGCTCCCACCTCCCGGCTAGAGAAGGTCCAGGAAGGAAAAGCGGTCCTGATCACAACTTTCCGTCGGTGCTGTCGGCCCGGTGACCAGCTCAGGTTTAGCGCTCCACATCTGCGGCTCAGACAAACTCTGCGACTTCTCACCGCGTTCTCCTGTGACGTGGGAACCGAGTCAGAACCGGCGCAGAGCGCAGCCTGGGTTCTGTTCCTCCTCCTCATCCCTCTGCAGCTGGCTCTCTGCTGCAGCGACATTCCCCCTCCTCCTCTCCCCCTTCCTCTCACTCCTCCCTCTCCTCTTCTTTTCTCCCCCTTTCCCTCAGAAGGGAGGGAGATCACTGCAGCAGAGCCGGGCTAAGCCCCTCCCACTCCAGATGTGCATGATGATGATGCTCGGCGTTAGCGTCTGACTCCTGCTGCGTCACGTTTTCCTGCTCCGCGCCGGCGTCTCCCTGCGGGTCCGATGCAGCCGGGAGGTTCTGCTGGGCTGCGGTCAGAGTCGGCGCCTCGCTGTGAGAGGATCGGTGAAAAAGGTTCTTCAGAATCAATCAGGACCGGGTCATGGTTCTGGTTTACAACCCAGCATTCAGTCCAATCAGAGCAATAAAAAGGGTTCAGATCCGGGATTGTGTTCCTTCTGGGTCTGGGCTCCTTTTGCATGAATTGATGCATCAACACGGCGTGGCCCGGAGGAGATCAGCCTGAGGTTCTGCTCAGGTTCTGGGCGTCTTTGATAGAACCTTCAGCTCATCTAAATTCTTGGTTCTGGTTCTGATCTTCCTCTGGACAACAGCCCATAGGTTCTCCGGCGTTACCATGGTGATGGTGGGTCGGTAACCTGGACAACATGTTGATGCAGAACTACAGGCCGATCTCTAATCTTACATTCATCAGTAAGATTATTGAAAAAGCTGATTCAGCAGTTAAATAGTCACCAACCGCTTTTATGTTTTTCAGTCTGGTTTCCGTGGTAACCACAGCAATGAGACTGTCCCAGTCAAAGTTTTCAATGACAGCCGCATAAATATAGACTGTGGTAGAACCATAGTGCTGGTTCTGTTGGACCTCAGTGTTGATCATGATATATTATTGGAAGCTGGGTCGGATTCTCTGGTCCTGCTGCTCCATGATCCGGTCCTGCTGCCACAGGATCCGGTCCTGCTGCCACAGGATCCGGTCGTGCTGCCACAGGATCCGGTCCTTCTGCCACAGGATCCGGTCCTGCTGCTCTAGGATCCGGTCCTGCTGCTCTAGGATCCGGTCCTGCTGCTCTAGGATCCGGTCCTGCTGCCACAGGATCCGGTCCTGCTGCCACAGGATCCGGTCCTGCTGCTCTAGGATCCGGTCCTGCTGCCACAGGATCCGGTCCTGCTGCTACAGGATCCGGTCCTGCTGCTACAGGATCCGGTCCTGCTGCTCTAGGATCCGGTCCTGCTGCCACAGGATCCGGTCCTGCTGCTACAGGATCCATAAGATCCAGCAGGTGAGGAAATGAACAGATCCTGTTGGAGATGTTCATGGAAGGATCCCAGGGAGACCTCCAGGTCTCATCGTTGCTGTGGTCTTCTGGGGCGGGTCAGAGCTCAGCATGAATTGGCCAGAGCTTTTCAGAACCAGGACGGGTCCACTCTGGCTCTGCTAAAACATGATCAGGACATGCTGGAGCTCCATAGGTACCAGATGATGTAGAGAAGCGTCACTGGAACCGAACCCTGAGGTGGTTCTGGTCTTCTGGGTCGGGCTCTCATGTTCTCCCACAGGACGGTTCCTCTAAACTCCTGGCAGACGAGATCACCGCTGGTGACGACCAGGGGGCCCGTCTGACAGGTACCGGGTCGTGGTTCTGAACATGGTGTGTTGGTGGTGGATGGGCCAGGACTGGGCTCCTGGTTCTGGTGGATCAGTGTTTGGTTGTCATGGTAGCCGATCCATCAGGTTCTCCCACGGACCCGGTACCGGTAGGAGCTGCCTCCTCCAGGTCCGGTATGGTGGTATCCTAGCAACCAGGATGGACTGGACCGTCCTGCTTGGTTCTGTTCCTGTAGGAACCCAGCTGGACACACAGAAGTTCTGGTGGTTCTGAGCAGCTGATGGACCAACCTGGTTCTCCCACCTTCACCTCCTTCCTCCTGCACCCTCAACCTGTCACAGATCTACCTCTGACTCTCCTCCTATAGAAACACCTGGCGGAGGCCACGCCCCCTCACAGGTGATGTCATTGAAAGCTGTCCTCTTAAAGAGACAGCGTTGCACGCGTCCCACTAAAGACGAGCGTAGAACAATAATGTCCTCTACAGTGGACAGAACCAAACACCTGAGTCTCGGGAGACGGGAAAGCCTCTGTGTTGCCATGGAGACGGACACCGACACACCTGTCCCCGTCCTGACCCTATCTCAGACAGGAGGTCAAAGGTTAAAGCCTCTTTAGTCCAGGACTCGTAGTAAAAGAGCGACGCCGGTTCAGTTCAAACAATAAACCATTAGAACTCACCCTCGGTGCCGTCTGCAAAAGGCTCGGTTCTGGTTGGGTTCTGCTGCCTGAACGCCGGGGACGGAGACACACGGAGACTCTGAGACGGGTCCAAAGGAGTCTGCAAGGTGAGAGGATGAGGAGAACCAGGAGAACCAGGAGGAGGAGGAGCCGGGCTGGCAGACAATCCTCTTAACCCAGTTATGTCATGGACCGAGCTAATCCCGCATTCACCGACCGGATCAGAACACACTCAGCCACCGCAGCCCAGCAGGAGGTTAAACACGCCAGAGTGACTCAGGCAGCAAAACAAGTTCTGGTCGGCCGGGCCGGGCCTGTCCAGACCAGAACCGCTCTCTGTGTGATCATCTTCCACTTAGTGCTGGAGCCGTATAATCATGACTGTCACTAATCCAGGATTACACACCGACAGGTATGACACCATCTGGGACAGAAAAACTCTGGTTCTGGTCGGGTCCCTCCAGCTCCAACAGTCACTAAGACACAGCTTTACTTTGACTAGACCCAATAACTGGCTGGAACCAGTTCTATCAGTTCTGTTTCAACCATTATAATAATAATTATTATTATTACTAGTATACATTTTATCTGAGGGCGCCTTTCTAAAACCCAAGATCTCCTTACAGAGAAGAAAAAACTGAAAAATAATACATGAACAAAGAATAAACAAATCCATGAATCAAATAGTGAATCAGAAAACAGTCTAACAACCAGAATCAGAGTCTGAAGTGAATCAGGTCGTTTGAACAGATTCTTTTGTGATTTAAATAAAGTTAGAGAGTCAATATTTCTAGGATGAAGTGATTCCAGAGCGACTGAAAGCTCTGCTCCTCATGGCGACGAGCCGGGAAAAAGGAAAAAGATGATTGGCTGATGAAGCAGGAGGGGCGGGGCTACGGAGGCACTTTGACGCCACCATTAGAAGAAGTGGGGTAATGTGTTCTCTGGAGGGAGTCCTGGTTCTGATCCGAGCTGCTGAGTTCTGGAGGAGTTTATGAAGGGATTATTGGGGAGACCAAGAAGAAGAGAGACGAGGATGGCAGCATCATGGGGAGTACGGAAAGGACCAAGTCTGTTAATGTGACGTAGGTGGAAGTATGCAGAGCGGCTGATATAATTAATATGAGAGAATAATATCAGGTATGACAGCCAGACTGTTTACCTGAGGGGACGGATGAACGGAGGAGTTATTAATGTTCATGGAGGAACTGTGGAGTTTGGTTAAAGTGGAAAAATTAGAAAATTAGAGGAGAACCAAGATCTGATCTCCATGAGAGAATCTGAAAGGGAGGAACTGGGTTTGGTAGAAATGTAGAGCTGGGTGTCATCTGCATAACAGTGGAAATTAATATTACATTTACAGAATATTGAGCCAAGAGGGAGGATGTAAAGGATAGAAAGGGGCCCGAATACTAAACCCTGGGGAACACCTGCAGAAATGGGAAAAAGGGTTGAGGAGTGGGATTTAAACTGGATAAACTGGGTTTGGTCTGATAGACATGAGGCAAACCAGACGAGGGGAGAACGATTAATGCTAACGGATGCTAATCTGTTCAGAAGGATATTCTGAGAAATGGTTTCAAATGAGACGGAGAAGGATGAGAACGATGAGGAGAGCAGAATCAGCCGCCATCAGAAGTTATTGTGACCCTTTGTTTTCAGTGATGAAGGAAGAACTCCAGCGTTAAGAGAGGAGTGGATGATAGTAGTTATGAGAGGGACCAGCGAGGGAAGACGAGCTTTAACTAACATGATTAATATCTGTGAATGATATGAGATCCATCAGTTATGGAAGGAAAATAACTGACAGGAAGACAGTGACGAGAACAGGAAGTCGACTTCAGAAGGAGCTAAGTTGTTGGTGAATATCAGAGATTTTTGCAGATGAAATGAGCTGTCAAAATGAACGCGTTAACGTAGGGCGATTGATTTGTAGAATTAACAAGATTAATTTTACCCTCCTGTTTATCCTACAATTCAGCCCGTGCTGCGTTCAGGGCTCGTCATGTAAACAGCATGGCAGATCAGAACTGCATCCACGGTTCCATGTAAACGTCTCTTCTCTGTCGGTCTGAGTCACTCCCTGCTCTACTGCACATTTAGTCTGCAGAATGATCAGGTGTGAACGATCAGAAGAAGCGATTGGAACGAGCGGATGATTAAAAATGCAACAAACTGCAGCGATAACTACATATCATGTCAGCCTTGGCTAACAAACAAGCTAACATAGCTAACCGACACTGCAGCTGTAGGATAACGGCAAATATTAACATTGGGAACTACTTATATAAAGGTTAAATTCCTCACCATTTTGCTCATGTTTATAAGCTAATAATCTTATTGTTCAGAAGAATACAGTTAAAAAATACTTTATTGATCCCAGAGAGAAATTAAGTGTTGTAGCTCAAACTATTTAATTCTTCATGGAGTTGCTGTAGATGCTGATGGCTGTGGGCAGGAAGGATCTCCTGTAGCAATCTGTGTTGCAGCAAGACTGAGGATGCCTCTGACTGAAGACACTGCTGTTATGGGATAGTCCAATAGGGAGGATGCTCAGGGTTGTCCAATATTAATAAGAAACGGTCAGCTTTACATTCAGAAAAAGGTTAACCAGTTAGCCTTTAGCAACTAGCTAAAAGATAAACAGATTAAAATGGCCGCGTTTAAATGTGATAGTGGAGTTTAAAACTAAAAGTTCAATGCATCTCTCCTGGATTGGATTCTGGTTTTGTCCTTTATTTACACCAAAAATATTTTCAGTCATATTTAGGGAAGTTAACTGATGGTGATTAATTCACAGCGACTCTGATTAATTTGATTAAAACTTCTAATCGTCTGACAGAAACAAGACATGCAGAAGTCATCAGAGGACATTTAGGAGGGGAATTATGACCCGGTTCTAATGATCCTTCCGGTTCTGGGACCACTCTTTCTGTTTCCTGAAATGGTTCTGGCACTGGGTTCTGGTTCTGTTGCAGAGTCCTTGTTTTTCGATGGGTATGAAGTCAGAGCGAACCGATCCAGAACCAGTGAGGTTCTGTTCTGTTTGCATCGTTCCCATTGGTAAGAGTCTGGCAGAATGTGGACCCAAGTTGGACCATTAAACTATTGGTTCTGGTTCTGGAGAGCACGGTCCACCTACCTTATCACTGTCTGCTGCCTCCGGGGTCCGGTTCTGCTTCGAGGCCGGCGGACTTCCTGCAGAAGAAACAACAATAAATGAAAGCGGGCCTGATGGGACATGTGACACACAGAGAAGGTTCTGGTCTCATTACACAGCTGGGTAGAGACTAAAGGTTCTGCTCAGCACATCCTTGTTCTGATGGACTGGGTCCAGGTGGACTCTAGCAGAACCACCACTGGGTTACTGTACTGACGTCTCACTGCCTTCTGAGCAGCTAACTTTATGTCAGCACACCGAGCCAGTCAGAACCAGAACCGAGCCCAGCTTGACTCAGATGGTCTCCTCCTGTCAGCAACGGTTCCTCCTAGAAACAACCGCCTGGATCGTCAAGAACCTCCAGCTGCAGAAAAGAACCTTCAGGAGGGTCGGGACCAAAATGAACAGAACCGTTAGAACTCTAAAGGGTTCTGACCTGCTGTAGGCAGCTAGAGTAAATCTACCTCTCCACCTTCACACCCCACCAAGACTAGTTACTGACCCCGGTTCTGACCCCAGTTCTGACCCCGGTTCTGACTCAGGTTCTGACCCAGGTTCGCACTGCAGTTTTCTGCTCTGTCTGCTTGTTGTTGTAGTTTTACCTTGTGGCCACAGGGGGCAGTGTCTGGGGTAGAAGCGGACCTCTGGTTGTAGTTTTACCTTGTGGCCACAGGGGGCAGTGTCTGGGGTAGAAGCTGACCTCTGGTTGTAGTTTTACCTTGTGGCCACAGGGGGCAGTGTCTGGGGTAGAAGCGGACCTCTGGTTGTAGTTTTACCTTGTGGCCACAGGGGGCAGTGTCTGGGGTAGAAGCGGACCTCTGGTTGTAGTTTTACCTTGTGGCCACAGGGGGCAGTGTCTGGGGTAGAAGCGGACCTCTGGTTGTAGTTTTACCTTGTGGCCACAGGGGGCAGTGTCTGGGGTAGAAGCTGACCTCTGGTTGTAGTTTTACCTTGTGGCCACAGGGGGCAGTGTCTGGGGTAGAAGCTGACCTCTGGTTGTAGTTTTACCTTGTGGCCACAGGGGGCAGTGTCTGGGGTAGAAGCGGACCTCTGGTTGTAGTTTTACCTTGTGGCCACAGGGGGCAGTGTCTGGGGTAGAAGCTGACCTCTGGTTGTAGTTTTACCTTGTGGCCACAGGGGGCAGTGTCTGAGGTAGAAGCTGACCTCTGGTTGTAGTTTTACCTTGTGGCCACAGGGGGCAGTGTCTGGGGTAGAAGCTGACCTCTGGTTGTAGTTTTACCTTGTGGCCACAGGGGGCAGTGTCTGGGGTAGAAGCTGACCTCTGGTTGTAGTTTTACCTTGTGCCCACAGGGGGCAGTGTCTGAGGTAGAAGCGGACCTCTGGTTGTAGTTTTACCTTGTGGCCACAGGGGGCAGTGTCTGGGGTAGAAGCGGACCTCTGGTTGTAGTTTTACCTTGTGGCCACAGGGGGCAGTGTCTGGGGTAGAAGCTGACCTCTGGTTGTAGTTTTACCTTGTGGCCACAGGGGGCAGTGTCTGAGGTAGAAGCGGACCTCTGGTTGTAGTTTTACCTTGTGGCCACAGGGGGCAGTGTCTGGGGTAGAAGCGGACCTCTGGTTGTAGTTTTACCTTGTGGCCACAGGGGGCAGTGTCTGGGGTAGAAGCTGACCTCTGGTTGTAGTTTTACCTTGTGGCCACAGGGGGCAGTGTCTGGGGTAGAAGCGGACCTCTGGTTGTAGTTTTACCTTGTGGCCACAGGGGGCAGTGTCTGGGGTAGAAGCTGACCTCTGGTTGTAGTTTTACCTTGTGGCCACAGGGGGCAGTGTCTGGGGTAGAAGCGGACCTCTGGTTGTAGTTTTACCTTGTGGCCACAGGGGGCAGTGTCTGGGGTAGAAGCTGACCTCTGGTTGTAGTTTTACCTTGTGGCCACAGGGGGCAGTGTCTGGGGTAGAAGCGGACCTCTGGTTGTAGTTTTACCTTGTGGCCACAGGGGGCAGTGTCTGAGGTAGAAGCTGACCTCTGGTTGTAGTTTTACCTTGTGGCCACAGGGGGCAGTGTCTGGGGTAGAAGCTGACCTCTGGTTGTAGTTTTACCTTGTGGCCACAGGGGGCAGTGTCTGGGGTAGAAGCTGACCTCTGGTTGTAGTTTTACCTTGTGGCCACAGGGGGCAGTGTCTGGGGTAGAAGCTGACCTCTGGTTGTAGTTTTACCTTGTGGCCACAGGGGGCAGTGTCTGAGGTAGAAGCGGACCTCTGGTTGTAGTTTTACCTTGTGGCCACAGGGGGCAGTGTCTGGGGTAGAAGCGGACCTCTGGTTGTAGTTTTACCTTGTGGCCACAGGGGGCAGTGTCTGGGGTAGAAGCGGACCTCTGGTTGTAGTTTTACCTTGTGGCCACAGGGGGCAGTGTCTGGGGTAGAAGCGGACCTCTGGTTGTAGTTTTACCTTGTGGCCACAGGGGGCAGTGTCTGGGGTAGAAGCGGACCTCTGGTTGTAGTTTTACCTTGTGGCCACAGGGGGCAGTGTCTGGGGTAGAAGCGGACCTCTGGTTGTAGTTTTACCTTGTGGCCACAGGGGGCAGTGTCTGGGGTAGAAGCTGACCTCTGGTTGTAGTTTTACCTTGTGGCCACAGGGGGCAGTGTCTGGGGTAGAAGCGGACCTCTGGTTGTAGTTTTACCTTGTGGCCACAGGGGGCAGTGTCTGAGGTAGAAGCTGACCTCTGGTTGTAGTTTTACCTTGTGGCCACAGGGGGCAGTGTCTGGGGTAGAAGCTGACCTCTGGTTGTAGTTTTACCTTGTGGCCACAGGGGGCAGTGTCTGGGGTAGAAGCTGACCTCTGGTTGTAGTTTTACCTTGTGGCCACAGGGGGCAGTGTCTGAGGTAGAAGCGGACCTCTGGTTGTAGTTTTACCTTGTGGCCACAGGGGGCAGTGTCTGAGGTAGAAGCTGACCTCTGGTTGTAGTTTTACCTTGTGGCCACAGGGGGCAGTGTCTGGGGTAGAAGCTGACCTCTGGTTGTAGTTTTACCTTGTGGCCACAGGGGGCAGTGTCTGAGGTAGAAGCGGACCTCTGGTTGTAGTTTTACCTTGTGGCCACAGGGGGCAGTGTCTGGGGTAGAAGCGGACCTCTGGTTGTAGTTTTACCTTGTGGCCACAGGGGGCAGTGTCTGGGGTAGAAGCGGACCTCTGGTTGTAGTTTTACCTTGTGGCCACAGGGGGCAGTGTCTGGGGTAGAAGCGGACCTCTGGTTGTAGTTTTACCTTGTGGCCACAGGGGGCAGTGTCTGGGGTAGAAGCGGACCTCTGGTTGTAGTTTTACCTTGTGGCCACAGGGGGCAGTGTCTGAGGTAGAAGCGGACCTCCGGCCTCCTGACGCCCCACTGCTGGAGGAGGTCCAACATCAGCAGGTCCTGGGGGAGAGCTCGCTCTGAGGAGAGAAGCAGGAGAACAAACCATGAGATGGAGGCAGGAGAACTTCTGGGCTTCAACACGGTCCCGCTCAGGCCCGGTTCTGATGGGTTCTGCCTCTCAGTCCCTCAGTGCCTTCATTTTCAGACAATCCAGATGTTCAGAGATGTTCTGAGACCATTTGGGACTGAAACCTTCCCGTGTCACACAGCAGTTCTGGTTCTGATCCACCAGGCTGCAGCTGGATTATAATTAGCTCCAGATCCAGTGAGCTGGGCCTGTTCACACTGAGATTATCCTGTCATATAACAGCAGATTAGAACCAGTCTGCAGTTATGATGAGCAGATGTGGGTCAGATCGCTGTAAACAGCAATGTATCCGACCTGCTGAAGGTTCTGGACCAGAACGGACCCGTCCGGTCCGGTCCTCACACAGCTAGATACTTCTTTAAAGGAGTCATGATCTGTAATTTTCACTTTTCCATGAGAAAGAATGTACGTTATGATTGCCTAACGATTATACGCTGGCCGGGAAGCCGATATTTAAAAGTGAAGCGTTTGTTTACCCCTGGGTTCGTCCACCAGGCCACGGCACTCAAATACGTGGCTTTAATTTCTGGCCGACTTGACATCAAGTCGGCGCAGGATATACCATATATGGACATCGCAGACCTACCTATGCTGCAGGAAGCCCTCCCTCCCCCTCGCCCTTCTCCCCGCCCCTCTCCCCCTCATATTCAGTCGAGCGCCGCCATTACTGAATTCTAGGGATGGGAATTCCAGCTCTTTTTGGAGAGCCAGTTCTTTTGGCTTGACTCACCATAAAGAGCCGGCTCTTTATGCTCCTCAGATTTTCTGTTGCTTAAAGTGTATTTATTACCAAAATAATGCAAAACCATGTGTACCAAATGCACCAAAACAAGCAGTGGGGAATGAAAAAAAACGGCTCCCATCGTTCACTTCAAAGAGTTAGCTCTTAGAGCCGGTTCGTTCGCGACCGACACGTCACCGATTCGAAGTACGAACTCCACCGTGAAAGATGCAGAAAGTTTCTTCACACAATGATGCATGAAGAAGACGTGTTCATGTCAGCCTTTTATTTTAATCAGCTAAATCAGCTAAAACCATTTCTGCCAGAAACGTAGTGCAACACTTGAGTTGCTCTGTTGTTGACTGCCAGAATCAACATGGAAATATTTTTTCTATTTTTTTACGCCGGAATCCTTTATGAATTTGGGACAATATCAGACGAAGTTGGCATCGGAGCTCTGTTTGGAAAAAGGGGCCATTCCAACAATCAGAGACTTGGCTGGAGTTGAAACTGTAAGGCTGTTTTTATTGCTCTGCTGTGTGTAACAAACAGCAGCTAACTGCTAATGTGGCTATTGTATGCTAGCGGGAGTAGTAGATATGGGTTAGATATGCTGAAGCGTTACCTGCGGTGTCAACCCCCCTCCTTCCTTCCACCAATCAACGCGCCCCTCATTTGCATTATTACAATGACCGTCCACGACAGCCAAAGTATCGCATCAGACAATAATGCCTTCAGAAACAAGGGTCAGAGGAGCTCTGGGTTGATTTTTGTCACTTTCTTTCAACTTTTCTTTTTTAGAAGGGCCTGAAAGACTATAATAGAGCGTGGGCATCCAAGATAATACTAGGTTATGACTCCTTTAAGACGCAACAGAAATACAGAAAATTTTCATTATAATCAAATACTGTAACATAGAAAAATCACAACTAAAAAGAAGAGATGATACAACTATTAATAAATGATCAAATCTAAAAAAAACGGACAAAGAAATAAAGAAAAGAATAAATAAAAATGAATAAAATGAAATAAATTAACACTGCCAATGGTGAAGAACTAAAAAGCAGAAAAACAACATTTATAGAGCCAGCAGCACCTTGAACAGACAATCTATATCCTTTATTAACATGATTAAATACTGAATCTATTTCTTTAAAACACGGTGACCTCTGACCTGACAATGATTTATTTAAGCTAAAAATGGAGACTTTACTAATATAGACACCTGAGGAGGTTAGAGGAGCCTGCTGAGGCCCGCAGCATCACTAAATCCTCCAGGTCCGGTTCTGACCACAGGGTTCTGACCACAGGTCCGCGACCCGGTCCGACTCACCGTGTCCGTTCCAGACCTCGGCCAGGTGACACTCGGCCTCGCCCGCCTCCTTGCAGAACTCCACCACGTCGGTCACTCGCGTTGCCGGGGTAACGGGGACCTCAGTTAGCATCTGCTGGGTTTCGTTGAGGTAAACCGTCAGGATCACCTGTAACCGTGGAAACCAAAGCTCAGGGCTGCGTCTGATTGGTCAGTCTGGTCAGTGTAGGAACGAGACGCTCAGGTGGAAAATAATGCTTCAGACATCAGAGATTGTAAAAACAGGATCCAGTGTGACAAGACAGTCCACAAGTATTCATACCACTGAATTTATTTTCCAGGAACCAAGAAGTTTGTTTCTGACAGGAGAAGACGTTAATGAAACCACGTATAAAGAGATGTATTACAACAATGATTTACATTTTTAGACAGGCAAGTCATAAAAGCCCCTATAATACCACCTGGATGTTTCCTGTAGGACCCAGCGTGTTTTCTCCTGTTCACTTTAATGAAAACTCTTCGCCCAGACTAGACAGCTCTCTATGACCATATTTGGTCATATTTCCTACATTAAACATCAACACGCTGCGCCACACTCAACATGATTGATCACCCCCCCCGCTGACCAGAGAGGTTGACGTCTCCATAGCAACCCCTGACTCAGCATTGAATACGATTACTCAGCAGCTGTAAGAAGGGAGGGACGACCATGTGACCCGTTGTCATCCTGTCCTCAAGAAGGAATAAAAACAGCAGTCAGGAGCTGATCCCCGTGATGTCACAGATGATGTCACAGATGATGTCATGCCGGATGAGTGGTCCACGGACAAATTTAGGCTAATCTGGGATGGGAGAGCTCTCTGAACCACAGAGGACGCCTGCAGGCCGACTGAATGGTTTCCATTAATGATCCACATCTGACCTGTTATAAATAAAGGTTCACTTTCTATAAATAACACACAGCTACTGATGCATTGTGGGAAATAACAGCAGTTCAACTTTACTGCTGGCCCCACAGAAAACCACCTGGGTCATCCAACCATCCATCCATCCTTCATCCATCCTTCATCCATCCTTCATCCATCCATCCATCCTTCATCCATCCTTCATCCATCCTTCATCCATCCTTCATCCATCCATCCATCCTTCATCCATCCTTCATCCATCCTTCATCCATCCTTCATCCATCCTTCATCCATCCATCCATCCTTCATCCATCCTTCATCCATCCTTCATCCATCCTTCATCCATCCATCCATCCTTCATCCATCCTTCATCCATCCTTCATCCATCCTTCATCCATCCTTCATCCATCCATCCATCCTTCATCCATCCTTCATCCATCCTTCATCCATCCTTCATCCATCCATCCATCCTTCATCCATCCTTCATCCATCCATCCATCCATCCATCATCCATCCTTCATCCATCCTTCATCCATCCTTCATCCATCCTTCATCCATCCATCCATCCTTCATCCATCCTTCATCCATCCTTCATCCATCCTTCATCCATCCATCCATCCTTCATCCATCCTTCATCCATCCTTCATCCATCCATCCATCCTTCATCCATCCTTCATCCATCCTTCATCCATCCTTCATCCATCCATCCATCCTTCATCCATCCTTCATCCATCCTTCATCCATCCTTCATCCATCCATCCATCCTTCATCCATCCTTCATCCATCCTTCATCCATCCTTCATCCATCCATCCATCCTTCATCCATCCTTCATCCATCCATCCATCCATCCATCCTTCATCCATCCTTCATCCATCCTTCATCCATCCTTCATCCATCCATCCATCCTTCATCCATCCTTCATCCATCCATCCATCCATCCATCCTTCATCCATCCATCCATCCTTCATCCATCCTTCATCCATCCATCCATCCATCCATCCTTCATCCATCCTTCATCCTTCATCCATCCATCCTTCATCCATCCTTCATCCATCCATCCATCCTTCATCCTTCATCCATCCTTCATCCTTCATCCATCCATCCTTCATCCATCCATCCTTTATCCATCCTTCATCCATCCATCCATCCTTCATCCATCCTTCATCCATCCTTCATCCATCCATCCATCCTTCATCCATCCTTCATCCATCCTTCATCCATCCTTCATCCATCCTTCATCCATCCATCCATCCTTCATCCATCCTTCATCCATCCTTCATCCATCCTTCATCCATCCTTCATCCTTCATCCATCCATCCTTCATCCATCCATCCATCCTTCATCCTTCATTCATCCTTCATTCCTCCATCCTTCATCCATCCATCCTTCATCCATCCTTCATCCATCCATCCATCCTTCATCCTTCATTCATCCTTCATTCCTCCATCCTTCATCCATCCATCCTTCATCCATCATCCATCCATCCTTCATCCTTCATCCATCCTTCATCCATCCTTCATCCATCCTTCATCCATCCATCCATCCTTCATCCATCCTTCATCCATCCTTCATCCATCCTTCATCCATCCATCCATCCTTCATCCATCCTTCATCCATCCTTCATCCATCCATCCATCCTTCATCCATCCTTCATCCTTCATCCATCCATCCTTCATCCATCCATCCATCCTTCATCCATCCATCCATCCATCCTTCATCCATCCTTCATCCATCCTTCATCCATCCATCCTCCATCCATCCATCCTTCATCCATCCTTCATCCATCCTTCATCCATCCTTCATCCATCCATCCTCCATCCATCCATCCTTCATCCTGCTGGCCCCACAGAAAACCACCTGGATCATCCAACCATCCATCCATCCTTCATCCATCCTTCATCCATCCATCATCCATCCATCCATCCTTCATCCATCATCCATCCTTCATCCATCCTTCATCCATCCATCCATCCATCCATCATCCATCCTTCATCCATCCATCCATCCATCATCCATCCTTCATCCATCCATCCATCCTTCATCCATCCATCCTTCATCCATCCTTCATCCATCCATCCTTCATCCATCCTTCATCCATCCATCCTTCATCCATCCATCCATCCATCATCCATCCTTCATCCATCCATCCATCCTTCATCCATCCATCCATCCATCCTTCATCCATCCATCCATCCATCCTTCATCCATCCATCCTTCATCCATCCTTCATCCATCCATCCATCCTTCATCCATCCTTCATCCTTCATCCATCCATCCTTCATCCATCCATCCATCCTTCATCCATCCTTCATCCATCCTTCATCCATCCATCCATCCTTCATCCATCCTTCATCCATCCTTCATCCATCCATCCATCCTTCATCCATCCTTCATCCATCCATCCATCCATCCATCCATCCTTCATCCATCCTTCATCCTTCATCCATCCATCCTTCATCCATCCATCCATCCTTCATCCTTCATTCATCCTTCATTCCTCCATCCTTCATCCATCCATCCTTCATCCATCATCCATCCATCCTTCATCCTTCATCCATCCTTCATCCATCCTTCATCCATCCTTCATCCATCCATCCATCCTTCATCCATCCTTCATCCATCCTTCATCCATCCTTCATCCATCCATCCATCCTTCATCCATCCTTCATCCATCCTTCATCCATCCATCCATCCTTCATCCATCCTTCATCCTTCATCCATCCATCCTTCATCCATCCATCCATCCTTCATCCATCCATCCATCCATCCTTCATCCATCCTTCATCCATCCTTCATCCATCCATCCTCCATCCATCCATCCTTCATCCATCCTTCATCCATCCTTCATCCATCCTTCATCCATCCATCCTCCATCCATCCATCCTTCATCCTGCTGGCCCCACAGAAAACCACCTGGATCATCCAACCATCCATCCATCCTTCATCCATCCATCCATCCATCCATCATCCATCCTTCATCCATCCATCCATCCATCATCCATCCTTCATCCATCCATCCATCCTTCATCCATCCATCCTTCATCCATCCTTCATCCATCCATCCTTCATCCATCCATCCATCCATCATCCATCCTTCATCCATCCATCCATCCATCCTTCATCCATCCATCCATCCTTCATCCATCCATCCTTCATCCATCCTTCATCCATCCATCCATCCTTCATCCATCCTTCATCCATCCTTCATCCATCCATCCTTCATCCATCCATCCATCCTTCATCCATCCTTCATCCATCCTTCATCCATCCTTCATCCATCCATCCATCCTTCATCCATCCTTCATCCATCCTTCATCCATCCATCCATCCTTCATCCATCCTTCATCCTTCATCCATCCATCCTTCATCCATCCATCCATCCATCATCCTTCATTCATCCTTCATTCCTCCATCCTTCATCCATCCATCCTTCATCCATCATCCATCCATCCTTCATCCTTCATCCTTCATCCATCCTTCATCCATCCTTCATCCATCCTTCATCCATCCATCATCCATTCATCCATCCTTCATCCATCCTTCATCCATCCTTCATCCATCCTTCATCCATCCATCCATCCTTCATCCATCCTTCATCCATCCTTCATCCATCCATCCATCCTTCATCCATCCTTCATCCTTCATCCATCCATCCTTCATCCATCCATCCATCCTTCATCCATCCATCCATCCATCCTTCATCCATCCTTCATCCATCCTTCATCCATCCTTCATCCATCCATCCTCCATCCATCCATCCTTCATCCATCCTTCATCCATCCTTCATCCATCCTTCATCCATCCATCCTCCATCCATCCATCCTTCATCCTGCTGGCCCCACAGAAAACCACCTGGGTCATCCAACCATCCATCCATCCTTCATCCATCCATCCATCCATCCATCATCCATCCTTCATCCATCCATCCATCCATCATCCATCCTTCATCCATCCATCCATCCTTCATCCATCCATCCTTCATCCATCCTTCATCCATCCATCCTTCATCCATTCATCCATCCATCATCCATCCTTCATCCATCCATCCATCCATCCTTCATCCATCCATCCATCCTTCATCCATCCATCCTTCATCCATCCTTCATCCATCCATCCTTCATCCTGCTGGCCCCACAGAAAACCACCTGGGTCATCCAACCATCCATCCATCCTTCATCCATCCATCCATCCATCATCCATCCTTCATCCATCCATCCATCCTTCATCCATCCATCCTTCATCCATCCTTCATCCATCCATCCTTCATCCATCCATCCATCCATCATCCATCCTTCATCCATCCATCCATCCATCCTTCATCCATCCATCCATCCTTCATCCATCCATCCTTCATCCTTCATCCATCCATCCTTCATCCATCCATCCATCCTTCATCCATCCATCCATCCATCCTTCATCCATCCTTCATCCATCCTTCATCCATCCTTCATCCATCCATCCTCCATCCATCCATCCTTCATCCATCCTTCATCCATCCTTCATCCATCCTTCATCCATCCATCCTCCATCCATCCATCCTTCATCCTGCTGGCCCCACAGAAAACCACCTGGATCATCCAACCATCCATCCATCCTTCATCCATCCATCCATCCATCCATCATCCATCCTTCATCCATCCATCCATCCATCATCCATCCTTCATCCATCCATCCATCCTTCATCCATCCATCCTTCATCCATCCTTCATCCATCCATCCTTCATCCATCCATCCATCCATCATCCATCCTTCATCCATCCATCCATCCATCCTTCATCCATCCATCCATCCTTCATCCATCCATCCTTCATCCATCCTTCATCCATCCATCCATCCTTCATCCATCCTTCATCCTTCATCCATCCATCCTTCATCCATCCATCCATCCTTCATCCATCCTTCATCCATCCTTCATCCATCCTTCATCCATCCTTCATCCATCCATCCATCCTTCATCCATCCTTCATCCATCCTTCATCCATCCATCCATCCTTCATCCATCCTTCATCCTTCATCCATCCATCCTTCATCCATCCATCCATCCATCATCCTTCATTCATCCTTCATTCCTCCATCCTTCATCCATCCATCCTTCATCCATCATCCATCCATCCTTCATCCTCCATCCTTCATCCATCCTTCATCCATCCTTCATCCATCCTTCATCCATCCATCCATCCTTCATCCATCCTTCATCCATCCTTCATCCATCCTTCATCCATCCTTCATCCATCCATCCATCCTTCATCCATCCTTCATCCATCCTTCATCCATCCATCCATCCTTCATCCATCCTTCATCCTTCATCCATCCTTCATCCATCCATCCATCCTTCATCCATCCATCCATCCATCCTTCATCCATCCTTCATCCATCCTTCATCCATCCTTCATCCATCCATCCTCCATCCATCCATCCTTCATCCATCCTTCATCCATCCTTCATCCATCCATCCTCCATCCATCCATCCTTCATCCTGCTGGCCCCACAGAAAACCACCTGGGTCATCCAACCATCCATCCATCCTTCATCCATCCATCCATCCATCCATCATCCATCCTTCATCCATCCATCCATCCATCATCCATCCTTCATCCATCCATCCATCCTTCATCCATCCATCCTTCATCCATCCTTCATCCATCCATCCTTCATCCATTCATCCATCCATCATCCATCCTTCATCCATCCATCCATCCATCCTTCATCCATCCATCCATCCTTCATCCATCCATCCTTCATCCATCCTTCATCCATCCATCCTTCATCCTGCTGGCCCCACAGAAAACCACCTGGGTCATCCAACCATCCATCCATCCTTCATCCATCCATCCATCCATCATCCATCCTTCATCCATCCATCCATCCTTCATCCATCCATCCTTCATCCATCCTTCATCCATCCATCCTTCATCCATCCATCCATCCATCATCCATCCTTCATCCATCCATCCATCCATCCTTCATCCATCCATCCATCCTTCATCCATCCATCCTTCATCCATCCTTCATCCATCCATCCTTCATCCATCCATCCATCCTTCATCCATCCATCCTTCATCCATCCTTCATCCATCCATCCATCCTTCATCCATCCATCCTTCATCCATCCATCCATCCATCCTTCATCCATCCATCCATCCATCCTTCATCCATCCATCCATCCATCCTTCATCCATCCATCCATCCTTCATCCATCCATCCTTCATCCATCCATCCATCCATCCATCCTTCATCCATCCATCCATCCATCCTTCATCCATCCATCCATCCATCCTTCATCCATCCATCCATCCTTCATCCATCCATCCTTCATCCATCCATCCATCCATCCATCCTTCATCCATCCATCCATCCATCCTTCATCCATCCATCCATCCTTCATCCATCCATCCTTCATCCATCCATCCATCCTTCATCCATCCATCCTTCATCCATCCTTCATCCATCCATCCATCCTTCATCCATCCATCCTTCATCCATCCATCCATCCATCCTTCATCCATCCATCCATCCATCCTTCATCCATCCATCCATCCATCCTTCATCCATCCATCCATCCTTCATCCATCCATCCTTCATCCATCCAACCATCCATCCATCCTTCATCCATCCATCCATCCATCCTTCATCCATCCATCCATCCATCCATCCTTCATCCATCCATCCTTCATCCATCCATCCTTCATCCTTCATCCATCCATCCTTCATCCTTCATTCATCCTTCATTCCTCCATCCTTCATCCATCCATCCTTCATCCATCATCCATCCATCCTTCATCCTTCATCCTTCATCCATCCTTCATCCTTCATCCATCCATCCATCCTTCATCCATCCATCCATCATCCTTCATCCATCCATCCTTCATCCTTCATCCATCCATCCTTCATCCTTCATCCATCCATCCATCCTTCATCCATCCATCCTTCATCCTTCATCCATCCATCCTCCATCCTCCATCCTCCATCCATCCATCCTTCATCCATCCATCCATCCATCCATCCTTCATTCATCCATCCATCCTTCATCCATCCATCCATCCTTCATCCATCCATCCTTCATCCATCCTTCATCCTTCATCCATCCTTCATCCTTCATTCCTCCATCCTTCATCCATCCATTCATCCATCCTTCATCCATCCATCCATCCTTCATCCATCCATCCATCCATCCATCCATCCATCCATCCTTCATCCATCCATCCATCCTTCATCCATCCATCCATCCATCCATCCATCCATCCTTCATCCATCCATTCATCCTTCATCCATCCATCCTTCATCCATCCTCCATCCTTCATCCATCCATCCATCCATCCATCCTTCATCCATCCTTCATCCATCCTTCATCCATCCATCCTTCATCCATCCTTCATCCATCCATCCTTCATCCATCCATCCTTCATCCTTCATCCATCCATCCATCCTTCATCCATCCATCCATCCTTCATCCATCCTTCATCCTTCATCCATCCTTCATCCATCCTTCATCCTTCATTCCTCCATCCATCCATCCATCCATCCTTCATCCATCCATCCTTCATCCATCCTTCATCCATCCATCCTTCATCCTTCATCCATCCTTCATCCATCCTTCATCCTTCATTCCTCCATCCTTCATCCATCCATCCTTCATCCATCCATCCATCCTTCATCCATCCATCCTTCATCCTTCATTCCTCCATCCTTCATCCATCCATCCATCCTTCATCCATCCTTCATTCCTCCATCCATCCATCCATCCTTCATCCATCCATCCATCCATCCATCCTTCATCCATCCATCCATCCATCCATCCATCCATCCATCCATCCTTTATCCATCCTTCATCCATCCATCCATCCTTTATCCATCCTTCATCCATCCATCCATCCTTCATCCATCCATCCATCCTTTATCCATCCTTCATCCATCCATCCTTCATCCATCCATCCTTCCTCCATCCATCCTTCATCCATCCATCCATCCATCCATCCTTCATCCATCCATCCATCCATCCATCCATCCATCCTTTATCCATCCTTCATCCATCCATCCATCCTTTATCCATCCTTCATCCATCCATCCATCCTTCATCCATCCATCCATCCTTTATCCATCCTTCATCCATCATCCTTCATCCATCCATCCTTCATCCTTCATCCATCCATCCTTCATCCTTCATCCATCCATCCATCCTTCATCCATCCATCCTTCATCCTTCATCCATCCATCCTCCATCCTCCATCCATCCATCCTTCATCCATCCATCCATCCATCCATCCTTCATTCATCCATCCATCCTTCATCCATCCATCCATCCTTCATCCATCCATCCTTCATCCATCCTTCATCCTTCATCCATCCTTCATCCTTCATTCCTCCATCCTTCATCCATCCATTCATCCATCCTTCATCCATCCATCCATCCTTCATCCATCCATCCATCCATCCATCCATCCATCCTTCATCCATCCATCCATCCTTCATCCATCCATCCATCCATCCATCCATCCATCCTTCATCCATCCATTCATCCTTCATCCATCCATCCTTCATCCATCCTCCATCCTTCATCCATCCATCCATCCATCCATCCTTCATCCATCCTTCATCCATCCTTCATCCATCCATCCTTCATCCATCCTTCATCCATCCATCCTTCATCCATCCATCCTTCATCCTTCATCCATCCATCCATCCTTCATCCATCCATCCATCCTTCATCCATCCTTCATCCTTCATCCATCCTTCATCCATCCTTCATCCTTCATTCCTCCATCCATCCATCCATCCATCCTTCATCCATCCATCCTTCATCCATCCTTCATCCATCCATCCTTCATCCTTCATCCATCCTTCATCCATCCTTCATCCTTCATTCCTCCATCCTTCATCCATCCATCCTTCATCCATCCATCCATCCATCATCCATCCATCCTTCATCCTTCATCCATCCTTCATTCCTCCATCCTTCATCCATCCATCCATCCTTCATCCATCCTTCATTCCTCCATCCATCCATCCATCCTTCATCCATCCATCCATCCATCCATCCTTCATCCATCCATCCATCCATCCATCCATCCATCCTTTATCCATCCTTCATCCATCCATCCATCCTTTATCCATCCTTCATCCATCCATCCTTCATCCATCCATCCATCCTTCATCCATCCATCCATCCTTTATCCATCCTTCATCCATCCATCCTTCATCCATCCATCCTTCATCCATCCACCCGTCCTTTTGTCCAACCAACCAAATGACTCTTAGCAAGGGACCCCAACCACATACCCTGAGGTACCCCACAGGGTCCAGATGAAAACTTTCTCTCTGTAAACACATTTGAGTGAGATAGAGGTCAAAGCAGCATGATCTGTCCAAAAACATGACTGTTAGGTGAATTGGTCTCTCTAAATTGCCCTTAGGTATGAGTGTCTGTGTCCTTGGTTGTTTGTCCTGTGTGTCTCTGTGTTGCCCTGCGATGGACTGGTGACCTGTCCAGGGTGTAACCCCGCCTCTCGCCCCTTGAATCCTGGAGAGAGGCACCGAACGCCCCACAACCCTGCACAGGATGGACGGGTACAGAAAATGAATGGATGGATGGGGAGGTCAAAGTTCATACCTCCAGGTTACCAGCAGTCCACCAGTCTAGAGTTCTGCTAAGAGCTACTGGAACCCTGACCTGGAAACCCAGAACCAAACCGTGCAGAACCTGCAGCTTCAGTAAGACCCTAAAGAGCTGCTGCTTTCCCCATAAATCCTCCAGGCATGCCTCTGTCGGTGTGGAGGACTGGAGAGGAGTTCAGACAGGCTCGTCTTTAAGGACATCTGTTCATATTGGAGACTGAGGACCGCTTTCTGTTGGATGTGAACGGTTCCTAGGAGTCCTTCTGGGTGGCGCAGCATGTCAGTCCGACCCGGTAACACACACAGGCCAGGGGCAGATTAGTCTGGGCTTCCTTAAACGCCTCGGCAGCCAAACCAAGAGGCTCTGGCTATTTCCAGCCCAATCAGAGATACAAGCTCTCCATGGTAGCTGCCCAGTAATAAAGCTCTAACTCACCCATGGTGGGCTGGATCCATTTCTCCTGCAGATCTGGACCTTCTTCTGTGGCTTCCTGAGGCTTTTAGACAGAGAAACAACTTGCTCCAACAGAAACGCCTCATCAGAAGACCACCGACCAAAAAAACCCAGCGCAGCGTGAGAACATGTGTGCGAGCAGCAGATCCAAATATAACGGGTGTGTCAGCGAGGGAGGAGAGAGAGGAGAGAGAGGGGGAGTCAGCTTTCAGGAAGGGGGAGGATGATGGGAGAAGAGAGAAGATGGACATTTCTGAACAATGATGGAACTGATATCTGTTTTTCTATGAAACGTTCAATTGAGAATACGGTTAAACAACGTATTTACCGTACCGTGCCAAGTGGAAATATAGTCCTGATCAAAAGTTTAAGACCACTCGAAAAGTGGTAAAAAATCATATTCTGCATGGTTGGACCTTAACAAGCTTCCAAGTAGAGCTTCAACATGAGACAAGAAGAAATGGGAGTGAGCAGAAACATTTCTTGAGCCTGCAATTTATTGAAAACAACGATTAAACTGAAACGGGCAGTTTTACAGCTGATCTAAAGTTTAGGACCACATGGCCTTTAAAAGGCCAAATCTGTGCAAAAATGCTGATTCCTTGTGTTTTTCTGTCAGGTGGTCACGCTGTCATGACGTTCAAGTGGAAGATCCAAACAAACTTCTCCAATCAGCTGGCTGTCAACACAATGAACGATCCTCGACCCAAATTAAGGCCGTTACTGGAGCCGACTGCAGCTCCATAACCATCATCTGACACTGAAGGGCTTCAAAAAAAACAAAAACGTCTTCAAAGGCCTCGTCTCTTTGAACGCCTCAGAACCGACCGTTTGGACTTTGCCAGAGAGCACCAACCATGGGACACTGAAAGATGGAGCAACGTTTTATTCTCTGATGAGTAAAAAAAGTGACCTTGATGGTCCTGATGGTTACTGGCACGACGAGCAGATCCCACCTGAGATGTTTTCTAGGCGCCACAGTGGAGGGGGCCGCCATGATGGATCCTCTTTTTCACTACTTTTCCGTTTCAATAGTTTGATTCACGTCAACCTCTGAAATCCAGAAATATGGGCGGGGGGGAAATCTGAAGGACAGGGTGGATGACATTATGTCGGGAATGTGAAGAGAAGTCCTACTACAGTCTGTAGATCCTCCTAACTGGATACGTTAGGATGAGGAGGTCATGTTGGATGAGAGACTTAACAAACCAGCCCCGGTGAAGAGCTTTAAAAGCCCGGCTGCTTGGATTTCACCACAGGGATGAGGGACGACTGGAAACAGAAACTCTTCATGGAAACACTAAAACCTTCAGGCAGATGTTGTAAGAGCTGCTCCAGTTCTGACCAGCATTATTCCTCTGATCCCAACAGGCGCCGGTACTCCCATTTCTCCCAACAAGCTGTGTCAGCACATTACATGATCTATGCTGTGAATGTGTGAGTCTCACTTTTCTCTACATAATCAGCAGCCATGTTTTTATTCATGAGGGTTTAACTAACCTGTCAACATTGTTGTTCTTATTTACTAATTTATACAGGAAACATACAGGATATATGTGAAATCAGTTTTAAACACTGATCACTTTAACCAGCCGTAGCTTAGCATAGCTTGTCACTGTTTGACTTATCTTACTTGCCTTAGATACATTATTTATGATTCTTTTAGCTAGTTGTAGCTTAGCTTAGTTTAGGCCGCCTTTGCACAATTTAACTTGTCTTTGTTTGGTTTAGTTACATTTAGCTCTCTTATCGTAGCCTCCCTTAGCTTAGCGTAGCTTATCTTAGCCTAGCTTAGCAGTGGTTATCTTATCTAAGCTTATCGTCTCTTACCGTAGCTTACTGGTAGTTTAGTGTGCCTTAGCTAAACTTAGCTTGCCTTAGCCTAGCTTATCTTAACCCTAACTAAGCTAACCTCTTCTGGCTTGTTTTGGTTTAGCTTAGCCTACTTTAGCTTATCTAAGCCTATTTTATCTTAGCTTTCCTTGCCTTAGCCTAGCTTATGTAAGATTGGACTTCTTTAACTTATATCATTGCATCTCATCTTAGCTTAGCTTAAAATCACTAAACAGTGAATCCGACTCATTCTGATGGGACCCAGAGAACATCTGATTATCTTTTAGGTCAGGTTAGCTAGCTTAGCTAGCCACATCGCATACAGAGGATCAACATTAAACTTGCTAAGATTCATGTTTTCCATTGATGATGCGTTACATTAGAAGTGTTTTTGTCACCAAACCTCTGTGGATGTGAAACGAGGAATCTGGATTTGTTTACATCTGATATTAAATATATGATATATGATATGATGTTCAGCTACTCGTCCAGTTTGTTTTTGATCCAATCTGCTGTCATGGTCAGGAACAAGGACTGAAAATGAGAAAGAGCTGCCAAAGAAAAACTTCTTCTAAAATAGATTTTAGCATTTGTAAAGGAAACAACAGTCTTCCCGTCTTTCAGTCGACATTTTTACTGCCTCACAGAAAACTATGAAAGGAAGGAAGAAAGGCTCCAGTCAGCAGTAATGTCATCTACTGCTGCCGTTTCCTGCGACTCTAAATATGAACATGAGCTTATTGTTCAGGTCTGTGTGTGCAGAGCGGAGATTAGAGAGGATACACTGATATCTACATTCATGTGCTCAAACACACACAGTCTGTTTCTACTGAATCCGTTCTGACTTTTAGATCCTGTATCCGCTGAATAAATATGTTTATCTATGGGAATCATAGCTGCTCTGACAAATGTCACCAACATGACCGACACTAATGGGGAGTTTAGCATTACTGACACACCAGGAACAATGATTTCATCATAAAAAGCTTATGAATCACTTCTACTCCTTCAGGTTCTTCTGGAAATAAAACGTTCCTGCAGTTTTTACTGTAAGAACGTTCTGGACTTGGGCTGGGACTAAAATTCATATGACATGATTTAGTTTTATATAGGTTGGATTCCTGGTGATGCATTATTACACCATTTAAAACCTGTTTGTAATAAGTAATGAACAGTGAGTCAGGACCCTCCTTCATTCCTTTAGTAACGTGATCTTTGATTAATTCAGATCCCGAAACAAAGCTGCTAATAACCTGCAGAAACAGCCAGAACTGATGATGTCAGCCAGCTGTAATCAGAAGACATGAGGCACAATTACCTGGCAAACACACCTAGACCGACTGAAAACAGGCAACGCAGCAGCAAAACACCAGCACAGCACTTTAAACACACGCAGTCATCGTTAGCTGCTGTTTTTAGCTTCATAATAAATCCATGGGACCAAATTCATGTTGACAGTTTTAGATGGTTTCACCCATGAACCGTGACAGATACTAGAAGACAGCAGAGCAAAGATGAGAATAAAAACAACAACAAAGTAAAGCTGATAACATTAACCCAATAGCATTAGCCTGTTAGCACACAGAGAGCAGCACTTTCTGTCTTTAAACTAAACCTCTGACAGGGAAATGGTTTAATGAGCGCTAAGAGAAATTAAATGCAGACTGCAGTGGTTGCTATGGGCATTTATACTGGGATGGTGACAATAATATGATTTTAGCCCCTGCATGTGCCACAGAGGGGTCAGGGGTGGATACAGTAACCTGCTTTAGCAGAATCCTGTCGTTCTAATGTAAATCTAGACCAAATAAACGCGACACGGTTAAAGATGAATCATGAAGGGATACATGTGTTATTGTGGGTGTGGAGCGGCTTCGTGGTGACGCTGTTTTCTTTCCAAAATTAGAAGTGAAGAGCCAAGTGAAAAGGAAAACAGCTGATTGGCCCGGGCTCAATCAGAACCATGAAGTAGGACCTACTGCTACACACCTGGCCCAATAAGTCCACTTTATGTCAACATAACACAGATTCATATGTCATCCAGAGTGACAGCAGTGAACCACAGGAGCAGCTGAAGATGATCTGTGTCTCTGCTAACACCCAGAAACATCATCTACTGACACAACAAACCATTATAACACGGTTCCCTTCTGTGCTTAAATGTCCCACAGACCTCAGATCAGCAACTCTTACACTCCCAGAACAATTCATTCAGTTAAACTCAAGATTCTTCAGTGTTCTGCTACTCATGAGCGGTCCAGTGCAGATGTTCTGACCCGGTCCACAGCCATTTTCTTTCCTAGCAGCCAGATTTTCTTTCAATATTTCAAGGAGATCTGAATCGGTAAATCTCCAAGCGCTCTGGTTGTTCACTCACAGTCGGTCCAGTCCTTGTATCGACTAAAAACAGCATTTACAGCTGTGCAGGTCTGAAAATATCAGAAGAGTGGAGGAGAAACTAGTTTCCAGGACTAATGGACCAAACAGAGAAAATCCACCACAGACACAGGACCTGATGTTTGTGCAGCACCATGGTAACAGATGAAACAGGGTCGCTACAAATACATGGAAATACTGTACGAAATAAGGAATTATGGCTCCTTAAGAGATGAATATTGACACAGAAAGATTATTATTATTATTATTAACAACGTAAAGATTAAATCTTTTAGTTTAGTCAAACATCTTCAGAATGAGTGATTAATTCGGTTTATGGCAAGCTAAGCTAAACTAAACTAAACTAAAATAAGATAAGCTGTGCAAAACCAAGATAAACTAAACTAAGCTGAAGTTAAATAATCTAAAGTAAGCTTAACTAAGGTATACTAAGCTGAATATGCTAATATAAACTAAGCTAAAGTAAATTAATGTAAGATACGATAAGATAAAGTAAGGCAAGTTTAACTAAAATCAGCTGGATAAGCTTGTTAAATTAAGCCATGATAAGATATGATAATACGAGCTAATGGGGCCTGATTAGCTGCATTTATTGTTTCATGTCTGTTTGTTCAATAAGTTAGTAAAGTAAGATTAACACAACAGAAACTGCTGCTCTGTTTTGTTTTCTGTCTGTTAAACCATGCTACCTCTGGGATCTTTTATAAATTCATCAAAATAAATGGGAAATTATGCAAATAGCTCGTCTCTCTCAATGACTGCTGCTAGCAAAGTGGCTAAAAGTCAAACATAAAAAAGCTTTTATGCTAAATTGTTTTGTGTTGACAAAACAGGGGTTCATCACTTGAGCTCAGAAGGGGTTTTATGCCTGAACGATTCAGAGGTCAAAGGTCAGATAGATCCATTCATCTGAAAATCACTTAAAGAATAAATGTTGAGCATCCAGAAGATGAGCTGGACTAGGAGTTATGCACCGTATTGATGCAGATATGAGCAGCTGCCATCTGATGAGGTGGATTCTCACACATGTTAAATATAGAAATCTGAATGACTCTCTGCCTTCACTGACAGCTGCACAGCGAGGATCTGTGGCCAGAAAAATACGTGTTGCCGTCTCCAAATTACAGAGCAGGTTCTCCATGATCTCACGCTGTTTTCCTTCCAGCTGCCTGGGATTAGACCGCCAAGGCCTGGAGAATACCTCAGCAGCCGCTGCCGGCCCCCAGGAGACGGGACACATTAATACGGTGAAGAACAGAAGATGGGCTGGTAGAAAGGGTCACAGTGGACCCTCTGAGTCCCTTTGTTTCCCCCTCTGTGTGCGGTAAACACGCCTCTATATCTTGAGAGTTTTGTCAGCCACAAAGAGGCGCTCTGTTTTGTGACGTGGCGCCAGTGTAAAGAGAAAAGGCCTGAACCAGAGAGGCTGGACGCCTCGGGTCATAAACCCTCTGGGTTCATCTCGTCCTCCGGGGACGCACGGCTGCTGGAAAACTGACTGGGACTGTACTGGGGCATGCTGGGAAATCTCCTCCACCTCTGTCTGGTTTCCTCTGAGCGGTTCGGTGCGGACCCATCAAGCCGACCGGTACCGCTCCGGGTCGGACTTGTCCTCCTGACAGAACCGGGTCAGGTTTGGACCCAGAGAGGAAGCTTGAGTGCTTGGGGCGTTGCCTTGGATACACCCCCAGGTTTTCCTCCAATAACTCAGACTAATGATTTAACCTATCAGACGCTTCCAAAGCAGTGACATCATCACCTGGGCTTACGCTTGGAGTGGAACGCTAAAATGCTCAAATTTAAATAAATTAATACAAACTTATATAATGTCTGCATGAATAAATAATAAACATATAATGTGACAATGAAATTGTGAAAAAAAACTGAAAGTAATTCTTACCTCATTAGTATCAAATATTTTTAATTTTCCTTTAAAAATGTATTCATTAATATAAAACATTAACTATAAATAAAATTCCTAACAGAAATGATTTTTTGTCATTTTATCAGTTTTATTCCAAAACATCTTTTGCACAAAATCAGTGTTTATTCCATAATAGTGTTTTTCGCTTTGGCTTATTTATTTCATAATGTCCCTTTTTAAGTGAATGAGTCCATCAGCCAATCAGGGTCAGTGGGCGGGACCTGGATGCTCATTGGCTGGTGCTTAAACATCGATCTTCCTACAATGGCCGTCACAAATCATTTATAATTATATACATTTATATTTATACATACATTGTTTAAGGAAAATGAAAAATATTTCACACTATTGAGCTAAGAAACATATCAATTTATATGAATTCAGGTTTTCTTCACAATTTTTTCACAATTTCATTGTCAAATTATATGTGTGTGTATGTATATTTTTATTTTGATCATGTTGGTATTCCATACATGAAAACTTGTGAAATTAAAGAAAGTTATAACTACTCTACTTGAAATGATGAAAAATCTAATCTTCCTCACTGACCTGAAACGGGACGCAGATCAACCCCCCACATCTACAGGCCTGTGATTGGCTGTAAACCAGGAAGTGAAGATGCTGATCTAATAAACAGACCAATGAAATCTGACCTTGTAGATTCTATTTTCATCAGATTTATTAGGAGGATACATTTCCATTTTGAAGGAACAACCGGCTTAATTTGCCCCTTTATTAATTATATAAACATAAATATTTGTATTAATTTACCTTTTTTTCCGCTCCCCCCCTGCTGTGTCACCCTGGGTGGTGTGTCACACTGGGGTCCAGAACCCAGACAGAACCAGAAAGACTGTGACCCAATAGTGTCGGTAGGGTCAGCAGTGAAAGAAGTTAGTAACTGGGGCCCCTGGGCCCCCCGCTAGGTGCTCACCTGTCTAACTGGAATAGAAACTTCTCCGATCGGTTCTGGTCCAGTAGCAGTTCGGTTCGGTTCGGTTAGTAGAAACTTACCGGTAACATTCCTGCTGCTCCCTCCACAATCCTCCCCGGTAGAAAACAGTTCCTCTGCTTCTTTTCTTCCACACACTTTTCCGCGCATCTAGTTTTCTTCTCGTCCTCCTCGAACCGAGCCAGATATCCGAACCTCCTGCCCCCCCACCCCCCCCTGCCCCTCCCCTTCCTTCCTGAGCCGCTCCCTCTCGGTCCAGCTGGACAAGCTGCAGAAACTCCGCTGGAGGACCGAAGCAGCTCCAGCTCCGAGGTTCCGCCTCCAGGTTCGGCTCACGAACCTTCTGGGCCGAACTGGGTCACAGTCCCATCAGCCCTCCTCTTCATCCCGATGAAGAGCCGGCAGAATCACAGAAGCCATCAATAGAGGATCGATACTGTTTTCCACAACGTGTTGATTAGTGGGTGTGATGAAGGGCGCCCCCTGGCGGCAGAATCAGCAGCTGCATCTTTAACTTAGAGTTCCCTTCCTCACAACTGCAGGAGCTCAGCCAGATGTCCCATGAGAAGGTCCTGGAGAACATCTCCATAAGGAGGAGAACTGTGTCCAAGCACGGCGAGGGAAAGTTGAATGGAAGGAAAAAGTGTTTCAGAAAAAGGTTTTCAGCTTCAGCTGCAATCTTAATAGGACTGTGAAGTCGCGACACAGAAGTATAAACCAAGCTTTAGTTGGAGCTTCAGGAGATCACAGAAGAGACGCCCACATCACCTGGACCAGAGACGCCCACATCACCTGGACCATAGACGCCCACATCACCTGGACCAGAGACGCCCACGTCACCTGGACCAGAGACGCCCACGTCACCTGGACCATAGACGCCCACGTCACCTGGACCAGAGACGCCCACATCACCTGGACCATAGACGCCCACGTCACCTGGACCATAGACGCCCACATCACCTGGACCATAGACGCCCACATCACCTGGACCGGAGACGCCCACATCACCTGGACCGGAGACGCCCACATCACCTGGACCAGAGACGCCCACGTCACCTGGACCAGAGACGCCCACGTCACCTGGACCATAGACGCCCACGTCACCTGGACCAGAGACGCCCACATCACCTGGACCATAGACGCCCACATCACCTGGACCATAGACGCCCACATCACCTGGACCATAGACGCCCACATCACCTGGACCGGAGACGCCCACATCACCTGGACCGGAGACGCCCACATCACCTGGACCATAGACGCCCACATCACCTGGACCAGAGACGCCCACATCACCTGGACCATAGACGCCCACATCACCTGGACCAGAGACGCCCACATCACCTGGACCGGAGACGCCCACATCACCTGGACCATAGACGCCCACATCACCTGGACCAGAGACGCCCACATCACCTGGACCATAGACGCCCACATCACCTGGACCGGAGACGCCCACATCACCTGGACCGGAGACGCCCACATCACCTGGACCAGAGACGCCCACATCACCTGGACCATAGACGCCCAGATCACCTGGACCGGAGACGCCCACATCACCTGGACCGGAGACGCCCACATCAACTGGACCATAGACGCCCACATCACCTGGACCGGAGACGCCCACATCACCTGGACCATAGACGCCCACATCACCTGGACCATAGACGCCCACATCACCTGGACCATAGACGCCCACATCACCTGGACCGGAGACGCCCACATCACCTGGACCATAGACGCCCACATCACCTGGACCGGAGACGCCCACATCACCTGGACCGGAGACGCCCACATCACCTGGACCATAGACGCCCACATCACCTGGACCGGAGACGCCCACATCACCTGGACCATAGACGCCCACATCACCTGGACCATAGACGCCCACATCACCTGGACCATAGACGCCCACATCACCTGGACCGGAGACGCCCACATCACCTGGACCATAGACGCCCACATCACCTGGACCGGAGACGCCCACATCACCTGGACCGGAGACGCCCACATCACCTGGACCATAGACGCCCACATCACCTGGACCGGAGACGCCCACATCACCTGGACCATAGACGCCCACATCACCTGGACATGAGACGCCCACATCACCTGGACCAGAGACGCCCACATCACCTGGACCGGAGACGCCCACATCACCTGGACCATAGACGCCCACATCACCTGGACCGGAGACGCCCACATCACCTGGACCATAGACGCCCACATCACCTGGACCGGAGACGCCCACATCACCTGGACCATAGACGCCCACATCACCTGGACCGGAGACGCCCACATCACCTGGACCATAGACGCCCACATCACCTGGACCGGAGACGCCCACATCACCTGGACCATAGACGCCCACATAAACCTGGACCGGAGACGCCCACATCACCTGGACCATAGACGCCCACATCACCTGGACCGGAGACGCCCACATCACCTGGACCATAGACGCCCACATCACCTGGACCAGAGACGCCCACATCACCTGGACCATAGACGCCCACATCACCTGGACCGGAGACGCCCACATCACCTGGACCAGAGACGCCCACATCACCTGGACCGGAGACGCCCACATCACCTGGACCATAGACGCCCACATCACCTGGACCATAGACGCCCACATCACCTGGACCGGAGACGCCCACATCACCTGGACCGGAGACGCCCACATCACCTGGACCATAGACGCCCACATCACCTGGACCAGAGACGCCCACATCACCTGGACCATAGACGCCCACATCACCTGGACCGGAGACGCCCACATCACCTGGACCATAGACGCCCACATCACCTGGACCGGAGACGCCCACATCACCTGGACCATAGACGCCCACATCACCTGGACCAGAGACGCCCACATCACCTGGACCATAGACGCCCACATCACCTGGACCAGAGACGCCCACATCACCTGGACCATAGACGCCCACATCACCTGGACCATAGACGCCCACATCACCTGGACCATAGACGCCCACATCACCTGGACCGGAGACACCCACATCACCTGGACCATAGACGCCCACATCACCTGGACCGGAGACGCCCACATCACCTGGACCGGAGACGCCCACATCACCTGGACCATAGACGCCCAACTCAGGCCCAGAACCAGCTCAGGTTCTACCCACAGGTGACCCATCAACCAGGTACTGATATGATGTGCTGCATGGAGCAGGACAGTAGCGCTCTCTAGTGTTCACAGGGACAACCAGGACCCAGAGGGTTCTGAGCCTGGTTCTGGTCCATCTCTGCAGGAGACTCATGAACAGAACCAGAACCACTCAGAAGCGCTGGTGGATCACCTGCAGGCCAAACATTAATGGACCCCCACCGTGTCCCTGGTTCACCGGCTCAGAATCTGACACAGGTTCCGGTGGTAATCGGGTCAGTCGATAGAACCCAATCGACCCGGCAGAACACTCTGTGGTGCTCAGCAGGAGGGAGTCCACCAGTTTTTCTTTCTGCTGCGGTTCTTCTTCATACTGCAGTCAAACCAACCGGACCAGAATGTCTCCATAAACACACATCTGCTCAGGTCCTTCAGCCATTGGTCAGTTAAACATGTAGGCGGGGCTAAACCAGGAAGTCATGTGAAATTGGGTCAACACAAACAATAGAGTGCTGTTCTTATCGACTTTCTGCCGTTATGGTTAATAAACGGGTCGACCGAATATTTCGACCAAAGTTCTGTTTAGACAGAAACGGAACAATCTGAAGACCGTCGGCCATTTTGACAGATTAGTATCAAACCTCTGACCACCAGGTGCAGACATCCTCTACTTTACACAGAGTTCAGGTAACTAAATCAATGAAACACTGATTCCCCTCCATGCATGTGGCTAACCTGGAGCCGACGGAGCGATGAAGAGCGACCGATTGGCTCTGCAGCCTGACCAACGATGCAGACGGAGCGCACGCCGAGGGATTTCCTCCCACTGAATATCAACTCAAATGAATTCAAACAAACTACCGAATATGTTATTTAAAACGCGTCTAGTAAACTATTCATAATGCGCCACCGAGCCTAAAAAGGTTCTGGGATAAAGTTCTGTGGCTTTCACAGCTGATTTGTTCGGTACCAGGTGGGTTTGGACCCGCTCCGGTTGTCTTCACACCGGACCACGGGGAAGGGGTCCGATCGGCAGCAGCGGCCGGTACCGAGCCTGTAGAATCTCTCTGGATGACCTTTGACCCGCTCTGTTCAGCAGGACAGATTTAATTCGGACCCGCTGGAGGTTTCAGAGCGGAACCGATGGTTCTACGATTTCTACGGGTCGGGCTGCTCCCTGGAAAGAGCAGCAGTCACCATAGCAACCAGTGTCGTAGCAGCTGATTGGCTGTATTGCTGTGTGGGCCCGGTTCTGAAGGTTCTTGAGGAAGATGTAAATAATGAGATGGAGAACGGTTTCAGCATAAAGAACTTTAATTATTGAACATTTGTAGGTTTTTACTGGATCAGAACCAGAGAAACAACGAGGGTTCAAAGGTCAGACGGAGCAGCAGGGGGCGCTGTAGGAGAAGACCAAAGAACTGTGGACCGACCTTCACGATCTAACGGATCAGAACCGCTGTTTCTGGTCTCATGCAGGTTACTGAGAGTGGACAGAACCAGCAGGCCTCTACATATCTATGGTACCAGAACCAGGTCTAGGAGCAGAATCTATCCAAACAAACTGGCGTTTAATGAGGTTTCACTAGAAGATGCTGGGAGTGTGAAGGTTCTGCTGAGGTTCTGCTGGGGTTCTGCTGGACCCTACTGGACGCAGCAGCTCTGTCCGTTGGCATCCTTGGAGCGCAGGCAGAGTTTGGGTCGGTACTTCTCCAGGTACTGCAGCTGCTTGGCGTTCAGAGCTCCGCGACGCTTCCTGCTCAAAGACAAGACGAAGAACGGGTCAGACGGGTCACTACAGGAGAACCGGAACCAAGATCAGAACCCTTACTGTCGGATGAGGTGGACCGCATCTTCGTACTCCATCCCGCACTCGATCAGAGCCAGCGCCACCAGAACCGGAGCTCTGAGGAGACACAGGAGGTTCAGGTTATACAGACGCTACAGCCTCCATCAGAACCTCCATCAGAACCTCCATCAGAACCTCCAGGGTCTGACCTGGACCGGTCCGTAACCCAAAGACAGAACAAGCTGGAGGTTCTGGAGCATTGTGGCTCACTGGGTGGTTCTGTTGGGGTGCGTTGTATAGAAAGCGGGTTCTACTGACCGACCCAGTCCGGCCACACAGTGCACAGCCACGCAGCAGCCGGGCTCCTCCCTGAACTTCACCTGCAGCAGGTTCAGCCAATCATCCACCACCTGCTCCGGAGGGGCGGAGCCATCGTCAAACGGCCAATCCTGCAGAGAGAAGAGGGTTTCAGGGAGGAAGAAGGTGTCACGGTTCTGGACGAAGGTTCTGGACGCCTCTCACCAGAACCTGGATCCCTTCCTGCTCCAGCGGAGCTTTGTCGTAGGTGGAGGAGCAGACCCGGACCAGCGTGTTCACCCCGAACGCCTTCAGGTCCTGCAGAGGAGCACAGCACGTCAGCCTGGTTCTGGTTCTGGAGACAACAGAACCCGGTCCGGGTCGTGGCCGTACCTCGATGAACTTCCCCAGCTGTGCGTTGGTGGGGTTGTGCGTGATGAGGAACCTCAGACAGTCGTAGGAGATCTCCACCGGCGCCGGGCGGTTCATCTTCGCCAAGAACTCGGCCAGAACCAGCCGAACAACAGGGGTCAAAGGTCGTTGGCAATAAAAGACAGTTGGCTCGTTTGGCTTGACGGAGCGGAGAGGGTTGGGCTGAGACCAGAACCTCCCTCCTCCCAGGACAGGTCAGAGGTCACAGGCTGACGGTTGGCAGACGGGACCTAAACGCAGCACACACTCATTAAGCCCTCGTTACCACGAACGACCTGCTGCACCTGCAGCTGCTGACCTGTAGGTGGCAGTGGCTCCTCCTCTTCTTCTTCTTCACTTGTCCACAATGAGCAGCAGGTGCTGAGCTTGGCAGAACTCTCCTCCCAGCCTCGCAATCGCCATGCAGCCTGCAGGAGAGGCCACAGGTCAGCAGACGTGTGCGCAGCCGCAGCCGGGCAGCCGCAGCCGCAGCCACTCACCGTGATGACAGCTGAGGAGGTCAGAGGTCATTGAGCGGACACAGGAGAATGTGACGGCTCCGGGATGTAGACACACCATTGATGATGATGCTGCTGCGGTTCTGGGTTCTGGCTGACTCAACCCGCGGGCCCAGAGCTGACCTGCTGCACAGAACCCAGAAGGGTTACAGGAGAGCAGAGAGAACATGAGACCGTCTTCAGTCAGAGGCCTCAACAGCAACACTGACTGCTACAGGAGATCCTTCCTAACCACAGAATCACCATCTAGACACTGAAGATACTTTGATTTAATGGAAAAGCTTTCATTTCCCTTTGCTATAAATAAAGTTTGATTTGATTGAATTATATATATATATATATATATATATATATATATATATATATATATATATATATATATATATATATATATTGTCATGCTACATTTTCAGTGAAAAGCACCAATGAGAGCAGCGGCCCTGTGACGTAGAGAGATGGTATTCCTGACGGGATTTACGTAAAGTTTATCCGCAGACAAACACCCAAAGGTCGCCGAGGTGTGTCCGTAAACCCAACCCTGGTTCTGCTGGTGGCCGCGGTACCAGTAAAACGTCCCAGCGGTCTGCCGGTCCGGTCCGGTCCGGTCCGGTCCGGCTCGAACCAGGCCGGCTGCCTCCATGTTCCCGGCCCGGGACCCGGTGACCTTGTTACCGCGGGCGGCAGACACGCAGCGAGAACACGTCAGATCCGCGGGGGGGAATACTCACACACGGCGGAGGATCCACGGAGAAAAGCCGCACGCTTCTACTGAACCAGACGGCTCTGCGAGGGAGACATGTTGGATGGGACGTTAGCAACGGTACCGATTCCGCTTTCTGGCTTTTCAAAATAAAGCTCGTCCGGTTTCCACAGGTTCCCGCGTCAGCGAGGCCGCCATATTGGAGAGGACAGACTTGTTGCTGTCGCCATGGTAACAGAGGAGAAACTCAGCAGGGGATGTTTCTCCGACTATTTATGTTTTAGGATCACCCCATAAGCTTTGTCATCAGAAAAAAATAATGATTCACAGCTTTCACACATAAACCAGCATATATCGATCTTTTCTATCTCAAATCATCCATTTTCTATCCATTATCTTTTGCTTATTTCCAGGGTCGGGGGGCAGCATCCTAACCAGAGAGACCCAGACTTCTCTCCCTCCAGCCTCCTGGTCCAGCTCCTCAGGAGGAAACCCAAAGCGTTCCCAGCAGAGGAACATCGTCCCTCCAGCGTGTCTTCCTCTGGGTCTCCTCCTGGTGGGACGTACCTGGACCACCTCACCATCCTAACCAGAGGCCTGAGCCTCCTGCTCTGACTCCTCTCGATGTGGAGGAGCAGCTACTCTGATCTCCTCCTGGATGACGGAGCTTCTCCTCCTATCTCTAAGCCCAGACCCCCTGAGGAGGAAACTCGTTTCACTTGTATCCGTGATCTCCTTCTTTCTGTCTCCACCCAGAGCTGAGACCATAGATGAGGGTAGAGACGTAGATCCGACGGTAAACGTCTCTTCACCACGACAGAGCGGTGCGGCGCCCGCATCGCTGCAGACGCCAAACCAATGTTGATCCTCCGCTCAATTTATCCCTCATTCATTCATATTTCAATTCAGTTTATTTGTAAATGAGGCAAGGCCTGAAAAATACATTCCAAATCAAGCACATAATATAAATATTTCATCATTTCCATCCAATCCTCCAAACTGAGTCAAATACATACATTCCAACTCTAGTTTGCTATAATAATTTACTAATTATTAATTTCTGTAATAATTAGATCTGTAATATTACAATAGTAAATCATATTATAAAAATATTATTGTATTATTATAAAAATGTATTGTAATGCAATAATTCAGGACAGATGTGTAGAGCGCCATTTTCTCTTCAATTTTCTAGCATTGCACTTCAAAGTATGCAGCTCTGAATGAAACCAGGAAGCAGAACTTCTGTGGATAATTACTTTCTTTTTTAAGTGGCTACATTGTCTAATGCCAGAGGCAATGAGGAAGTAACACTTTAAACAAGAAAATCAGTCAAATATTGTCCGATAAAGATCTGAAATGACATTTTCTTTCAGGTTTGGAGTACTCAGTTAAATTCAACTCTAAAGTTATTAAAATGGTCAGACAAGAGAGGGTTATTTGTTGACACTCAGTACGTCAGGACAAGGTCCAGAGTATGAAGACAGGAGTGGGTAGGTCTGAGGATATTTGAAACAATATCTAAATGATGCCATTGAAGGCTACATTTAGGCCATCACTGTCAGCATGAATGTTAAAACTCCCCACCTTCATGACCTTATCAGAAATCAGAGAGCTAAGGGCCTGGTGGACGATTCAGATCAAAGTGGTTTGGATGAGGAAACTCAGGGTTTAAATACTTCACTGGATCCAACCTGCCGGGTTTCCTTAGATGGAAAACTTTTCTACTGATTAGATTCATCTCTTCTTGTAAAGTGCCTTGAGAAATCACACGTGTTGTGAATTGGCGCTACATAAATAAACTATATCTATAAATAAAAGAATTGGACCTAAATAATGAATGAGCTCTGGTTGTTCCATGTGATAAACCCAACAGGGTGTGGCCCTCCTCCCTCCATGTTCTGATGTTCTACCATTGCTGTAGACTCTGTCTGTGTGTTCCTTTACTTAGTGATGAGGTTTTGGGTTTCATAGAGGAGGGAGGAGGCAGGTCAGGGCATGCACAGCCTCTGTGTTCATGTGTGTTACTCATGACGTCGCCGCTGATCCGTCTGGTTCTGCTGGTTTTCTGAGGAGGAAGGCAGAAAGCAAACCAGAGTGGAAACAGACAATCCAGAGAGTTTTTCTCCCCTACTGCTTCACTACTGCACCTTTACCAATCTGTTCCCGTCGGTGTCGACTCAACGTCTGGCTACCAGGTAAGGCTCTGTTTGTTTGGGTTTTAGCTGTTTTGTCGTGTCTTTAGGTCAGAACCAAACAGTAAGCAGAGATGGTCTCCAGAACTAAGAGTTTTACTCGACGGGTTTACAGAACACTGTAATCTCTCCCAAACAACAAATCTAGAAGTTCTTCCAGCCCCGAAATACCGGAAAGGTTCATCAGGAAAACCGGAGGAGAAGGATTTCCTCCGGCTGAGACGGAGAGAACAGCTTTAGGGGAAAGGAGAGAGTGAGTCATCTGTTTGGTCTCCAGCTTCCAGAGACAGACGCTAACCGGGGTGTGCCCTGCTTCTAGACACACATTCCTTCATCTATGAGCTTCACAATGTCCTACCTGACTATGTGGAGCCTTCTACATGTAAACTAATCCTCTGAAGGTGTTCTGTGGCTTTGGGCTCCAAAAGAAGCGGATCCATCTCTGGGTTCTGGCGTGTTTGGACCTGTAGATCCCAGATGGTTAATTGGATTGAAAGTCACCACTCTGACCTGTTCCTGGATGGCTCCTCACTCCGTTTGTGGTCTTCAGCACAATTTACGTAACTTTAGCACCAAACCTAGAGAACCAAAACAACCAAGAATGTTCCGTTTGGTCCTTCATACTGCCACGGTACCAGAGCCTTATCCAATCTGGAAATCCATAGATCCTCTCCGAGCTGTTCCTGGAGTGTCGGAAAGAGGTTCTTTGCTGGACACTGTCCATGGCCGTGATCTGGGGAAGAACCAGGACCACATGGATCGGGTCAGGATGGTTGGAATCAGAAATGTCCACAGGCCGGTCCCTCAGAAGACACAGACAAGCTTTGGTTGGCTTGGAGAAAAGCCTGAGATGATTGTCCTGCTGCAAAAACCTATCGGTCATCAAGATTTAATTTGCCAGCAGAAAACCTCGTGGCCAGTTATTCATCAGAACCAACGGTTCTCTGAAGGTTCTGCTGTGGAAAGGAACAAAATATCACGTCTAATGGGTTCTACTTAAGGCTGATGAAACGCTGCAGATATAAGAGCAACTCTTCAACTCAGGACAGATTAAATCCCTCGTCCACACGTAGCCGCATATCTCATAAAACAAAGATGTTTTTCTACGGTTTGGTCCGTCATCCACACGAAAAACGATTAACAGCACTGAAAACTAATCTTTCTAAAAACTCTGAGCACAGTGAAGATCTGCGTTTCCTGCTTTAAGCGTTTGGGTGTGGAAAGAAATAACCAGAGTTTTCGGCTCCGCAACGTCACTTTCCGTGACAAAAAAGCTCCGACATCACATGTGCGACGAGTTTCCGCTCAGAACAGCATTTATGCCCTCAGACACGTGCTGGCATCATCGACTGTCCAAGCGCTTTTTGTTTGCTTGTTTTTACAAGCTGAATTACTGCTTTATGTAGAAGTTAGAACATAGAAAGTTACTCTGAGTGGATAGGATCTGGGGGAACTACTGCCCCCTACAGGTTTGGCATGTCTATGAATGTGATTAACAACACTGATGTGTGGACGGAGATTTCTTTTTAAACGAGGTGGTGAGAATATTAGCTTTAAAAAAACCCGGCTACGTGTGAACATGGCCCAAAGCTGAAGAAGATCTGATTTCTGTTCAGATGAAGATTATTCTGATGGTCTCATTAGAGGTCATGTGAAGGTCATCTTCAGGACAGTTTGGTCTCTCTGTTGGTACTGGACCCTCCTGGTTCTGGTCTTTTTACTGAGAAGGAAAGCAGAATAAAGTCTAGCAGATCTTCACTAAAACTAGACAAACAACCAAAACAAGCATTTACTGGAGCCACAGGTCCAAAGACCCGGCCTGGTTCTGGTAACTCGGTTCTAAGTCTGGGGACGTCACCATGTACCCGGAAAAGGCCGCTCTGTGTGTGTGTGCATACAGGTATTTATCCGGTTCTATATGCAGACCGGCCCACTGCTGGAAGCAGGGTGGAACCAGAACCAAATCATCCTGAAGCGGGTCTAGTTGGAGACCAGCCCTGGTGTTGCGGTAGAACTCTTTGGACCGACCCAGAACGTGTGTCGGGTTGTTCTACCTGGGAAACACGACTCACATTATTATTATAAACGTCTGACATTAAACCGAATGTGATTCAGTGTCAGAGATGATCTGCTGCCCCCCCCAACCAGATTACTGACCCTTGAACTTTGACCTTTTATGTCCCTGCGTCCCACAGATTGTCTCACTGGGAGCAGGAAGCGGCTGCTGAATCGCTTCTGAGAGAAAACACTCACTATTATTATTAACTTTCTTTGAATTTCAGAGGAAACCAGTTTGAATGTGAAGCAGGTCACATGACGCCCCAAAAGGCGTCTTCTGATTGGCTCCTCCAGCTGAGGCAAACAGTCTGGTGGGTCTGGTTGCCTCTGCTGTGTCATGCAGATTTATTCAGAGATGTTGCCTCCAGCAGAGAGTCCGATGGTTCTGGTGGAACGGATCTGATTTGAAAGGCAAATCTGAGCCAAACTCACTCCCAGCCATCCAGTCCCAGGTTGTCTCCAGACCTGTTCTGTTGCTTCCTGATGCTTCTGTTCTGATTGGTGAACTGGACCTGTTGGGAAGGTGTGGCTGATGTTTCCCGTCCTCTTCTCGTCCCCAGTGAGAACGGCGCGTCCCAGACCACAGAACCAGCAGGATGAACTGGTCCGGACTGGAGAGCCTGGTCAGCGGGGTCAATAAGTACTCCACGGCCTTCGGGAGGATCTGGCTGTCCATGGTGTTCGTGTTCCGGGTTCTGGTGTTCGTGGTGGCGGCCCAGAGAGTCTGGGGAGATGAAAGCAAGGACTTTGTCTGCAACACGCGACAGGTGAGCTCCCCTAATGCCACACTGGAGGAGCTGCAGCCTCATTGCTCAGCTGTAGGGCTCAACACACACCTGGTTATGGTGCCCCCTCCTGGTGACCTGCGGCGCGGCTGTTTCACACTTTGTTCTTTTTCTCTAAGCCAACCACCAAACCAGATTTTGCATCTAAACACAACTATGGGAAGAGATGAATAGAGGCGAGATGAGGCCTTTAACATTGGGTGAGATTATGTTTTAACGCAGGTTGAGGTTGGTTTGGATAACGTTTTACTCCTAATGAATGAAATTGTCTGAAAAAACGTATCTTTGTCTCATATTTATTTGATGATCATAAACATTTAGGTTTGAGAAGAAAAGCCAAACCAGAAGTAATCTGTATGGAGGCGCCGCCTGCTGAGCAGCCACACCTGGTTGTCCCATAAAATGGTCTCTGGTCTTTGAAGCTCTCTTTGTTGAGACCGTTGACATATGAATCATTCAGGCACAAAAAGACTTCTGGGGCCAAAAGATCAACCAGTGTTATGTTTAAAGCTAAAAGACAAAATATTCCACTTTTTTAACTTGTTGTCACCAGCAGTTTGTTCCAGAGACACAATCTGCTGCATTTACCTGAATTAATCTCAGATGGTTCAGTTCAACAGGTAAACCAGTAACATCCAGGAGTAGATGATCGGCTAAAGGATGAAGCTCACAGCTGTTTTTACTTCATTTACCAGTTTTATTATGAAATAAAATCTGTTAGCTCATACAAAACTGACCCGGAGGGAACCAACTACCTAAATGTTAGCCTAAATGCTAGCTTGTTTACTTCAACTTACCTTGGGATATCTTAGCTTGTTTTAGTTTACCACACCTTAATTGGGTCATCTTAGCTTAGCTTAGTTTACTTTACCACAACTTACCTTGAGGGTTAGCTGAGCTTATCGGATTGTAGATTCCCTTAGCGCACCTTGGGCTAGCTTATCTTGGCTTTCCATAGCTTACCATGGGTTAGCTTAGCGTAATTTACTTTACCACAACTAAACTTTGGTTAGCTTAGCTTAGTTTATCGGATTGTAGATTCCCTTAGCGCAGCTTGAGCTAGCTTAGCTTGGCTTTCCATAGCTTACCATGGGTTAGCTTAGCGTAATTTACTTTACCACAACTAAACTTTGGTTAGCTTAGCTTAGTTTATCGGATTGTAGATTCCCTTAGCGCACCTTGGGCTAGCTTAGCTTGGCTTTCCATAGCTTACCATGGGTTAGCTTAGCTTACCTTATTTTAGCTTTCCATTGCTTAGCTTACCTTGGGATAGTTTTGCAATGATTTATCTTAGCTTATTTTAGCATGCCAGACCACAGCTTTTATTAGATTAGCTAAAATTAGCTTGGGTTACTTTAGCATATCTTGTCTTGTTGGATCTTATTTTGCATGTCTTACCTTAGCTAATTGGAGCTTAGTTTACCTTATTTTACATGAGCTTTCCTTAGCATAGTTTCTGTTATTCTTCCTAAAACTTAATTAGCTTACGTCAGAATATCTTTAGCTGATCTTAGCCTGTCCTGGTATAGCTTAGCAAAGCATTAAGGCAACAAGCAAAGAATGTATTAGCCCAGTTCTTGAGGGGATGAGAGAATCCCTCAATAAACGGATCAAACCACAGATTATATATAGATTATTTCCTTCAGTGGCAACCGGTCGTATTAATATCGTTTATATTTTGGATCTCGGAGAGTATGGTTGTGGTTTCATGGTGTTCATGTAAAACCAGGTTGGATCAGAGCTGTCAGCTGCAGCAGATGATCAGCTGAAGGAGGTTCTTTTAGGTTCTCTGTCAGGTCTTTGTTGGAGTTGTTCTGTTTTCATGACTTTTATCTGCTACAGATGTTTTTTGTTCTCTTGGTGGGATCCAGAACGTAACATGTCTGACTGTGTTTGCAGCCGGGTTGTACCAACGTCTGCTACGACTACATCTTCCCCATCTCCCACATCCGTCTGTGGGCGCTGCAGCTGATCTTTGTCACCTGCCCGTCTCTGATGGTCATGGCTCATGTTAAATACCGCGAGGGGAAGGACAGGAAGTACACGGCGGTGCACAAAGGCTCCCACCTTTACGCCAACCCCGGGAAGAAGAGAGGCGGTCTGTGGTGGACATATCTAGTCAGCTTGGTCTTTAAAGCCGGATTTGACACATCGTTTCTCTATATTCTGTATCGGATCTACCACGGATACGACCTCCCCAAGTAAGCCTCGAACTTTACCGTCAAAAGACAACGGTGATTGCTCTTCAGCTGCTTTAATCTGATCTACTTTCTCTCTGCAGACTTTCCAAGTGTTCCCTGGAACCATGTCCCAACACGGTGGACTGCTTCATCAGTCGTCCAACAGAGAAGAAGATCTTCATGCTCTTCATGGTGGTGTCCAGTGCCATCTGCATCTTAATGTGCGTCCTTGAGATGATTTATCTCATAGGCAAGCGCATCTTCAAAGTGATAAACCACCGAAACGAGAACCAGAGGCTTGTGTTCACCGACCAGCATGAGCTCACCACCATCGCGCCCCCCAGATCCCAGTACCGGAGGGTGGACCCGACACTAGCCGAGAGCCAGCTGAGCTTAAATAAGAGGGAGAAAACTAAGGAAGGACAGAAAACGACTGTTCTGTAGCGCCAAGGCTGGTGACAACCAGGAAGACTGAATCATTGACTGATCCTGTCATCAGGGGAAACTAGAACTTTATCGGTTCCCCTCTCTGAAGCTGGGTGGATCCACATTTCTGTACCAGGAACTAACATTGACTCTTTATCTGTCCGTCTGATAGAAAACTGTTTCTGGTGTCCAGTTGTTTTCTTTCTTCTTCCAATGAGACCAAAGGAGTCACATGACCTAACGAGTTAATGACCACCAAGGGTTGGGGTTCTCACAATGACAGAAAGCTGCCTAACTCTGTGAAAACATGCCACACCCTCCATAAGGCAGCTGCTATAACCTCTAAAAGCTCTGATCATGCTGAACATGATGCACATTACTTCTGAAGCGCCTGATGGAGGCGACCCATCGGATATTTATACACCTTAGTGTCTATGTTTCTCATGAAAAGGCTGAATTGGGCTATGAAACAATCAGCTGCTCCTGTAGATAGAAACCATCTCCAGGCTGGAAGCAGCTTCCTCCTCAGGGTCTCAGACGGCGAAACTTGAATCAGGCTTTAAGTTTATTACAGAAACAAAGTCGCTTTCATGAGGAATACGTCGATCTGAAGGTCAGAAGACTCGTATCTCAAAGGTCTCCAGGTTTAATCAGAAGTTGATCTGGTACGTTGGTGGAAGTAATGAAACGTGAGGTCAAAGGTCACATCTGAGGTGTTCATATGAACTACATCTCACATTGAAGGTGATCTCCACTAGACTCCGCCCACAGGGTGCCCAGGTAACTGTCTGATACTCGACTGGACCTGCTCATGTTTGCAGCACATATCCCGCCGGTACCACGGACCCATGAGGGGTCGGTCGGTTCTGTTTCTGGCCCCCAGGGTCCCGGTAACCTGGGAGGAATCTGGGTCCAATCAGAGACGGGTTCTGCTGCAGGTACTGACCCGTCCGGACCGGTTCAGCCTCAGCTTGGAATAAGCAGTTTACTTTATGAGAGGAAATAATTTTTATAATATAAAGAGTCTGAAGTTATTTTCTGTGTTATCCTGGAGCGTGATGTATATTATGGATTATGTACGATGTTGAGCTTCTATTGTTTATTATGACTGCAGCTTTTCTAACCGCTCCGCCATCATCTCTCCTGTTTCATTTCACATTCTTAATAAACCTGGTGGAGAAACTTTCTGCTTTAAAGACGAGTCGGTCAGCAGGAACTCTGTTATTATTATGATCAGTAAGTCAGCGTTACCATGGTGATTCCCACTAGTTCCTGCCTTCATCAGACGGCGACCAGTGAAAACTGGAGTCACAACAATGTTAGAGACTTGATGGAAAACTGACGCTGCAGCATCAGAAGCTCTGAGGATGAAGTGGATCATCTAAGAAGAAAGAAGAAGAATCAGCTCCTCCTCCTCCTCCTGTCTGTCTGATGAACTCAGGTGGAGGTATGGTGGAGGTATGGAGGTGTCCATCTTCTGCTCCATCACCCAGGAAGGAGCAGAGTTTCTAAACTTGTCTCTTTTAGAGGCAGACCCAGTTTATTCTGGTTTCTGCTCCATGCATTAAACCTTGAAGGTGGTTCTGGTTCTGGCTCCATCCCCTCCACCCCTCCGCAGCTGGACAGTGGTGCATGCATGCAGGGAGCGGGTCGTCCTCCAGAGGTGCAGCAGAACCTCCTCCTCCTCCCCCCGCCTCTACGTATGAGCCGTCACGGTGCAGACAGAGGTTGGAAACATGGCGGCGGATGGGATGGTGCTCACCAACCACGACCATCAGACCCGAGTGGGCATCCTGACGGGTAGGTTCGGCGTTCCGACCCGAAGAGAAGCGAAGCGAAGCGGCCCGGATCGCTGCGGATCGGAGCCGTTTTATCTCGGCTGTCACGATCCGGGCTGAGCGCTCCGCAGAGCGGCTCGGCTAGCAGCGAGCTAACCGGTGGTTCGGACTGAGCTTCTCTGACGGTTCGGACAGATGTGGGCTCGGTTCTGTCACTGATTGGGTTCATATCTGCATGGAAACGTCAGTAACTGTAGGAAATGAGCGTTAGATCCAGAAATGTGAGAGGATTTGGTTATTTTATTCGGCCAGACAGACGGGAGAAGAACCCCCGGTTTAGACTTTCAAAATAAAAGCCTGCTGTTTGTGTCTGTGGGCTCGGCCCGTTAGGAATGAACGGCAGGCTTTTATTTTGAAACGAGGTTCTGTGCTTCCAGCTTCCAGCTTGATTCGGGTTGAACATCATGTTTCTCTGCGTTGGAGCGCCGCTGATCCTACATGAGCTGCATTATTCATGTCGCCTTGCAGATGTTCTGGTTCCGTCCAATACCGCCGCGGTTCTTCTGGACCCGCAGCTCCATCTGGACCCGATCATGTGTGCTGCTGACGGCTCCATTAATCACGACAACACTCATTAAAACATGTGAGGGCAGGACGCAGGTTCGGTCCAGGAACCGGAGCCGACCACAGCGGGACCGGGACCGGCTGTCAGCAGGTTCTGCAGCTGCAGCCCAGATTCTGGAGGAACCTCCTGGAATCTTTAAAATGGACCGGACCTTCCGGGTCTGCGGGTCAGGTTCAGTCTAGATGACCTTTGACCCTGGCTGACACTGATTTCTGCTTTAGAGGTCCGTGGTACCGGTACCGCACAGTGAAAAAGTATTCACACCCTAGCAGGCTGATAGCTGCTACCAAGTGGATGACCTTTGACCCGCTCTGCTGACACTGAAAGCTTTTCCTCCCGCTGAAGGTCCTATTGAAATCAATGGGATTTAAGTCCAGACTTTGACTAGGCCACTCCAACTGCTTAGTTTTAGTTTGAAGTCAATCAGAGGCGGAGCTGCTGGTGAGCTTTGGATCCTTGTTCTGCTGCAGAACCCAAACGTTCTCCAGCAGCCCGCAGCACCACTCTACCACCACCATGTCTGACTGCAGGTAGTTCTACTCCAGATGTAACTGGACCAGAACCTTCATCAGAACTCCACTTGGTCTCATCAGTCCACAGAACACGGACCATCATCATCAGGATGTTTCCTGGTTAATGTGAGACGGGTCTTTGGGTTCTTTTGGGTCAGCAGTGGTTCTGTTCTTCAGATCTCTCCCATGGAGGCCATTTTGTCTCTTCCTCATTGTTAAATCCTGACCTTTGACCTTAGCTTAGGCCAGCAGAGCTCTAGATGTTGTTCTGGGATCTTCTGGATGAGTCGTTGATGAGCTCCTGGAGTGATTCTGGTGGGTCGGCCTCTCCTAGCAAGGTTCTCCACGGTTCCAGGTGTGGATCATGGTTCTAACATGGTTCTTCTTCCAGAACCTTAGAGGCGGTTCTGGAACCCTTTCCAGACAGATGGACGTCAGAGACTTTGTTTCTTATCTGATCTTGGAGATCTTTCAGCCAGGATATCACATCGTGTGATTTTTAAAGAATTTATTTGTATAATGTTGCAGAAAATATGTTTTTAACTCCTACAACCAATCAAGCATTCTGTCCCTCACAGACCTGTTAGTTCTTCTTTAAGAACTTCTTCTGTCCACTCATCTGTATTAATGGCAACTATTTGAACTACAGTCAGACTCCAACCTCCACCAAAACCAGAGATCTGTCTGGATCTTCCAGCATGACAATGATCCCAAACACGTCGCCTAGGCAACGGAGGAGGGGCTACGTAAAAAACACGTCGCCTAGGCAACGGAGGAGGGGCTACGTAAAAAACACGTCGCCTAGGCAACGGAGGAGTGGCTACGTAAAAAACACGTCGCCTAGGCGACGGAGGAGTGGCTACGTAAAAAACACGTCGCCTAGGCGACGGAGGAGGGGCTACGTAAAAAACAAGTCGCCTAGGCAACGGAGGAGGGGCTACGTTAAAAAACACGTCGCCTAGGCAACGGAGGAGGGGCTACGTAAGAAACACGTCGCCTAGGCAACGGAGGAGTGGCTACGTAAAAAACACGTCGCCTAGGCAACGGAGGAGGGGCTAGGTAAAAAACATGTCGCCTAGGCAACGGAGGAGTGGCTACGTAAAAAACACGTCGCCTAGGCAACGGAGGAGTGGCTACGTAAAAAACACGTCGCCTAGGCAACGGAGGAGGGGCTAGGTAAAAAACATGTCGCCTAGGCAACGGAGGAGTGGCTACGTAAAAAACACGTCGCCTAGGCAACAAAGGCGTGGCTACGTAAAAAAACACGTCGCCTAGGCAACGAAGGCGTGGCTACGTAAAAAACACATCGCCTAGGCAACGGAGGAGGGGCTACGTAAAAAACATATCGCCTAGGCAACGGAGGAGGGGCTACGTAAAAAACATATCACCTAGGCAACGGAGGAGGGGCTACGTAAAAAACATGTCGCCTAGGCAAGGAAGGCGTGGCTACGTAAAAAACACGTCGCCGAGGCAACGAAGGAGTGGCTACGTAAAAAGCATTTCTAGGTTCTGGAGCGGCCTAGCCGGTCTCCAGATCTCCATCCTATAGAGAATCTGTGGAGGGAGATGAACGTCTAAACATCCCAGCTCTAGAGAAGATCTGCATGGAGGAATGGGCCAAAATACCAGCTACAGTGTGTGAGAACCTACAGGTGACCTTTGACCTGTGTCATTGCCAACCAAGGTTACATTACAAAGTATTGAGGTGAACTTTTGTTATTGACCAAATACTTATTTTCTGCACCATTATACAAATAAATACTATAAAAATCATACAAGGTGATTTCCTGGATTATTATTTTACATTCTGTCTCACAGTTGATCAAAATTACCGACCTCTCATCTTCTTAAGTGGGACAAGTTGACCAATCTGTGGCTGCTAATTACTTTTTTGCCCCCCTGTATTAACACAAAGATCCAGACGTGACCCGACCACTTTCAGAACCAGAACCCCGACAACAGACCAGGAAACAATGTTTCTGCCCATGTGTGTGCTGGTTCTGAGCCAGGCGGGTTTCTGCTCCACCCACGGTTCTGCCATCAGGCGGTCCGTCTCTTCCGGCTCAGCTTTGATGTCTTCAGGTTCCCCTGTGGCGCCGAGTCCAAAGTGTGTGGAGGAAGAACTGGACGAGTTCTATGAAACTCCAAACAAAACGCATCAAAGTTCATGATGTTAATGAGCTGAACATGTTCTGACCAGCCAATCACGGATCAGAACCAATCAAGAGATGTTAGGATGCATCTCCATAAGTCCTGCGACATGTTGCAGAAACATGGATTCACTTGTTTTAAATAAAACATGCTGATGGTTTCCTATTGATGAAAAGAAGAACAATCAGCCAGAGATTGTGAAACAAATACCTGCACAGGTCTAACTCTGCCACGGTGCTTGACGGACCCCAGGGGTCAACATTGTTTCCCTTTTACAGATTCAAATTCTGAGCAGTAACATGTGGTGGACCCAATTGGACCTAACGCTAGAACGCCTCAGAACCTCCTGATTCAGTGTGACTGAAGGCGTTGGCTGTTCCCATCCAGTTGGTCCAAACCGACTGTTCTGGTTGGCTGTTGACCCAGGAAGACTGACAATAGGCTCCAAGTTAAAATAAAACGGAGAAGAAAAGAAAATCCAGACGAACCAGGAGTCGGTGTTTGTGAGCGAACTGTAAGAGATCATCTAAAGGACAAGAAGGTCCATGGTTTGGACCTGAGCAGAAGAAGAAAACAAGGTTCCTGTGGCCTGAAGACGACTACAGAGACGAGCTAAAGCTATAGAATAACGGGTCGCTAACATGAACTTCTCTCCTCCTCAGTCAGTGACAGCTGCTTCAAGAACCTGGCAGAAGACCGGAGTGGAGTGAACCTGAAGGACCTGGTCCACGACCCGTCACTGTGAGTCCTCACATGAACGCCAACACCGCCACACCCTCATGTCTAACTAACCATCACTGTCGTCTCCTCCTGCAGGCTGGGAGGAGTCATTGCGGCCTACAAAATCGTTCCAGATGAGATCGAGGAAATCAAGGTAAGCCTCCCCCAGCTGCTCAGTTTTCCATCCCATCATCACAGTGTGGGAAGCTAACTTCTTCTATGTAATGTTTCAGCTACATTGGGACAAACGAGAGCTTTCCCAGTTCAGATGTCGCTTTAGGAAGCAGAGATGTTCCTGACTTGGTTCTTGTGTTTACATGCATGCAGGAAACTCTTCTGGAGTGGTGTGATGAACGGGAGCTGAATCTCATTCTGACCACTGGAGGAACTGGTTTCGCGCCGCGAGATGTTACACCAGAGGTACCAGTACAGGCCCACGCTTCCTGTATTATTTTGAGTGGCTTTATAAATTCAGTCCATTGTAGCCAGAAAACCCAACTCCTTACCAGGCTGTAAAGCAGAATGGACTTTGGTACGGCTAATGTAGCCTGTGGACACACCCAAACGCTCGGATCATCAGATCAAGCCATTCTTATAAAACCTGGATTAATAAAGAATCACCTTGATGGAGATTACAGACCAATATCGTCTACAGCTAAGTCTGATTGATTACTGCAATAGCGTCTTCACAGGTCTGCCTAAAAAGTCAATCAGACAGCTGCAGCTGATCCAGAACGCTGCTGCTCGTGTTCCTCACTAGAACCAGGAAAGTAGAGCACATCACCCCAGTTCTAAAGTCCTTACACTGGCTCCCTGTAGCTCAGAGAATAGACTTCTAAATACTTTTACTAGTTTATAAATCATTACATGGCTTAGCACCAAAGTATGTTGAAGATCTACTGTTACTATAGCAGTAGACTTGCTGCTAGCTTGTAGCATGTAGACAGACTGCTAGCTTGTAGCCAGGCCACTAGCTTGTAGCGTGTAACCAGACTGCTAGCTTGTAGCTTGTAGCCAGATGCTAGCTGTAGCATGTAGCCAGGCCTATAGCTTGTAATATATAGCCAGACTTCTAGCTTGTAGTGTGTAGCCAGACTGCTAGCTTGTAGTCAGGTTGCTAGTTTGTAGCATTTAGCCAGGCTACTGGCTTGTAGCTTGTAGACAGGCGGTTAGCATGTAGCATTTAGCCAGCTTGCTAGCTTTTAGCATTTAGCCAAGCTGCTAGCTTGTAGCATTTAGCCAGGCTGCTAGCTTTTAGCGTATAGCCAGGCTGCTAGCTTTTAGCGTATAGCCAGGCTGCTAGCTTTTAGCGTTTAGCCAGGCTGCTAGCTTGTAGCATTTAATTAGGCTGCTAGTTTGTAGCATGTAGCCAGGCTGCTAGCTTGTAGCATGTAGCCAGACTGCTATTTCATAACATGTAGCCAGGCTGCTAGCTTGTAGCTTGTAGCCAGGCTGCTAGCTTGTAGCTTGTAGCAGGCTGGTAGCTTGTAGCTTGTAGCCAGGCTGCTAGCTTGTAGCTTGTAACCAGGCTGCTATCTTGTAGCATTTAGCCAGGCTGCTATCTTGTAGCATTTAGCCAGGCTGCTAGCTTGTAGCATTTAATTAGGCTGCTAGCTTGTAGCATTTAGCCAGGCTGCTAGCTTGTAGCTTGTAGCCAGATGCTAGCTGTAGCATGTAGCCAGGCCTATAGCTTGTAATATATAGCCAGACTGCTAGCTTGTAGTGTGTAGCCAGGCTTTTAGCTTTGAGCTTTTAGCCATGCTGCTAGCTTTTAGCTTTTAGCCAGGCTACTAGCTTGTAGCTTTTAGCCAGGCTGCTAGTTTGTAGCTTTTAGCCAGGCTGCTAGTTTGTGGCATTTAGCCAGGTTGCTAGTTTGTAGCATGTAGCCAGGCTGCTAGCTTGTAGCATTTAGCCGAGCTGCTAGCTTGTAGCATATAGCCAGGCTGCTAGCTTGTAGCATATAGCCAGGCTGCTAGCTTGTAGCATTTAGCCAGGCTGCTAGCTTTTAGCTTTTAGCCAGGCTGCTAGCTTGTAGCATGTAGCCAAGCTGCTAGCTTGCAGCATTTAGCCAAGCTGCTACTTTGTAGCTTGTGACCAGGCTGCTAGCTTGTAGAATTTAGCCAGGCTGCTAGCTTGTAGAAGTTAGCCAGGCTGCTAGTTTGTAGCATGTAGCCAAGCTGCTAGCCTGTAGCATTTAGCCAAGCTGCTACTTTGTAGCTTGTGACAAGGCTGCTAGCTTGTAGAATTTAGCCAGGCTGCTAGCTTGTAGAAGTTAGCCAGGCTGCTAGTTTGTAGCATTTAGCCAGGCTGCTAGCTTGTAGCATTCAGCCAGGCTGCTAGCTTGTAGCTTTTAGCCAGGGTAATAGCTTGTAGCATTTAGCCAGGTTGAAAGCTTGTAGCTTGTAACTAGGCTGCTAGCTTGTAGCATGTAGCCAGGCTGCTAGCTTGTAGCATGTAGCCGGGCTGCTAGCTTGTAGCTTTTAGCCAGGGTAATAGCTTGTAGCTTTTAGCCAGGCTGCTAGTTTGTAGCATTTAGCCAGGTTGCTAGCTTGTAGCATGTAGCCAGGCTGCTAGGTTGTAGCATGTAGCCAGGTTGCTAGCTTGTAGCATGTAGCCAGAATGCTAGCTTGTAGCATGTAGCCAGACTGCTAGCTTGTAGCTTTTAGCCAGGCTGCTAGCTTGTAGCTTTTAGCCAGGCTGCTAGCTTGTAGCTTTTAGCCAGGCTGCTAGCTTGTAGCATTTAGCCAGGCTGCTAGCTTGTAGCATGTAGCCAGGCTGCTATTTCATAACATGTAGCCAGGCTGCTAGCTTGTAGCTTGTGACCAGGCTGCTAGCTTGTAGCATTTAGCCAGGCTGCTAGCTTGTAGGATTTAATTAGGCTGCTAGCTTGTAGCATGTAGCCAGTCTGCTATTTCATAACATGTAGCCAGGCTGCTAGCTTGTAGCTTGTAGCCAGGCTGCTAGCTTGTAGCTTGTAACCAGGCTGCTACTTTGTAGCTTTTAGCCAGGCTGCTACTTTGTAGCTTTTAGCCAGGCTGCTACTTTGTAGCTTTTAGCCAGGCTGCTAGCTTGTAGCATGTAGCCAGGCTGCCACTTTGTAGCTTTTAGCCAGGTTGCTAGCTTGTAGCCCAGGGTTTCCTGCATTATGGAGGCCATGTTATCATTGTATTGAAATGACTTCTTGTTAAGAGCCTTGAGATGATATCTGTTGTGAATTGGCGCTATATAAATAAACTGAATTGAATTGAATTGAATATTTGATTCTCCTGGGGTGTGTCATTGCCTTACTTTAGTCCTGTTTTCCCTGACCGTATTTCTAAGATATATTTGTTTATGCTATTAATGGAAGGTGAGTCTTATGAACTTATGCCGCTGATGTTACAGGCAACCAGGGAGGTGATTGAGCGAGAGGCCCCAGGGATGGCTCTAGCCATGCTGATGGGATCCCTCAACGTTACCCCTCTGGGAATGCTGTCCAGGTGAGGAACATGCTGCTCATACCAGGTTCATGTGTGTGTGTGAAGCACCTACCTGATCTAATGTCGGTTCCTCTGCACTGATTCCAGGCCAGTTTGTGGAATTCGTGGTAAAACTCTGATCATCAACCTTCCAGGCAGCAAGAAAGGCTCACAGGTGCAGTTCTCCAGCACCACCACCGTGGTCTATATCCCACTGACAGCGCTTCGGTTCCGTCTTCCTGCTGCAGATGTTCTGGGATTAAAGCTGTCTGTGTTCCTGCAGGAGTGTTTCCAGTTCATCCTCCCCGCTCTGCCTCACGCCGTCGACCTGCTGCGCGAAGCCACCGTCCAGGTTAAATCCACGCACGCCGCCCTGGAGCAGATGGCCTCGCCCTCCGCGCTGCTGACCAACGCCCACGCCAACACGCACACCATGGAGCGCGGCACCCAGTGTGAGGAAGAGGACGAAGAGGAGGAGGACAGGAGGCGAGGCCGCCACAACCACAACCACCACCACCACCAGCACGGCTCCTCCCACATCACCGTGGCCGCCATCGCTGCCAAGGTAACACGTCCGCCCGAGTGGGAAACTTTCTGCAGGCAGGTTGAAGGTTTCAGGTGTAAATGGTTACCACGGTGACCGTCTTTTGTATTTCACACCTTCACACCCCTCTCATTCATGTGTCCATCTGTGTTTACATGCGTGTGCATGTGTTGATCAGACGAGCCATGCGGCGGTCATGGCTAAGGGAGCCGCCTACCTGCCTGGAAACACACCTGCCCCTCCCGCTCATTTCACCTGTTACCATGACCACCAGGTGAGCCAGCGTTCACCCTTCCTCCTCCTCCTCCTCCTCCTCCTCCTCTGGCTTGGTTAGGGAGAACTCAGCTAGCAGAGGCTGGTTACAGCTCAGTGGGACACGGTGGTGGCTGTGTCATGCTGTGGGGCATCACATGACATGTGTGTTTTTGTAGACGCCTCCGTTAGCTTCAGCTCAGAGTCGGAACACACAACTGAAGACAGTTTTTGGACCAGCACTGAGTGTGTGTGTGTGTGTGTGTGTGTGTGTGTAGATCCCGGACTCGATCATTTCTCGAGGCGTTCAGGTGCTCCCTCGAGATTCGGCCTCTCTAAGCTCCACCCCCTCCGAGTCACCGCGGGCAACACAGGCGACGTCCCGCCTTTCCACCGCCTCATGCCCGACACCCAAGGTACACACAAACCCACACACACCAGAACCTCCAGAACCGCGGCCCGGCGCCGGCCCAGATGGGTCACTGCATGAGAATCCGTCTGAGCTGCTCCTGTTTTGGGTCGATGGAGTCGGACGGGTTCATATGTGGTTCTGGTCCGTCTGGACCCGTCCTGCATGATTCTTCTTCTTCTTCTGCTGCGTTTTTCCTGTGTCTTCAGAAGCTCTGATTATTGTGAGACGTGTTTGATCCCAGACCAACCAGTCAGAACCGAGCTGGACCCGGCCGGCCCACTGCAGACGGTTCTGCTCCTGGTTCTCCCGGGTTTTGCGTGTTGTTGGACCTGAATGGGAGTGAATGGAGCTGATTCATAAAGATCTTCAGTTGTGTTAAAAATCGTCCAATTAGTCAAAGTAAGTTCTGGCTCTGGTTCTATGCGAGCCGGAACCGACCGGGATACCCAGTGACATTACCATGCTGCTGGTCCTGGTTACATTTCACCAGAACCCGTCTCTGTGATTGAATTAGACCGGACCTTTGGGCTCGGTTCTGTTCTGATAGAAGCGTCAGAAACATGCTCTCACAATAATCCAGCTTTGAGATGAAGGTTCTGGTGCCGTCGAGGCGTTCGGGTCGTAACCAGACTCAGTAACCGGCTTTCGTTCTGCAGGTCCAGTCCCGATGCGGCAGCAACGAGAACATCCTGAGAGCCAGTAAGTTCTGTCCGACCCGTCCAGTCCAGCCGACCCGGCTGGGAACCGGCCTAAGCCTCTCTGTGGTTCTGTCTCCCCGTGTCTTTAGGCCACAGCGCCGTGGACATCAGCAAGGTGGCGCGCCGCCATCGCATGTCGCCGTTCCCGCTGACGTCCATGGACAAGGCCTTCATCACGGTTCTGGAGATGACGCCCATCCTGGGGATCGAGGTCATCAACTACAGAGGTGGGTCTGCAGGGGGCGCTGTTCTGGTTGCTGTTGCCTCATTAGGACCGGATCAGAACCACAGGTAGCCAGCACCCACCCAGTTCATCTCAGCAGTCTGATTGAATCGGCTTGGGTTAAAGTCGGAACCGGTCCAGGTCCGGTAGCTTAGCGGTGAACATGTCCGGTTCTGTGCAGATGGTTTGGGCCGGGTTCTTGCTCAGGACATCTATGCCAAAGACAACCTCCCTCCGTTCCCCGCCTCGGTGAAGGACGGCTACGCCGTACGGGGTGAGTTCTCCACAACCGGTGCTGCTCAGCCAATAAGGTCCGGTTCTCATAACGAGCGGTTCGGTTGTTGTCCTCTGTGTTTCAGCTGCTGATGGACCTGGAGATCGTTTCATCATGGGGGAGTCCCAGGCTGGACAGCAGGTCAGCTCCATGGGTCTGCTTGTTAGAGCTCCCCCTGCTGGTCACTGCAGGAACTCTGACTCTCTGTGTGTGACTGTGTGATTGTGAACAGCCGACCCACACGGTGATGCCAGGTCAGGTGATGAGGGTGACGACCGGCGCTCCGATCCCCTGTGGGGCCGACGCCGTGGTCCAGGTGGAGGACACGGAGCTGCTGAGGGAGTCGGAGGACGTAAGGAGCCCCCTTTCACCTGTAGCTGCTCCTCGTTCTGGTTCTGGTTCTAACCGGGCATGTCTGGGTTTCACAGGGCACAGAGGAGCTGGAGGTGAGGATTATGGTCCAGGTCCGGCCCGGACAGGACATCAGGTAAAATATAGAGCCCAGAATGCCAGGGTCAGAACCGTGATCGGGTCAGAACTCTGATCGGGTCAGAACCGTCATCAGGTCTGCACAGACTGTAGTCCCCCATGGGAAACAATGAATGAAAGTCAATGGAGGGATAAAAGTTATTTTCTGATCTGAATCACACATGCTGTACTAATGATGTGCTTTTCCAGTGTTTGTCATTTATTTGGCTGTAAAAATGGGTAATTAGAAAAGACTCCAAATCAGAATGTGCATATATGACGTTAGCTAACATTAGCTACCTTATAAAGCTCCACCCATTATTTCTCCTCCAGCACAGCTGCTACTTTCCACATTTATACTGGCTTTCTCCACCTTTAAAGGGGCTATATGCAATTTTCTGAAATTTAAACTCGTGACTGACCCCATGTGGCCAAAAAAGGAACTGCTCTTCCTTTCTGCTCGCTCTCGCAGCGCGCGCTCGTGCGCCCGTCGCTCTCAATCTTCTATCTGTTTCGGCCACTTATCAGGGGTTTAACTTTCTTAGTCTAATGTGGAGTTACTGTTGGTGTCAGATTGTCCTTGGTCTCTTCTGTGTCTTCACACAATCCATTGAACCGCTAGCGAGTGTAGGCTAACAGCTGACTAGCGGTGGTGGCAGAGTGATCTGAAACATTTAACATGAACGCTTGACGTCACATCCGCAGACAGCGCGGGAAAATCCAACCCGACAGAAAATAGAAATAGTTGGTTACAGGTTTATAGGTGCACCCACTGTGAGCTGGCAAGGTGTCAGTATGATCATCAGGAGATGTTGGAGTCAGAAATGGTCAGATAAAAAGGCTATTGTGTTTATTTTGGGGGAAAAGTTGCATATAGCCTCTTTAATTTGACCTCCTTTGACCTGGAAGAGGAGCTCGCTAAACTCACCGCCATTCTTCTTCAAGCATCCATCCATCAGTCCATCCATCCATCATCCATCCATCCATCCATCATCCATCCATCCATCCATCCATCCATCAGTCCATCCATCCATCCATCAGTCCATCCATCCATCCATCCATCCATCCATCCATCCATCCATCAGTCCATCCATCCATCCATCAGTCCATCCATCCATCCATCCATCCATCCATCCATCAGTCCATCCATCCATCCATCCATCAGTCCATCCATCCATCCATCAGTCCATCCATCCATCATCCATCAGTCCATCCATCCATCCATCAGTCCATCCATCCATCATCCATCCATCAGTCCATCCATCCATCCATCCATCAGTCCATCCATCCATCCATCAGTCCATCCATCCATCATCCATCCATCAGTCCATCCATCATCCATCCATCCATCAGTCCATCCATCCATCCATCCATCAGTCCATCCATCAGTCCATCCATCCATCCATCAGTTCATCCATCAGTCCATCCATCCATCATCCATCCATCCATCCATCCATCCATCCATCAGTCCATCCATCAGTTCATCCATCCATCCATCAGTCCATCCATCCATCCATTCATCCATCCATCAGTCCATCCATCCATCCATCAGTCCATCCATCCATCCATCCATCAGTCCATCCATCCATCCATTATTTCTCCTCCAGCACAGCTGCTACTTTCCACATTTATACTGGCTTTCTCCACCTTTAAAGGGGCTATATGCAATTTTCTGAAATTTAAACTCGTGACTGACCCCATGTGGCCAAAAAAGGAACTGCTCTTCCTTTCTGCTCGCTCTCGCAGCGCGCGCTCGTGCGCCCGTCGCTCTCAATCTTCTATCTGTTTCGGCCACTTATCAGGGGTTTAACTTTCTTAGTCTAATGTGGAGTTACTGTTGGTGTCAGATTGTCCTTGGTCTCTTCTGTGTCTTCACACAATCCATTGAACCGCTAGCGAGTGTAGGCTAACAGCTGACTAGCGGTGGTGGCAGAGTGATCTGAAACATTTAACATGAACGCTTGACGTCACATCCGCAGACAGCGCGGGAAAATCCAACCCGACAGAAAATAGAAATAGTTGGTTACAGGTTTATAGGTGCACCCACTGTGAGCTGGCAAGGTGTCAGTATGATCATCAGGAGATGTTGGAGTCAGAAATGGTCAGATAAAAAGGCTATTGTGTTTATTTTGGGGGAAAAGTTGCATATAGCCTCTTTAATTTGACCTCCTTTGACCTGGAAGAGGAGCTCGCTAAACTCACCGCCATTCTTCTTCAAGCATCCATCCATCAGTCCATCCATCCATCATCCATCCATCCATCCATCATCCATCCATCCATCCATCCATCCATCCATCAGTCCATCCATCCATCCATCAGTCCATCCATCCATCCATCCATCCATCCATCCATCCATCCATCCATCAGTCCATCCATCCATCCATCCATCCATCCATCCATCAGTCCATCCATCCATCCATCCATCAGTCCATCCATCCATCCATCAGTCCATCCATCCATCATCCATCAGTCCATCCATCCATCCATCAGTCCATCCATCCATCATCCATCCATCAGTCCATCCATCCATCCATCCATCAGTCCATCCATCCATCCATCAGTCCATCCATCCATCATCCATCCATCAGTCCATCCATCATCCATCCATCCATCAGTCCATCCATCCATCCATCCATCAGTCCATCCATCAGTCCATCCATCCATCCATCAGTTCATCCATCAGTCCATCCATCCATCATCCATCCATCCATCCATCCATCCATCAGTCCATCCATCAGTTCATCCATCCATCCATCAGTCCATCCATCCATCCATTCATCCATCCATCAGTCCATCCATCCATCCATCAGTCCATCCATCCATCCATCCATCCATCCATCCATCAGTCCATCCATCCATCCATTCATCCATCCATCAGTCCATCCATCCATCCATCAGTCCATCCATCCATCCATCATCCATCCATCATCCATCCATCCATCCATCATCCATCCATCCATCCATCCATCCATCAGTCCATCCATCCATCCATCATCCATCCATCCATCCATCCATCAGTCCATCCATCCATCAGTCCATCTATCCATCATCCATCCATCAGTCCATCCATCCATCCATCCATCAGTCCATCCATCCATCCATCAGTCCATCCATCCATCATCCATCCATCAGTCCATCCATCATCCATCCATCCATCAGTCCATCCATCCATCCATCAGTCCATCCATCCATCCATCAGTCCATCCATCCATCATCCATCCATCAGTCCATCCATCATCCATCCATCCATCAGTCCATCCATCCATCCATCCATCAGTCCATCCATCCATCCATCATCCATCCATCATCCATCCATCCATCCATCATCCATCCATCCATCCATCAGTCCATCCATCCATCCATCATCCATCCATCCATCCATCCATCAGTCCATCCATCCATCAGTCCATCTATCCATCATCCATCCATCAGTCCATCCATCCATCCATCCATCAGTCCATCCATCCATCCATCAGTCCATCCATCCATCATCCATCCATCAGTCCATCCATCATCCATCCATCCATCAGTCCATCCATCCATCCATCCATCAGTCCATCCATCAGTCCATCCATCCATCCATCAGTTCATCCATCAGTCCATCCATCCATCCATCAGTTCATCCATCAGTCCATCCATCCATCATCCATCCATCCATCCATCCATCCATCAGTCCATCCATCAGTTCATCCATCCATCCATCAGTCCATCCATCCATCCATTCATCCATCCATCAGTCCATCCATCCATCCATCAGTCCATCCATCCATCCATCCATCCATCCATCAGTCCATCCATCCATCCATCCATCCATCCATCCATCCATCCATCCATCCATCCATCCATCCATCCATCCATCCGTCCATCCATCAGTCCATCCATTCATCCATACATCAGTTCATCCATCCCTCCATCCATCCATCCATCCATCCATCCATCCATCCATCCATCAGTTCATCCATCCGTCCATCAGTTCATCCATCCGTTCATCCATCTGTCCATCCGTCCATCAGTCCATCCATTCATCCATCTGTCCATCCATCCGTCCATCCATTCATCCATCTGTCCATCCGTCCATCAGTCCATCCGTTCATCCATCAGTCCATCCATTCATCCATCTGTCCATCCATTCATCCATCTGTCCATCCGTCCATCAGTCCATCCATTCATCCATCTGTCCATCCGTCCATCAGTCCATCCGTTCATCCATCAGTCCATCCATTCATCCATCTGTCCATCCATTCATCCATCTGTCCATCCATCCATCAGTCCGTCCATTCGTCCATCCATCCATCCGTCCATCAGTCCGTCCATCCATCCATCAGTCCGTCCATTCGTCCATCCATCCGTCCAGCTGTCCATCCTTCCGTCCATCCATCCATCATCCATCCATCCATCCATCCATCCATCAGTCCATCCATCAGTCCATCCATCCATTCATCCATCCATCAGTCCATCCATCCATCCATCAGTCCATCCATCCATCCATCCATCCATCCATCCATCCATCAGTCCATCCATCCATCCATCCATCCATCCATCCATCCATCCATCCATCCATCCATCCATCCATCCGTCCATCCATCAGTCCATCCATTCATCCATACATCAGTTCATCCATCCCTCCATCCATCCATCCATCCATCCATCCATCAGTTCATCCATCCGTCCATCAGTTCATCCATCCGTTCATCCATCTGTCCATCCGTCCATCAGTCCATCCATTCATCCATCTGTCCATCCATCCGTCCATCCATTCATCCATCTGTCCATCCATCCATCAGTCCGTCCGTTCATCCATCTGTCCATCCGTCCATCAGTCCATCCGTTCATCCATCAGTCCATCCATTCATCCATCTGTCCATCCATTCATCCATCTGTCCATCCATCCATCAGTCCGTCCATTCGTCCATCCGTCCATCAGTCCGTCCATCCATCCATCAGTCCGTCCATTCGTCCTCCTTCCGTCCATCCATCCATCATCCATCCATCCATCCATCCATCCATCAGTCCATCCATCAGTTCATCCATCCATCCATCAGTCCATCCATCCATCCATTCATCCATCCATCAGTCCATCCATCCATCCATCAGTCCATCCATCCATCCATCCATCCATCCATCAGTCCATCCATCCATCCATCCATCCATCAGTCCATCCATCCATCCATCCATCCATCCATCCATCCATCCATCCATCCATCAGTCCATCCATTCATCCATACATCAGTTCATCCATCCCTCCATCCGTCCATCCATCCATCCATCCATCAGTTCATCCATCCGTCCATCAGTTCATCCATCCGTTCATCCATCTGTCCATCCGTCCATCAGTCCATCCATTCATCCATCTGTCCATCCATCCGTCCATCCATCTGTCCATCCATCCATCAGTCCGTCCGTTCATCCATCTGTCCATCCGTCCATCCGTTCATCCATCAGTCCATCCATTCATCCATCTGTCCATCCATTCATCCATCTGTCCATCCATCCATCAGTCCGTCCATTCGTCCATCCATCCATCCGTCCATCAGTCCGTCCATCCATCCATCAGTCCGTCCATTCGTCCATCCATCCGTCCAGCTGTCCATCCTTCCGTCCATCCATCCATCCATCCATCAGGCCATCCATCCGTCCATCCATCCATCCATCTGTCTGTCCATCCATCCATCAGTCTGTCCGTCCATCCATCCATCCCCGTCCATCTGTCCATCCGTCCATCCATCCATCAGTCCGTCCGTCCATCCATCCCCGTCCATCCATCCATCTGTCCATCCATCTCTGCAATAAAGTTTTTTGCTTTTTTTGGGAGTGAAATCTGCTGATCTCAGCCTGAAAACTCTGGAATGTGGACAGACCAACATTTCGGATCGTTTAAACAGACTGAGTCCAGCTGAGTCACACTTTCCTATCTGTTCCACTGATCTGTGATTGATTGTTTCTGTCTCCCACCAGGCCGATCGGCCACGACATCAGGCGGGGCGAGTGTGTTCTGGCTAAAGGGACACACATGGGCCCCTCGGAGATCGGCCTGTTGGCCACAGTCGGAGTAACCGAGGTCAGCGTACACAAGTTCCCGGTGGTGGCCGTTATGTCCACTGGAAACGAGGTAGGAGCCCTGAGGAAGATCCAGACGTACTGATCAGCTGCAGAAGCGGACTCCTTCAACTTCATCTGTCTGTGTGTAGCTGCTGAATCCAGAGGATGATCTCCACCCTGGAAAGATCAGGGACTCCAACCGCTCCACCCTTCTGGCCACCATCCAGGAGCACGGATACCCCACCATCAACCTCGGCATCGTTGGAGACAAGTATGACAACCTGTGGTCCTGCTGTCCTGCGGCGCCACCTGCTGGAAAACTTACCTGGTCTCTGTGTTTGCAGCCCCGACGACCTGCTGTCAGCGCTGCACGAGGGAATCAGCCGCGCTGATGTCATCATCACCTCAGGGGGCGTGTCCATGGGGGAGAAGGTAGCCTTCTACCTTTGGTGGTGCTGGTGCTGTCCTCCTGCAGGTGGATTTAAACTGTTGCTGCTCTCTGTGTGCTTGTGTTCCTCAGGACTACCTGAAACAGGTGCTGGATATCGATCTTCATGCTCAGATCCACTTTGGACGGGTCTTTATGAAGCCAGGGTGAGTTCCTGAGGGCGTGGGCACCGGGTTTGGTTCCACGGTTTAGAGGTCCAGGTTCCCAGTGTCTGATGTTTAGGGCCCGGGGACTTCTTTCCTGCTCAGTACCCAATCAGAATTAAGGCACATCTTAACTTAACCCAGAGGTTAAACTTGCTGTGTGCTGCAGTGAATAGCCAAGTGTTTCTGTCCCGCAGTCTTCCCACTACCTTTGCTACCGCCGACATTGATGGGACAAGGAAACTCATCTTCGCCTTGCCAGGTACTCCATCACTCCTGCATCCTGACGGAACTACAGCACACATTAGTTCTTCAGGCTTTCTGAAGCTCTTTGCTGCTGTGGTGTAGGGTCCTCTGTCTGTAACTCCATGGCATGATGTTTTCAGGGAATCCGGTGTCTGCCGTGGTCACATGCAACCTATTTGTGATTCCTGCTCTGAGGAAGATGCAAGGCATTCTTGACCCCAGACCCACCATCATTAAAGCCAGGGTAAGAGTCCCATGGAGGCCCTCTGGGAACAAGATGCTGGTTCCTCTAAGGAGATCAGGTGTTAAGAGTTTCTTTGTTCCTTCAGTTTATTGTTGGGTAAACAGGGGTACCTTGAGTCTAATACTAGCTAATGCTAGTTAGCTAATGCCAACTACCTAATACTAGCCAGTTAATACTAGCCAACTAATGCTAGTCACCGAATACCAGCAATCTAATACTACCTAGCTAAAACTAGCCAATTAATACTAGCCATCTAATGGTAGCCTGTTAATACTAGCCATCTAATGCTAGCCTGTTAATGCTAGCCATCTAATGCTAGCCAGTTAATACTAGCCAACTAATGCTAGTCACCGAATACCAGCAATCTAATACTACCTAGCTAAAACTAGCCATCTAATGATAGCCAGTTAATACAAGCCAGTTAATACTAGCCATCTAATGCTAGCCTGTTAATACTAGCCATCTAATGCTACCCAGTTAATACTAGCCATCTAATGCTAGCCAGTTAATACTAGCCAGTTAATACTAGCCATCTAATGCTACCCAGTTAATACTAGCCATCTAATGCTAGCCAATTAATACTAGCCAACTAATGCTAGTCACCGAATACCAGCAATCTAATACTACCTAGCTAAAACTAGCCATCTAATGCTAGCCAGTTGATACTAGCCATCTAATGCTAGCCAGTTGATACTAGCCATCTAATGCTAGCCAGTTGATACTAGCCATCTAATGCTAGCCAGTTGATACTAGCCATCTAATGCTACCCAGTTGATACTAGCCATCTAATGCTAGCCAGTTAATACTAGCCAGTCAATACTAGCCATCGAATGCTAGCCAGTTAATACTAGCCATCTAATGCTAGCCATCTAATGCTAGCCAGTTAATACTAGCCATCTAATGCTAGCCAGTTAATACTAGCCATCTAATGCTAGCCAGGTAATACTAGCCAGTTAATACTAGCCATCTAATGCTAGCCAGTTAATACTAGCCAACAAATGCAAGTCACCGAATACCAGCAATCTAATACTACCTAGCTAAAACTAGCCAATTAATACTAGCCAGTTAATACTAGCCATCTAATGCTAGCCAGTTAATACCAGCCATCTAATGCTAGCCAGTTAATACTAGCCAGTTAATCCTAGCTATCTAATGCTAGCCAGTTAATACTAGCCAGTTATTGCTAGTCACCTAATACAGCAATCTAATACTACCTAGCTAGAACTAGCCAATTAATGCTAGCCAGTTAATACTAGCCATCTAATGCCAGCTAGCTAATACTAGCCAGCTAAAGCTTGTCAGCTAATGGCAGCTACCTAATACTACCCAGCTAATGCTAGCTATGCTAACATCAGATTGATGTCATTACAATTTATAATCCGGTTAATTCCAACGATTATCTGAACTGATGAAGCCTTTTGGATCAGAGCTGAAACATCTTGAAGAAACGAGAAGAAGCCCGGTTTTCTTCTACTGGAGCATTTAAAGCTAAAGCTAGCATTCCCACTGTAAAGCTAGCTAATATCAGATGGCCACTGTTATGTCTGTTTAATGCTCTCTCTGAAGGAACCTGGAGGGTCAGTGCTCTCCAGATGTTCTCAAATACCAGCTTTATAGATAGATGGCAACTTATTATTGGATAGTTATGCATTTAATTTTCTAGACATCTGGCATCTGATGGACGATTGGTAGCTGTTAGCTAGCTTCATAAAGCTTAAATTAAAAAAACTAATTGCTAGCTAGCCACCTGGAAGGATGAAAATGTAAACATTCTGCTGTTTGTTAGATGGAGCTTTCTAGAATTCAGACAAAAAACATAAAAATGGAAAAAATCGTCAACATTTTTCCAAGACTTTAGACTAGAGTTGGGCTCTTGGTTCCTTTAAACCTCCACACTTTTACAGCCCACTTGATTTTTTGGTTTATCGTGGCTTTCGGTTCTCCTCTGGTTCCCCGTGGCTGGTACAGAACCTCGGTCAACCACTGTTGTTTTTTATTTGTTCTTTAGCTTTCCTGTGACGTAAAGCTGGACCCCAGACCCGAGTACCATCGCTGCATCCTGACCTGGCATCATCAGGAGCCGCTGCCCTGGGCCCAGAGCACAGGTGAGTTCACATGAAGCTCACCTGATCTCAGAGCGCCAGCATGGAGGATGACGGACCAAACAGCAGGCATCTTTATTTAAACTTTGGATTCAACCAAGAAGTTTGTTTGAGACAGGAATCAGAAGATCAGAAACCAATGAATGTAGATTTAGGTAAACATCACTGAATCCATTCGCAGCATGGCCGCTCCCAGTGACCCGGGTTCTGGTTCTGGTTCTGCTGGAGGTTTCCTCCTGTTAAAGGCCAGAATCATCCCGACAGCGGCACATTTTTCAGTTTTAGTAACAAGGTGCTGAGTATCTGTCAGAACCAAACACAGCCCGGTCCAGAAACTTCTCCGGGTTCCTCCTGCAGGGAACCAGGTGTCCAGCCGCCTCATGTCCATGCGGAGCGCCAACGGTCTGCTGATGTTGCCGCCGAAGACCGAGCAGTACGTGGAGCTGCACAAGGGCGAGGTGGTGGACGTCATGGTGATCGGCCGCCTATGATGCAGGTGCGTTTAGCTCGCCCTGCGTCGCCCCCTGCAGGCCGACGCAGGGCGCTACTGAACCGTCTGCCGTGTTTTCTCCCTCTCCTGCAGACCTTCGCGCCACTCGCTACCGATCACCGTGGCAACGCCAGGAGACTTCATGTCTGGACAGGAAACGGGGTGGGGCTGGTGGGGGCAGGAAGTGATGCATGTCTATCTGGTGGCCATTAGCTGTGATGTCATATGCAACAGCCAATCGGAGCCAGTGCAGGCTGAATCCTCGTTGAGGAGAAAAAAATGTGAAAGAATATATAAAAGAAGATCTATTCTGTAATATTATTATCCTAATAATAATAATTAATATTCTATTTATTATTATTACCATGGTTCTGGTTGAATATTCTCATCTTAGTAGTCTTCATCCCCTCTTCTCTTCATTTGCTTTGTGCGTTTTACCCTGGTAGGTAAAAAGTAGAGACCCCCTCCTCCTCTTCCTCATGCTCTCCTTTTTCTTCTTCTTTTTATACTCCTACCTTCATCGCTGCTCGGCTCCGCCTCCTTCATCAGATAGAACAGCATTAAGATGATGATGATGATGATGATGATGAACAGTCCACTTCCAGCCGGAGCGGGCCGCTAACTGTTAGCATTTTGCCAAGAAATAAAACCACAAAGATCATCTGTAGATTCTTATTGCAGGTTTTCCACTTTCCAACCAAACCCAAACACTAAAACAGTCGAAGCCATGAACAGAACCAGTCACGAACCGGGTCTGGGTCCGGTCCAGGTCGGTCCGGGTCGGGCCGCCTGTTGGAGGGCCAAAGCAGCAGCTGCTTCATAGAACTACTGGAAAGCCAAATATTAGCAGAACTTCATGCAGTGCCACAGAAAAGCTGACAATAAAACATAAAGGAGGAAATATAAGGAGGAGCAAGTATGGATCAACACAATCACATTTTTATTTCATTACTTTCTGTCAGTTTGTTTAGAAGTTACTCTTTTTTATTCATTTTTTTTGTATTTATTTGTCTTTAAATCTTAAGCTGCTCCTGCTGTTTATTGAAGATATTAAAAAATGTAAATTCTCTTTAAAAAGGAATGAATCCATTAGATAAAAACCGTTGACATTTTTTCACGACACAGCTCCTTTTTATTTTTCCTCACTGATCTTTAGATGATATTTTACAGATGTGGATCTTTTCTGTGGCACCTCCAGCCCTCCATACCCTCCTGGCTTCAGCGCAGCCAGTCGGCAGCTTCCGGACATCTTCAGCTTGTTTTAATCCATAAAGCAGGAAAGGTTTTCATTCTATTGTGACATTTTAAGGTCCACATCCCAGCCCCAAACAAGCCGACAGAACCGGGCTTCAGTAGAAATCTGCTCCTCCTGTTCAGGTGCTGGGGACTACACTGTGTGTTTCTACCTAATGGTGCTTCTTTAACAAAAACCTTTTTAAGATATGAAGAAATGCTCTGACAGTCAGTTGTTCAAAGTCATCTCAAAACTTTAAAAAATCATTTTATTAAGGTGAAATTTCAACGCTTTAGATTTTCCATTCAGCTTAGGCAGAAATAATGGAAATAAAACAGAAAAATGTTCAAAACTTCTGAGAAAAGATGTTATTTAAAAAAAGTTATGAAAAACAATTAGATACTTTGAAGAATGGATTGTTTGCCTTTTTTCTCCTCTTTATATTTATTGTAAATTATGTTAAGGCATGGCTTTTTTGAATTACAGTAAAAGATATATATATATATATATGTCCAGAAGGATTAGCAAATGTATCATGAAAAAAAAAAATGCATACGATTTAAAAGATTTTTGAAAAATACTGAGAGACTTTAAACATTTTTTTCATCTTAAATTTTCATAGTTAATTATTTTATGTGGCGTTTCTGGTGTTCCATACAAAAAGAGAAACAGGAACAATCCCAACATTCATTAAACCCTCCTCTTCCTCTGACTCTTCTCTCAGTGCCAAAACCCAGTCAAAGGTCAGCTGCGGTGCGTTCAGGGCCCATTTTTCTTTCCAACGTTCTTCTAGTTTGCTGATAAACTGTGGGGATCTTCTCCCTGCAGAGTTAACGGAGCACCATGTCTGACCTTTGACCCTCCCTCTCTCCCAGATCGTCCTTCCTCATCATCAAACCTGCACGCCCGTAAAGGGGCGTGTCTTTCTCGATGGGCAGGTGTGATTCCAGGCAAGGTGCAGCACCTGGGCAGCGCTTCTGATCCGACTGTCCATGTGCGATTCCCCGTCATTCCTGAAGCTGAATGATTCAGAAACTTCCCAGTTACCTCAAACACACCACAGAGAGCAGATTTCTGCTGCTCATGCTGCTTTCGAGTCACAGCAGACCGGAGAGGGACTCATCCATTCTGAGACGGATATTTAAATTAAATGTCAATAAAAACGAAACATTTTCACTTTAGTTTTCCCACATTGGGCAGCTCATGGGTGTGGAAATTCCATCGTGACTTGAACGCAGCATCAGAGCAGGTCCTGGCACCTGCCCAGAGAGGACCAATCAGATTGACCGGAGTAAGAAGAAGAAGCAGCAGGTTATTGTGAAACTGCCTTTGTACGGAGTGATTGGTAACACTGGACTGATCTATCTCAGTGTCACACTGCACACACCATCAACTATGACCAGCACTTGTAATGAAGCAATGACACAGCATTCTACTACTACTGTATAAAAACAATGAACAGGATGTTTTTCTGTAATATTATTAAAACTGAAGATGAATTAAAGATAATCCTGACTATTCTCTATCTGCTGACCTCTGACCCCTGATTTACAGAAACAATTAGCCATCGTGTTTATTTCTGATTCTAACACAAACCCGTCCTAATCGGATCAGCTCCTCATCAGGAAACCTTCAGCGCTGTGGCTTTCTGACCCGGTTACGGTTTGACCAGAACTGGGAAAAACATGCAGGAACCCATCAGAACATGCGGGCCCATTAGAACAGGGGTTCTATCAGAGAACGGACTCCGGGTCAGGGACGTTCTGCTTTAGCTGTGATTAGAATGAGATCAGCCGGTCCTTTTTGGACCTCCATCAGAACCATCGTTTAGAGTCTAACCGAGTCATAGGGTAGGGTGGGTAGAACGTTCAGTTCTGACCCGGTGAAACATCCAGAACTATCTGGATTTTACCAGCTTCTCCATCCAATCATAGGTGGTTCTGTAGACCCCTACTAGAGGACTTCCTGGTTTCTGACCAATCAAGAGTGCAGTAGATTTGACCTGTGATTGGTTGTGGAGAAACTGGACCTGGAGGTTCTGGTGAACCCATCAGAACTCTGTGTGGAGGTTCTGGAGCTCTCGGAGGCTCTAACCCGTGTTTGCTGTGGCCCAGACTCTGCCCTGAAAAGGCGGGAGTCGTCATAGCGACCAATGACTCAGCATCTCTCAGGCTTCACAGTTTGTCAAAGAAAGATGGAAAACGTTTTTCAAGGTTCAGTCTGGGACCCAAATGTTCAGATACAAACCTGATTCAGAGCAAAGTTGGTCAGAGGATTTCTGGGCTGATCTTCACGTTTCTGCCTCAACATGGCAGGAAATGTGGAAAACATCTCCTGCTCTCACCTGGTGAGACATGAAAGGGACAACCTGCTCCGCGCTGCGTTTAAAGGCTGTGGGACATCAAAGCTCCTTGTGTCAGGAAGTAAAGGGTTTTACATCAGAGCCACATTTATTCACCAATCTGCAGATCAGTAAGTTGAGCTAAAGTGCCTTGCTTAGGGGCACATCGACATGACATGCAGAAGCTGAACCTACAACCCTCCGATTACTCTAACCACTGAGCCACAGTCGCTCAAATTTATATTTATTCTCCCCCCAAACCACAATTTCTTTATTAAGAAAACACATTAAATATTAACAAACTATTATTCATTTGTTTTTTGTTTTTTTTAAACAGACGGATTTGATTTAATCAGAAATTGTTACTTTTATTTAAATACATTTTTTAAAATGTTTCTTTGGGTTAATATGAAAATGCTTAAGTTATTCTGATAACTATTGTGGGTATGCTTCACCATTCAGGTAAGTAATACAAGGGAAAGTCTGAGTTTATAAAGGTTGTGTGTTTTTGTTGTTTTATTGTATGTACATATCTTTACATATAAATAAATGTTTAACTGTTTCGTTCTCATGATCGTTTTGTTCAGTTGTTTATTTTTAAAAAGCGCATCTATTTTTGTCCTACAAAGAAATAAGAAAGTTTATGATCCTTCTTTAATGTGGAGCAACGGTTTTTAATATGCACACACTTCTGAACCTGTAGAGATGGATGAGAATAAATTACTGTATGTAATATTTACGTGGTATTAATCCAAATGGAGTTAGTGACTGGCTTTATGCATGGAGACTGCGTGTAGCAGTAAGAAGATAAAGTAGGTTATTGTTGAGGAGATGGTGGGATTGTCCCATTGATGCGTCTAATCTGCTTCCATCCCTGTAATTTCTCCCTGTTTTCTGGCATTATCTCCATTCCATATTTTCAACATTCCAGTGACTGGGTGTCATCCAACGGAGAGCAGCTCCACTTCACTGCAATCTACGTTCCCCGCAGAAACGTTTCTGATTGGCTCAGATGGGATTCCTTGGAGCGCTGCGTCCAATCAGCGCCTCTGTTTTATCAGCAGAGCCCGCCCTAGATTTGGAAGTGACAGACAGAGAGGAGGAGGAGGACTCCGCTCCACCGATGAAGCAGCAACAAGTGTGTCGGAGTGAAACTTTGAGTTTAAGGGAATAAAAACGGGAATTTTGGGAATATCTATCTGGAGTTTCGGAGCTGGATGTAGCGGGACTGCCGGAGTTTGTGGACGGCTCTGACCCGGAGGTGAGTGTTTGGGGAGCGGCTTTGTTATCAACAGGTGCCTCAGGAAAAGCTGCTAGCAGCTAGCTGCTACCTTTAGCCTGATTAAACCCAGAAAAGTTCGGTTCTGTTCGCTCAGGAGATGTTTTGGGTTTCTTTCTAACTGAAGACTCGCAGTTTATCCCGCCAGAATGAGACGGAAATATTCCAGCAACTCCGACAATTTCTTCTAGAGAAGCTTGAAACTGGATCTAGTTTCAGTTAGCTTCAGGTTAGCTAGCTGTCAGTCACTCCGCCATGAAACTACTACTAGTTCCCAATATAACTAGCTCCCAGCTCCCAGTTTAACTACTACCAGCTCCCAGATTAACTAGCTCCCAGCTCCCAGTTTAACTAGCTCCCAGCTCCCAGTTTAACTAGCTCCCAGCTCCCAGATTAACTAGCTCCCAGCTCCCATTTTAACTAGCTCCCAGCTCCCAGATTAACTAGCTCCCAGCTCCCAGTTTAACTAGCTCCCAGCTCCCAGTTTAACTAGCTCCCAGCTCCCAGTTTAACTAGCTCCCAGCTCCCAGATTAACTAGCTCCCAGCTCCCAGTTTAACTAGCTCCCAGCTCCCAGATTAACTAGCTCCCAGCTCCCATTTTAACTAGCTCCCAGCTCCCAGATAACTAGCTCCCAGCTTAACTAGCTCCCAGCTCCCGTTTTAACTAGCTCCCAGATCCCAAGTTAACTAGCTCCCAGCTCCCAGTTTAACTAGCTCCCAGTTTAACTAGCTCCCAGTTTAACTAGCTCCCAGTTTAACTAGCTCCCAGTTTAACTAGCTCCCAGTTTAAATAGCTCCCAGCTCCCAGATTAACTAGCTCCCAGCTCCCAGATTAACTAGCTCCCAGCTCCCAGTTTAACTAGCTCCCAGTTTAACTAGCTCCCAGCTCCCAGGTTAACTAGCTCCCAGCTCCCAGTTTAACTAGCTCCCAGTTTAACTAGCTCCCAGATTAACTAGCTCCCAGTTTAACTAGTTCCCAATTTAACTAGCTCCCAGCTCCCATTTTAACTAGCTCCCAGCTCCCATTTTAACTAGCTCCCAGTTTAACTAGCTCCCAGTTTAACTAGCTCCCAGCTTAACTAGCTCCCAGCTCCCATTTTAACTAGCTCCCAGTTTAACTAGCTCCCAGTTTAACTAGCTCCCTGATTAACTAGCTCCCAGCTCCCAGGTTAACTAGCTCCCAGCTCCCAGATTAACTAGCTCCCGGCTCCCAGTATAACTAGCTCCCAGCTCCCACTTTAACTAGCTCCCACTTTAACTAGCTCCCAGCTCCCAGATTAACTAGCTCCCAGCTCCCACTTTAACTAGCTCCCACTTTAACTAGCTCCCAGTATAACTAGCTCCCAGCTCCCACTTTAACTAGCTCCCAGTATAACTAGCTCCCAGCTCCCAGTTTAACTAGCTCCCACTTTAACTAGCTCCCAGTATAACTAGCTCCCAGCTCCCACTTTAACTAGCTCCCAGATTAACTAGCTACCAGCTCCCAGATTAACTAGCTACCAGCTCCCAGATTAACTAGCTACCAGCTCCCAGATTAACTAGCTCCCGGCTCCCAGTATAACTAGCTCCCAGCTCCCACTTTAACTAGCTCCCAGTTTAACTAACTCCCAGCTCCCAGTTTAACTAGCTCCCAGCTCCCAGTTTAACTAGCTCCCAGTTTAACTAGCTTCCAGCTCCCACTTTAACTAGCTCCCAGCTCCCAGTTTAACTAGCTCCCAGCTCCCAGTTTAACTAGCTCCCAGCTCCCAGTTTAACTAGCTCCCAGCTCCCAGTTTAACTAGCTCCCAGCTCCCAGTTTAACTAGCTCCCAGCTCCAAGTTTAACTAGCTCCCAGTTTAACTAGCTCCCAGTTTAACTAGCTCCCAGTTTAACTAGCTCCCAGTTTAACTAGCTCCCAGTTTAACTAGCTCCCAGCTCCCAATTTAACTAGCTCCCAGGTTAACTAGCTCCCAGTTTAACTAGCTCCCAGGTTAACTAGCTCCCAGCTCCCAGTTTAACTAGCTCCCAGCTCCCAGGTTAACTAGCTCCCAGGTTAACTAGCTCCCAGGTTAACTAGCTCCCAGGTTAACTAGCTAGCTAGCGGCTCCAGGTCTAACCATGTCCACTAGAAGGAGCTATTGAGGTCAGATGTGTGGCTGAGTCGAGCCCACCTGAGTGGTTCCAGTGGACCTAGATGGGTCAGAACCGATGGGCGGTGCCGAGGGAAGAGTCTAGTGGATCAGAGACGACCCGTCGGAGCAATGTGGGTCTACAGCGGAAACAGGAGGAACACTAACCGGTCCTTCTAGAACCACCAGCAGCCTCCATTAACTGCAATCTGAACCGGTCATCCAGAACCAGCCATGTGACCCGTTTTCTACCTGCAGAACAACAACGCTGCTGGATCTTATCTGGACGGCGCCGAGCTGCTTTGGGTTTCTGGTTACAGTAGAACTGCTGAGATCCGCGCTTTCACCCCGACCCGGTTCTGCTTCACCACAGAGGTTCACCTTGGTTCTGGTGTGGACGGTACCAGGCCCGGCTCATGTGGGTTCTTATCCAATAGCTCCCGTTGCCTAGGTTACCATCAGGGTTGTTCTCAGGTTCTGAGAGTTTAAACCTGCCGGATCACTGTGGTTCTGTTCTGATGGACCATCAGTTACCATGACGACGGGGTCAGAGGTCACCTGTTGGCACACGGAGCGAGTTTCTGAGAAAAACACTAACCTACTGTGGAGGAGTTCTGAAGTTTCTGATTGATGTTGTCTGTCGGTACCGGGTCATGGTACCGGGTCACACATGGCTGCTGCTGCTGTCGTATAATTAAAGCAACCCTTGGAGGTCCAGGCTCAGTTCTGAGCTCAGTGAGGTGATCAGCTGATTTGATTGGCTCTTTGTCAGGAAGAGAAGGTGTGGGCGGAGCTTAGAACCGGGTCAGAACCTTTTGGGCCGCCTCCCCAGTAGAACCATCCCACAGGTGGGTAGGGAGACAGAAATATTACTCATGTAATCTAGAAAATAACTTGAGTAAAAGTACAAAGAAGTAACCCATAATATTACTAGTAAAAGTAACGATACTTCATAATATTACTCATGTAAAAGTACGAAGGAGTAATCCAGAATATTACTAGTAAAAGTAACGATACTTTATAATATTACTCATGTAAAAGTACGAAGGAGTAATCCAGAATATTACTAATAAAAGTAACGATACTTTATAATATTACTCATGTAAAAGTACGAAGGAGTAATCCAGAATATTACTAATAAAAGTAACGACGTCCTTAGTGATCTTAAAGTTACGCACATTTTTCCACCATGTTTTCTCTGTGAATCCCAAACTTTACGTAGAAAGTGACTTAGGCCGTTTTCAGGCACAGCTCTATAGATGAGTCCTCAGGTGTTTATTGATTACATAAGGAAATATGTTATTCAGAAGTCTATTATTATTATTATTTATTATTATTATTGGTTCTGGAACCAGATTAAATCAATCTCTGTGGAGCGGTTCTGTAGAACTGGACCATCTGGACCAGGTCAGTTCTGATTTAATCAGAATCTCCTGGTTCCTCCACTACTCGCTCGGTCCAGTCCAAATGATCTAGAACCTCTGGAGAACCTTTCAGGCCCGCGTTCAGACAGAACCAGCAGGTCCAGCGGAGCGCTCTGATTGGCCACTCCCTTCCCCCATCCCAGGAATTCTGGCATTCCTCCCTGCTGCCCCATGGGACCGCTGCGGGCCCGAGATATCAGACGGGTTCTGGTTCTGGAAGATAAGGCATCCATCCATCGCCTCTCTTTACCGGTGGTAGCCCAGCCGGTCCTCACCAGAACCTACAGGTCCGTTTCAATAAATTACCTTCATTCATTTTTCTTTGTTTCTGAGAGGAGATTGAGTTCTGGTTCTCCTCCTTCAGTTCCTTTCCTCTGGTTTCCAGCTCCTCATGATGGTAGAAAGGTCTTTCTGGGCCTCAGTGGTCCACCCTGAGGTTCCGATGTGATCCATAAGAACCGGATCCAGAACCTTGACGCTGAATTGTTTTAGAATTGCGCTGCTCTGGGTGGCTGCGTGTTGGACTGGCTCTGTTGGCTTCATATAAAGTTTTAGTTTTTTGTACATTGGTTCCCTGATTTCTTGAGGAAGATTGCATTTTTTTTACCTGTATACTTTCTAGTTTTTGGTGCTGTGAAGCTGGAAGGATTTTTGCTGTTAATTTTTCACTTTTGATAACTTATGATGCGTAACCATGGCAACAATGTGGTTTACAGCCGGGAGCAGCTGGTTAACATCGCAAAAGCTGAAATAATACCTCAACTGAAGCCACAAATTCCTGATGAGTTGATAAGGAGGAGACGTGGATGCAGAGCAGGAGCGAAAAGGAGACAGAGAAAGAGGAAGTTCAAGCCATCTCTTCCATCGATCATAGTGGGCAATGTGAGATCACTGGCTAATGAACTCCAAGGATTCAGCCAGAGTACCGGGAATGCAGTGTTGTGTTTTACTGAGACGTGGCTGCAGGTTAATATCCTTGACTCCAACGTCTCTCTGCCAGGCTTCCTGACTGTACGAGCAGACAGAGATCTGAAGACGAGCAGAAAAAGAAAAGGAGGTGGAGTAGCAGTGCTTGTCAACAACAGATGGTGTCATCCAGGACATGTTACTGTGAAGTGTCGTCTCTGCAGCCCGGATATTGAACTCTTGGCAGTAAGTTTTTGTCCATATTATTTACCAAGAGTTCACCAGTGTAATTTTGGCAGTTGTTTACATTCCACCTTCAGCCGTTGCCGACAATGCATGTGATGTCATCAGTTCCGTTGTTGCTAAGCTACAGACCCAGCACCCCAATGCATTTGTGGCAATATCTGGTGATTTTAATCATGCCTCGCTCTCTACTACACTTCCAACATTTCAACAGTTTGTCAGCTGCTCCACAAGAGAAAACAAGACCTTGGATTTGTTTTATGCAAATGTAAAGGATTCATACACGTCCAAACCAAGACCTCCTCTGGGACAATCAGATCACAATCTTGTTTTTCTCTGTTCAGAATATAAACCACTTGTTCAGAGGCAACCTGTGACAAAACGAACTGAGAGAAAATGGTCACAGGAAGCTGAAGAAGCCCTGCAGGGTTGTTTTGCAACCACAGACTGGATGAATCTTTGCCAAGCACATGGAGAGGACATCAATGCCATGACTGAGTGTGTGATTGACTATATAAACTTCTGTGTGGACAACATCATCCCCACCAGAACAGTGAGATGCTTCCCTAATAACAAACCCTGGATCACCAGTGACCTGAAGAAACGGCTAAACAAGAAACAAAGAGCCTTCAGGGAGGGAGACAGGGAATTACTGAGGAGTATACAGAAGCAACTTAAGGTCAAGATCAGAGACAGCAAGGAGGCCAGGAAGAAGCTGGAGAACAAACTACAGAGGAACAATATCCAAGATGTCTGGTCAGGAATGAGAAAGATCACAGGCTATAAGGACAGGAAGGATTGGATAGATGGAAGTCTGGATAGAGCCAATGAACTGAACATATTCTTCAACAGGTTCAGTTCAGGAACTAGCTCAGCATCCTCCTCTCCTGTTCCCAGCCAAACAGACATCCCACTCTCCTCTGATCAACAGCTTCCCTGTTACACCTCGGATGTTTTATCCTTCACCTCAGCCATGGACTCTTCTGATTCCACAAGTTTGACTTCAACCAAGTCAGGAAATGCTGCTACCCCCTTTGCCTCCCACTCCCACTTGTCTGTCTCCAAAAGTCAGGTGAAGAGGCAGCTAGAGAAACTGAACCGGAACAAGGCTGCAGGTCCAGATGGTGTCAGCCCCAGAGTCCTGAAGGCCTGTGCAGAGCAGCTCTGTGGGATTTTGCAGCACCTCTTCAACCTTAGCCTAACCCAGGAGAAGGTTCCAGTGTTGTGGAAGACATCCTGCCTTGTTCCAGTACCCAAAAGAACTCACCCATCAGTCATCAATGACTTTAGACCTGTTACCCTGACATCCCACATCATGAAGGTCCTGGAGAGACTCCTGTTGCCCCCCCCTGAGTAAGCAAACAAGAACGTATCAGGACCCACTGCAGTTTGACTACCTGACAAACAGACCACAATTTGTGAGGCTGAAGGATTGTGTGTCAAACCAGGTGGTCAGCAGCACAGGAGCACCACAGGGGACCGTACTCTCACCATTCCTTTTCACTCTGTACACCTCAGACTTCCAGTACAAATCAGAGACCTGTCATCTGCAGAAATACTCGATTTCAGAAGAAACAGGGATAAGTCAAACACTGTTTCCATCATGGGAGAAGAAGTGGAGGTGGTTGAGGAGTATAAATACCTCAGAGTTCACTTTGACAACAGACTGGACTGGAGACTGAACAGTGAAACCGTCTACAAGAAGGGACAGAGCAGACTGGACGTAGCAGCATCAGAACCAGGGACTTAAAAAGGCTAAACAACCTGATAAAGAAGGCTGGTTCTGTTCTGGTTCTGTTCTTGGGACGACTGTGGAACATCTGGAGATGATGATGCAAAGAAGGATTCTTCATAAAATCAAACAAATTATGGACAACCCTGAGCATCCTCTTCATGAGACAGTCATACAACAACAGAGCGTCTTCAGTCAGAGGCTTCTTCAGTTTCGCTCCAATACAGACTGCTACAGGAAATCCTTCCTGCCCACAGCCATCATGATCTACAACAACTCCTTAAAGAATTAATTATATGAGCTACAACACTTAATTTCACTCTGGCATCAATAAAGTATTTTTTTTAATTGAATTGAACCTTAGAGTCCATGTTTATTAGAAAATGCTCACGTCTGTAAAAGAACCAGAGTCCAGTTTTCGGCCCACACTCGGAACCAAAGGGTCATGGGAGGAGATGGGCCAGAACCGCTGCAGAACCAAAGCAGATCAGAAAGACCGGAGACTGAACCTGATGGCATGACCTACTTTCTGATTAAAGCGCATCTTTAAACGCATTTAAGCTTTTTGTATCGTAGCAGCTCTAAAAATAACATTCTATCTTAGTGTAGCGTAGCATACCGTAGAGTCGCTCTGAGACGTCCCAGGGGTTCTAGTTCTGGGTTCTAGTCCCTGGGTGCTTGTCCCCAGGTTCCAGTTCTGGGTTGTAGTCCCCGGGTCCTAGCCCCGTCCTGGTGGACCTGTTGCTGCTTCTCTCCACGACTAATAAAGCCCACTGTGGCCACAAAAATCACACTCCTCATTTCAAAATAAATGGTGCTGCTGCTGTGTGAGAACGGCGCCCCCTAGCTGTGCTGCGACCTAACTGGAGGAGAACATTCTGCACTGTGCATATAAACCCATTGGTGACCACCAGGGGGAGCCAGCAGGTATAGCTGGTGATAAAATGCAGATTAAAATGGAAAACATCTGGAAATGCTAACTGCCAACCCCGGACTATTTGGGTAACATGTCGAATCTGCAGCTAGGGTCATAAATATTCATACCCCTTGGCAGATTTGATCAGTCTGCATCATCCTGGGACCCTGGCTGTGTTAGATTTAGGCTTTATGTCTCTTGTCACTGAGACACATAAATGCAAACAAAGCCCATTATAGCTTTATTCTGTTTTATAAGCAGTAAAGTCCATGAATCAGCAGAGCTTCTTTAGTTTTCATCTGTTAATCCAGGTGTGAGTGTAGTCGATTTGGACCAATCAGGTGTGTGCTGTCCAGATCCTCCAACCATTCAGGAACGGTCTGCTGCTTGCTTCCTAAAGTGCTAATGTTAGTTTAGCATACGGTGTGTGCCAGTGTTAGCTTAGCCTACAGTGTGTGCTAATGTTAGCTTAGCATACGGTGTGCGCCAGTGTTAGCTTAGCCTACAGTGTGTGCCAGTGTTAGCTTAGCCTAAAGTTTGTGCTAATGTTAGCTTAGCCTACAGTGTGTGCGCTAATGTTAGCTTAGCCTACAGTGTGTGCGCTAATGTTGGCTTAGCCTACAGTCTGAGAGCGGCATGGCCCCTTACATCTACACTTATATTAGGTAGACATTTTACAGTCTTATGAACACATTCATCTAAATGTTCCTGAGTAACTAATACAATATTAAGATATGAACCCTGTAACACAGTGTTCATATTGCATGTAGTGTGTCGCCTACAGGGCCGATCAAGCTGGATGTTTTTGTGAAGCGGGCGGAGTTTGCTCCTGCAGCTTTGCCCACGCCAGATGTGCGTTCATCCATCACAGTGGTGTCAGGAGTTACTGCTACACCTCGTCTGTGAGACATTAATACAAACATATTCAAGACTTTAGTTTATAGAAATATCCAAACCATCCAGGTGTATAAACTTAATATAAATAACAGAACTGTGTTTTTAGCATTTTTCAGATTTGCGGTTAATTTCTCACACCAAGCTAATTATCCGACCACTAGGGGGCAGTCATGGAGCACACCCTGTAACCGGAGGGTTGCAGGTTCAAACCCGGTGGTGGTGACAGTGAGCAAAGTTAAAACTTTAGCAGGCAGTCTGGCTTTTACTGCCGTGGTTCTGGCGTCCGGCTGGTTCTGTTCTCCAGCTGGGCTGTTTTAAAGCTCTTTTATAAATAAAGGTTGGATGGAGGAAGATCAGGTTGTTGACGTTCTTCATCTTGTTTCTCCACAGGTGATGTTATCATGGCCGCCGTGTTCACTGAACTTCCCTCCTAGACGTTCCAGATATCCCGACCCGATCTGACTCTAGAACCTGATTAATCAGGCGCCCGGCGTCTGCAGGATGACCACCTCCCACCTGAACGGCCATGTTGGCGGGGAGGGACGAGGAGGAGGAGGAGACGAAGAGCTGAGGGGAGGACAGCAGCACCGGGAGATGGCCGTCGACTGTCCTGGAGACCTGGGAAGCCGGACCCTGCCGGTCCGACGGTCGGCCCAGCTGGAGAGGATCCGACAGCACCAGGTACCATCAGAACCAGAGCAGTGGGGACGGGTGGTGGAGAGTACCCCTGGGTCCATAACTGCTGTTTGTCTGCCAGGAGGATCTCCGTCGGCGTAGAGAGGAGGAGGGCCGCCAGCTGGACCTGAACGCCTCGCTCCGACTCAGGAAGCTCTCCCAGAACCCGCACATCGGGATCGACAACCCCACATTCCTCCAGGACTCGCTCATCCCGCCGCAGCCGGCGCTGCCCCAGAACCAGGCCCTGCTGGGTGAGACTGGACCAGAGGAAGAAATGTGTCCAGTCAGGGAGGGAATTCCTCAGGGAGGGAGAGCGGCACAAGAGAGGCCGACTTAATTAAAGCTTTGTTTGCTGCCACTCTCTCTCTCTCTCTGACACACATTCTTGTCTTGCTAGTAGTACTGAGGACCTTCATTTAATTTCCACTTTATGTTAGTGACAGGATTTCCCTGAACACTTTCCCCTAACCTGATCTAAAACTGAGGCCTGCTCTGTAAAAACGGCACCACAATTATTAAAACATTTGTCTACATGGATTCACACAAACCGGCTCAAAATGCTGCAGTACATACGCCGGGCCCACAGGTGGCACTGTGACACTGAAACAAAGAAAAGAACACTGAGCATGCCCAGTCAACTCGGTGGCTAACCGGACAAAAGTACTCCGGCTCCACCTGGTGGAAGAAATAGCTGCTGCAACACCCGGGTTCATCTGTGTGGGCGGGGCCTTAAAGGGGACATAATAATCTGCCTCTTCTTAAACCAGTTATAACAGGTCTATGGTCTGTATGAAACATGTTAATGAAGCTCAGGCGATCTCACCAGATCAATACTTGATCATTTCACAACAAGCTGTTCAGAGGGCTCTGTCACTTTTATGCAAATTAGCAGTTGCAGACCACGCCCACCCATCTCGTTACTCTGCTGCAGGATTATCACACATTAGAATGGCATGGAATTTTAATTGGTGGGCGGAGTTTGACTGAAGGGCGGGGTTTAAATTGTGAGGGGCGATTCTATGCAAATTCTGCTTGTGACGTCACAATTAGTCACTTTTTCATACGGCTTATAGAAACAAAAGATTTCTGACAGCAAAAATGCAAAAAACTGTATGGCAGGTTTTTATTGGTGTTTGGAGTGTTTATAGCGGCAGCAGAGACCCAGATGGAAACACAGAAGGACCAAGGGACATATTAAGCAAGTTTCCCTAACTTGCTTAATATGTCCCCTTTGATTGACACCATACCTCTAAAGCTAACTAGTAGAGCTCAGTAACGTTGTAGGAAAGAAAGACTTGATGTCCCCCGGTCTGATGGAGTCTCCTAACTGTGTCCCTGCAGAGCTGGAGGAGCTGCTGCTGTCTCTAAAGCAGATCCGAGGCTGTCTGTCCGACCAGCAGAGCCAGAATGATGTGGAGCTGGTTCTGGCTCTGCTCAGCAAGGTAACGTCCCAGGGAGGAGAGGAGACCAGAAACATCTCTGTAGAAGAGTTCTCCAGGTGGTCCTGGTTCTGCTCTTGGTATCGGGAGAGAGAAGTCATGTTCTCCAAGTCCAGGAATGAACACCACACATGAATTCATTCCTGGATCCCGTTCCAGATTCATGAAGCTAGAGATAACATCCGGATTAGATCTAGTAGATGAATACAGACTGGGTCACAGTGTTCTGGTACTCTGAGATGGACCCGGCTCAGCTCGGTTAGACCCAGCTAAGTTTAGTACCGGCTAGCTCTGTTAGCCCCACCTAGCTAAGTCAGACCCAGCTAGCTCTGTTAACCCCGGCTAGCTAGACCCAAAAAGCTAGGTCAGACCTGACTAGCTAAGTCAGACCCAGCTAGCTCTGTTAGCCCCGGCTAGCTAGGTTAGCCCCGGCTAGCTAGACCCGACAAGCTAGGTCAGACACGGCTAGCTCTGTTAGCCCCGGCTAGCTAGGTTAGCCCCAGCTAGCTACACACGAAAATCTAGGTCAGACACTGCTAGCTAGATACGGCTAGCTAGGTCAGACCTGACTAACTAGGTCAGACCCGGCTAGCTTGGTTTGACCCATCTAAATCAGACTCTGCTAGCTATATTATACTTGGTTAGCTCGGTCAGACCTGGCTGGCTAATTTATACCCAGCCAGCTCGGTTTGACCTGACTAGTAAGTTTAGAACCAGCTAAGTCAGACCCGGCTAGCTAGCTAGCTAGCTAGACCCGGCTAGCTAGCTAGCTAGCTAGCTAGACCCGGCTAGCTAGGTCAGACCCGGCTAGCTAGCTAGCTAGACCAAACTTGCTTGGTCAGACCCGGCTAGCTAGGTCAGACCTGACTAGTTGGGTCAGAACCAGCTAAGTCAGACCCGGCTAGCTAGGTTGGACCCGGCTGGCTCTGTTGATGATGTTCCTCTGAACTGGGCTCCATCTTCAGGCAGTAGGACCCTGAGACGTTTCTATTGACCCGTCTGAATCCGTCCCTGATCGGACTGAGCTCACTGCTGTCTTGTTGTTCCGGTTCCCCTGCAGTCGGACTTCCAGTCGGCGCTGAAGATCCATAACGCCGTGGCCTCCAGCATGCATCAGCCGTCTCCACCGTTCCCTCAGACCCAGCAGGCGCTACCGTTGGCCATGGAGGTAAGCCTTCCACATGGTCCTCTGACCTCTGGCTGTTACCAGGCAGAACCGGGCCAGAACGAAAGGCCTGATGTTGTCCCACTTTGTTCCTGACCTCATTATGAGGGGCATTAGTTCTGCTCCCCTAGCCAGCAGACTGGATCCTGAACCGGAGCTTAAATTTTAGCACCATGTGAAGCTTTAGTTGTTGAAGGTTCCTCTACAGCATTTCAGTCAGGGTGAGGTCTGGACTTTGACTAGGCCATCCTGTTGTAGTGTTTGCATCAGGGTTCTGTTAGTGACCCATTTTGGACGGAGCTTCAGCTGTTGGACAGATGGACCAACATTCCCAGGACATGATGGTCCACTCAGGGACTACAAGGAGACCAAGTTTCTTTGACTGCAGAACAAAGCCACATCATCACTCCTCCACCACCCTGCTTTACATCTGCTCTGATGGTTGTGAGCTGATCTTCCTAGTTCTGTCTTATCCCGGTTCTGTCCATCATTGTCTCAGAAGTTTTGTCCTCCATCCAGAAGCAGCTCTGCTAACATCAGTGCTGCCGCCATCTTGTTTGTCCTTCAACCCTTCCAAGCAGCCATGTTGGTTCAAGGTCATGACCTTTAACCTGCTAACTGAGGCCTGTAGAGTCTGAGCTTCCCTCTCTGAGATGTTCTCCTCTATGGAGGAAGATGGACTTCAGATGGAGATGACCTTTGACCCTTCCCAGGTGGCAGCTGCCGCTCTGAATGTGTGTGGTGACTCCATCAGTGTGTTTGTGGTTTCAGGTCAGGAATCTCATGCAGTCCAGTCAGAGTAAAGAAGGTGTGGAGCTGCTCAGCCTGCTGTCAGACACTCACATCCAGGTAGAGAAACCAGGAAGCTGCAGGAGAACAACTTCAGACGGCTTCCACTTTTTTCTTCAGCGTGATTTTCTTTCTGCAGTCGCTGCTTCTGGCTCATGACAGCATAGCGGAGACCGAGATGGAGCCGGAGTCTCAGCCGGTCCAGGGAGAAACCCTGAGCCAGTGGGGAGGAGAGACGGTGAAGATCGTTCGCATCGAGAAGGCTCGAGATGTTCCACTGGTGAGCAGGAGACGCCCGGTCCTCTCAGCTGGACTCCTGTCCAGCGCCTCACATCTCTACCTGGTTTGTTCTGCAGGGAGCGACGGTCCGGAACGAGATGGACAGCGTCATCATCAGTCGCATCGTGCGGGGAGGAGCCGCCGAACGCAGCGGCCTTCTGTCTGAGGGAGATGAGATCCTGGAGATCAACGGAGTCGAGATCAGAGGGAAGGACGTGAACCAAGTGTTTGACATCCTGGTGAGTGTTTCTAGAAGAAGCGCTGACAAGACGTGGCGCTATCTGAGGCTGCTGTTGAGTGACCGTGCTGCTGTGTGTCCCACAGGCCGACATGCACGGCCTCCTGACCTTTGTGTTAATCCCTAGCGCTCAGACCAGGCCCCCTCCGGTTAAAGAGACCGTGGTAGGTTCTACCATTACCAACACCACCGTCCCTTCCAACACCCAGACCTAAATCTGCCTTCTGTTTGCCATCGCCCCCTCCTCAGGTCCATGTCAAGGCCCACTTTGACTACGACCCGTCCGATGACCCGTATGTCCCGTGCAGAGAGCTGGGCTTATCCTTCCAGAAAGGAGATATCCTGCACATTATCAGCCAGGCTGACCCCAACTGGTGGCAGGCGTACAGAGACGGGGACGAGGATAACCAGCCGCTAGCTGGACTCGTCCCAGGTACAGCTGATCATCTGCTGGTCCTGTGGGTTCTGACCCACTCTGGCACCGTTATGTTTGGTGTTTAGCATGCTTTGTTTATATCGCAGGGAAGAGCTTCCAGCAGCAAAGGGAAGCCATGAAGCAGACCATAGAAGAAGACAAGGAGTCTGAGAAGCCCGGTGAGTCACAAAAGCTGCAGAGAGCTCCGATTGGCTAAGGAAAGATTACAAGCTTAGCTATGATACACAAAGCTAAGGCTAACAAAGCTACAATAAGGTAAAGCTAGCCTAGAATCATCTGAGGTCACTAAGATATGGCCAACTGCTACGCTAGGCTAAGTTAATCTAAGCTAAGGCTAACAGAACTAAAGCTAATGCTACAATCATCTGAGGTCACTAAGAGATGAGATGTGGCTAACTGCTAAATTAAGCTAAGCTAAATCAAACTAGGTTAAACTAAAATGGGTTAAGGTAAGGCTAACCTGGAATCATCTGAGGACATGTGGCGAGAGGTGGGTAAGCAAAAATTTCCCTCGGGTAAAAGTAGCACTACTTCAACATATTTTACTCAAGTAAAAGTAAAAATTACCCGTCCAAAATTACTTCAGTAAAAGTAAAGAAGTATTTCGTAAAAAGGCTACTTGAGTGCAGAGTAATATCTGATTTTAATATTTTTTAAATTATGTAATCCGGCAGAAAAAAATATAAAATTGTGGAGAAATTCTGGTATTTTAAAGAGTAACTAAACCCCAAAACAACTTTTTTTGCTTCTAAACTGTATAAATGGGTCTTTACCAATGCAGGCTTTCAGTTTCTGGGGATTTTTTTTACATTTTTGTGTAAACTTGTTTAATTCTACACCTTTGGTCTAAAACGTCTTAGTGCTGCCCTCTTAGGGTTGAACTGTGGCTACTGCATTTGAATGTTGTGATTGGTGGAGAGCGGTACATCTCTATGTCACATGGTCTCACAGACACGCCCCGTGGGTTTGGGTATAAAACTATCAGACATACCCCCCTCCCCCCCTCGTGGCGAGTTTGGAGTGGGATTGCGTTTTTCAGGTTACCATTATTATCACATTAGCACTTAGTTAGCATAGCTAACATACTGATTTGAACGTTAGCCTATGTTAGCATCACCACTCAGAGACGGGACCCATTCTTTCTCTCTCTGCCTCAGCAGCAGCACCAGCCTCGGGCAGCGCTGACTCAGCGCCCCGAGCCAGCGGCTCTAACTGATGCGGCCGCTGGGCTCCATAAAGCCTCCCTCTACTCCTCTATCTCCAGTGACGGCAGAGGAGATCCGCTGGTTCATGACGCCGAGCCAGCGCCGCCCGAGGTAGAGGGGCTGCTGAGGCAGAGGGAGACAGGAGGAGTCCCGTCTCTGAGTGGTGATGCTAACATAGGCTAACGTTCAAAACAGATGAATGTTGATCAGATCGATCAGTCGCAAAACTGCCAACGTAGCTTTGGTCACTGTCCATGTTTCAGTGTCACATTAAGCTGCTGTCACTGTCCTCCTGAACACACCCCCACGTTCCCCCCTCTGCTCATCCTCCACACTTGGCCACGCCCCTCCGTTCTTCCTGGCACCGCCCACTTTGTAGAATTTTTCAAATGTTGTCTGGGGGCGGGGTTATGATTTTTCATGGGGTTCAGTTAGACTTTAAAGTCTAAAATCAATAACACTGATACAAATAAAAGAATAATTACAAAATAGGTAATTTTAAGCAGAAGAAACACTTTGCTATTTTTTTTCCAATGTAATACCAATACTTCCAGTAGGTAATTCTTTCTACCTTCCTACAAGGTAAACTGTGTTTATGGTGTTTACTGTATATTTACTCGACCCCAAAATGCAACAAAAAGTTTTTCAAACAGAAAATGACAGAAGAACAGATGTCTCCTTTTAATGAACTGTAGTTTTGTGTCTGTATTTTTGTGAGAACATGTTAGTTCTTCATTCTGTGAAGTTACTCGCTGTAGTCCGAGTATTCACAAATATAACTCAAGTAAAAGTATAAAGTACAGGGTAGGAAAGCTACTCTTAAAAGTACATATTTTCCAAAAGGTTACTCAAGTAAAGTCGACTAGTTACTAGCTAACTCTGGATGTGGCTAACGGCTAAGCTAACCTTTAGTTGAGTCCAGAAATCGGACCTTCCTGCAGATTATTGGGCGACATTTTTCTCTGCATGTTTTTCTCTGTCCTGATGCAGCCTGACCGTTCAGACGCGATGACCCGGGTTCTAGTGACACCAGAACCGACTAATCGCCTGTGTTTCTCCACAGGGAAGCTGTGGTGCGCCAAGAAGAACAAGAGGAAAAGGAAGAAGCTGCTGTACTCCCACAGGAATGATGGTACGACCCGACCCGACCCGACCCGACCCGGCTCCATGATTCCAGGTTCCAGAACCAGCAGAGAAACCACAGATTTATCATCAGAGATCGTTTTAAACGGTGTAACGATGAAAACCCAGTAGAACTTGATTCTACCAGCCAGGGGCTTTTATTTTGACAGTTAGTTAAATCTTCTTCCTGGTTGTTCTTTAAGGACCGTAGGTGCTGGCAGGAGCCAAACTCAACCTTTGACCTGGAGCTTCACCCAGTCTGGGTGTAGAAAAAGGTTCTAACAAGCAGCGCAGATCACTGGTTCTACTGGTTCCTCTGGTTCTACTGGTTCCACAGGTTCCTTTGGTTCCACAGGTTCCTTTGGTTCCACAGGTTCCTTTGGTTCCACAGGTTCTACTGGTTCCACAGGTTCTACTGGTTCCACTGGTTCTACTGGTTCCACTGGTTCTACTGGTTCCTCTGGTTCTACTGGTTCCACAGGTTCCTTTGGTTCCACAGGTTCCTTTGGTTCCACAGGTTCCTTTGGTTCCACAGGTTCTACTGGTTCCACAGGTTCTACTGGTTCCACTGGTTCTACTGGTTCCACTGGTTCTACTGGTTCCTCTGGTTCCACTGGTTCCTTTGGTTCCACAGGTTCTACTGGTTCCACTGGTTCCGCTGGTTCCTTTGGTTCCTCTGGTTCCACTGGTTCCTTTGGTTCCACAGGTTCCACTGGTTCTACTGGTTCCACTGGTTCTACTGGTTCCACTGGTTTTACTGGTTCCACAGGTTCCTCTGGTTCCACAGGTTCCTCTGGTTCCACAGGTTCTACTGGTTCCACTGCTTTTACTGGTTCCTCTGGTTCCACAGGTTCCACTGGTTCCTCTGGTTCTACTGGTTCCTCTGGTTCTACTGGTTCCACAGGTTCTACTGGTTCCTCTGGTTCCACAGGTTCTACTGGTTCCACAGGTTCTACTGGTTCCACAGGTTCTACTGGTTCCACAGGTTCTACTGGTTCCTCTGGTTCCACAGGTTCTACTGGTTCCACATGTTCTACTGGTTCCACAGGTTCTACTGGTTCCACAGGTTCCTCTGGTTCCACGGGTTCCTCTGGTTCTTTGGGTTCCACTGGTTCCACAGGTTCTACTGGTTCCACAGGTTCCTCTGGTTCTTGTGGTTCCTCTGGTTCCACTGGTTCCACAGGTTCCACTGGTTCTACTGGTTCCACTGGTTTTACTGGTTCCTCTGGTTCCACAGGTTCCACAGCTTCTACTGGTTCCACTGGTTCTACTGGTTCCTCTGGTTCTACTGGTTCCACTGGTTCCTCTGGTTCTACTGGTTCCACAGGTTCTACTGGTTCCACAGGTTCCTCTGGTTCCACAGGTTCCTCTGGTTCCACAGGTTCCTCTGGTTCCACAGGTTCCTCTGGTTCTTTGGGTTCCACTGGTTCCACAGGTTCTACTGGTTCCACAGGTTCCTCTGGTTCTTGTGGTTCCTCTGATACCACTGGTTCCAAAGGTTCCTCTGGTTCCACAGGTTCTTTTGATTCCCCTGGTTCCACTGGTTCTTCAGAAAATCTGTTCTCATCTTCTGAATGATAAAACCAGCTCTGTCTTCTGCTCTGCTCCAGATCTTGATGATGAAATCCTGACGTATGAGGAGATGGCTCTGTATCACCAGCCAGCCAATAGGAAGCGTCCGATCGCTCTGATTGGTCCAAACAGTTGTGGGCAGGCGGAGCTTAAACAGAGACTCCTCAACAACCAACCAGAACGCTTCGCTGGTGCTGTGCCTCGTAAGACTTTCTCTGTGTTGGACCCAAACGGACCCAATCAGGAATAAACGTCCGCTTCTGTTTATAGGATCATTTTTAATCATTTTAGTTTTCTAAATAAATTTTCATCCATGTTGATTCTTTTTATTTTTATTTTAGCAGTTTTAAACTCTTTCTGTAGATTTTTTTTGTTTTGTTTTTTTACAAGTGAACATTTTGATTAGTTTATTCATTGATATTCAAATGTATTATATCTGTGTTATTTATATTTTTTAGAAACGGTAATTTCTAAATTTGTATTGAATGTAATTTGTTTAAATCTGTTTGACTAATTTAATTTCTATTTAATATTTAGTCTGAAGCATTTCTTTAGTATTTTCTGACTTATTCTATAAATTGTATTAAATGATAGATTTATTAATGTTGCCTGGTTTTGTCCTGTGTGCTGCAGACACAACGCGGAGCCGTCGAGAAGGAGAAGTCAGTGGTAGAGATTATCACTTTGTGTCTCGCCAGGCATTTGAAGCAGAGCTAACGACTGGTGAGACTTCCTGTCGTCATTGTCACATGTTCCTGTTTTTAATAAAGTTTTCTATTTAAGTAGTCCCTGGAGGACTCTCTGGGACTCTGGAGAACTTTGAGGTCTCTAGGGGACTTCTGGAGGTCTTCTATGGACTCCCAGGGACTCTGGAGGTCTCCCAGGGACTCCAATGGACTCTGGAGGTCTCCCGGGGACTCCAATGGACTCTGGAGGTCTCCCGGGGACTCCAATGGACTCTGGAGGTCTCCCGGGGACTCCAATGGACTCTGGAGGTCTCCCGGGGACTCCAATGGACTCTGGAGGTCTCCCATGGACTCTGGAGGTCTCCTGGGGACTCCCATGGACTCTGGGGGACTCCCATGGACTCTGGATGTCCACTGGGGACTCCAATGGACTCTGGAGGTCTCCCATGGACTCTGGATGTCTCCTGGGGACTCCCATGGACTCTGGATGTCTCCTGGGGTCTCCCATAGACTCTGGAGGTCTCCCATAGACTCTTGAGGTCTCCTAGGGACTCTGGAGGACTCTCAGGGACTGTCCACTCCTTGTTTTCTGACCTGTGCTGGTTTTCCTTCCAGGGAAGCTGATAGAGTCCGGCGAGTTTGAGAAGAACCTTTACGGGACCAGCACTGACTCTGTGAGGCAGGTCATCAACACTGGAAAAATCTGCGTGCTGTGTCTGCACACACAGGTAGGTGGCGCTCTGCACCTGGAGCGTTTCCCGTCCCAGACCGTCTCTTCTAAAGGTTCCCGTCTCCACCTGCAGGCCCTGAAGGTGCTGAGGAGCTCCGACCTGAAGCCCTACATCATCTTCATCGCTCCGCCCTCACAGGAACGTCTTCGAGCTCTTCTGCTGAAGGACAACAAGAACCCCAAGGTCCGTCTGCCGCAGCAGGTTCTGGTAGGGACCGGTTCCCCTAACCCTTCCCTGACCCGTGTGTGTTTGTGGCGCAGCCCGAGGAGCTCCGTGACATCATCGAGAAGGCGCGGGAGATGGAGCAGAGCTGCGGCCATCTGTTCGACGCCGTCATCGTCAACACGGACCCGGACAAGGCGTACGGCGAGCTGCTGAGGCTCATCAACAAGCTGGACACCGAGCCGCAGTGGGTGCCTTGCTCCTGGCTGCGCTGAGTCACCGGAGAGGGGCGGGGCTCTGCCGGTGATGTCACATCCTGACTCCACCCTTTTAAGCTTTAGGACCACAGCATCAATCTTCACCATATTATCAGCGCTGAGAGAAATCTCACCAAATTCACTAACCTTGTTTATTTGGCTGCAAATTTTAAACAAAGTCACTTTGATATTATTGGATGTAATAATTAGAATCAGTGAAGAAACCTGGAAATCTGCATTTTAACATTTATTACAAACATTTCTATATCACATAAAAGACGCGCCGCATTAAATCACCTTAAAAACCCAAATTTACTGAAAATGATTTTTCAGTTTCAGAAATCAGATTTTCTTTTTTTAGTTAAACATTAAGTCCGACCCATCTTTGATTTCTTATAAATGTTATTTAAAATTATTTAAACATTTTTCCTGTTAGAAAGCTGTGAATCATCTCCAGAAACCTTTAAGCTCCTCCCACAATCTCTTCTTCACTTTTTAAAACGAGCTTGAAATGTTCCTGAATCGAATGAGATGTTTGGACCCCCGGCGCTGATGGACCGACCCGGTTCTGGTTCCACCTGTAGAACCTTCCACCAACCTTGGTGGTGTTGCTCTGTACAGCGCCCCCAGGTGGTCTGTTTGAACGTCACACATTTTTTAATAAATCACCTTTTAGTGAAAATATATTGATGCACAATAATTACTAATTGTTAGTAACTGTATCAGTAACCCACTAGCGCCCCCCCCCCCCCACAGGAGCCGGTGCTGAGTCACCAGTTGCTATGGTGATTCCCCCCTCTTCTGGACCTGTGGTTCCCATAGCAACATATATAAACTATTCATGTGGAGAGGAGCCAGGACCTCCCATCAGAAGCGGGTTTGATGTTCGTTAAAATCCGCAGGCCGAACCAGAACCAGAACCTTTGGTGTTTAAATAGTGACACAGAGAGCACAGGTTAAAACCACACCATGATGCTGCCACCACAGATCTGCTCTGGTACTGGTCAGACTGGTTTTTAGAACACTAAGCATCACTGAAGGAAACCCATAGTGAGTTTGTTACTGTGCGACTGTCTCTGTGTCTCTGTGTGACTTTCTGAGGACAGTCCAGTATTATTCTGACCTCAAGTAGACCTGACACCAGTATCGCTGTCACCACTGTGCTGTAGAGCCTTTATATATTTGTAATGTTTATTAGAGATCTATGAAGTTCAGAAAGCACCAGTAAGATTGAAGGTTTCCACTCTTGACCTCTCTGCTATTGGTCCAGGAGGACCATGGAGGCGGGGCTAAGGGGAGCTTGTGTTGAATGTAAATTGTTTTCTTCTGAAATCACCTCTATAAACTGTTTCCTGTTTTGATATTCGCAATGAAGGAATAAATAGATGATTGATAGAATCTGATTGGCTGCTGGTGTTTTTGTTTTTACCTACAACAGGTGATCTCAGATGAACTAGTAGTTTACTCCTGAGGGAACTCGCCTGGAGACGGCCAGCAATAAATCTGATTGGCAGATGTTTTATGGCCCATTAGCTACCTGTTGTTAAGGTGGCATTCAAATTCAAAAATACTTTATTGATCCCAGAGGGAAATTAAGTGTTGGTATAGCTCATATAATTAATTCTTTAAGGAGTTGTAGATGATGATGGCTGTGGGCAGGAAGGATTTCCTGTAGCGGTCTGTGTTGCAGCGAAACTGAAGAAGCCTCTGACTGAAGACGCTCTGTTATTGTATGACTGTCTCATGAAGAGGATGCTCAGGGTTGTCCATAATGTTTTTGATTTTATGAAGAATCCTTCTTTGCATTATCATCTCCAGATGTTCCACAGTCGTCCCAAGAACAGAACCAGAACCTTCTTTATCAGGTTGTTGAGCCTTTTTACTTGTAGAAGATCTCCAGCATCTTGCTGCAAACCTTGAAGGACCTAAGCTTCCTCCAGAAGTCCAGTCTGTTGTCAAGGTGAACTCTGAGGTATTTATACTCCTCAACCACCTCCACTTCTTCTCCCATGATGGAAACAGTGTTTGACTTATCCCTGTTTCTTCTGAAATCTACAATCATCTCCTTTGTTTTGTTCACATTCAAGGTGAGACGATTGTTTCCACACCATGTCACAAAGCGGTCCACCAGCTCTCTGGATTCAGCTTCTTGTCCATCTCTGATACATCTGAGTATTTCTGCAGATGACAGGTCTCTGATTTGTACTGGAAGTCTGAGGTGTACAGAGTGAAAAGGAATGGTGAGAGTACGGTCCCCTGTGGTGCTCCTGTGCTGCTGACCACCTGGTTTTACCCACAATCCTTCAGTCTCACAAATTGTGGTCTGTTGGTCAGGTAGTCATTGATCCAGGCGATTGTTGAGGGCTCCACCTGTGTCTTCAGGAGTTTCTGACAAAGCAAATCAGGCTGAATTGTGTTAAATTCACTAGAGAAATCAAAGAACATGATCCTCACAGTGCTGCCTGTTTTGTCCAGATGACAGTGGGTTGGTTGAAGTAGATGGATGATGGCATCTTCAATTCCAACTCCACAGCGATAAGCAAACTGCAGTGGGTCCTGATACGTTCTTGTTTGCTTACTCAGGGGGGCCAACAGGTTCTGTTCTTAAGGCAGTATCTACCTGTTCTTAGGGCGGTATCTACCTGTTGTTAAGATGGTATCTAGCTGTAGTAGGTTTTTGTGTTTCCTTCTGATTTTAATTCTTTTCAAACATTACAATCTTTCTACTTGTAGTTCTTGATCTTGTGCATCTGGAAGGATTTCCTGTTTCTGTTTCAGTTTTTAACTATAACTATAGCAAGAAGACAGTTTTTCTTCAACCAGGAGCAGCGAATCAACGTCTCAAAAGTACAAATAATACCCCAACTACACCCATGACTCCCAGATGGGTTGATAAGGAGGCATAGATGAAGAGCATGAGGAAGAAGATTAAATCATCCTTTCTATCAGTCATGGGGCAAGGTGAGTTCTCTGGGAAACAAAATGGATGTACTTCAAGTGCTGACATGGACCCAACAAGAGTATTGGGAGTGCATTTTTATGTGTTTGGCTGAGACATGGCTGCAGCTCCCTGATTATTCAAGCAGACAGACTTAAAAGGGAGCGGCAAAAGCAAAGGAGGTGGATCAGCAGTGATTGTGGAGATCCTTCTTGCCCTCAGCAATCAGCATCTACAACAACTCTGATCACCCTGGAGAGGTAAACTGAAGAACAAACTAAATAAGATGTCACGGCTGCTTCAAGAGTTAAAGTTGTAGTGCCAAGGTTTCACCACGGGGTGGTGCTGTTATCTTATTTACTGGCACCACGTGTGATCAGCGGGATTTTTTTTCTTTCTTTCTGGATATTTGAGCTTTCAGTTGACTGTTGTCTCACAGGATGTAAACTTCCTGTCTGCTGATCAAACTGATTCAGTCTCAAATAAATCTACCCTTTGCTTCTCTGAATCCTGTGGAGCCGGAAGTCCTTTCTTCAGCTGAAGGTTGGAGGCTGAGAGAAAGTACCCCTGGTGCCACAGCCCACACCCTCCACTAACCTCCACTGCCAGCATTCATTGCTGCACATTTGCATATAACCTTTGATCTGAGCTGATCTTTGCTTTCCTTTTCAAAGTGTGGAAGACGAATCAAAGAGTTCAAGAACACGATAACTACCTGCCACCGACACTCACTGTGGGGACAATAGTGAGCTGCTGATGCACAAGAGGATAGAAAGTTCAGCTACTGTTTTTGATTCTGTATGGATACCTGAAAAATACTTTGTCCCTGATCTGAATGGAGTTATTATGGGCTGTATCCTCCTCTCACTGGCTAACCTGCACATTTTTAACTAAACTAAAATATAAGTATGGAATGTATGTATGTATAAATATTTATATATTTTTTCAAATGAAAGTAATGGCAACTAACCAGAATGCAGGCTGTACATTAATTGGTGAAATGCAAATGTATAATTATATTAATTAATTAATTAATATTTAATAATTATATTAATCAACTAATATATTTATATAAAATGTTGATAAAGAATTTTAATGTATGGTGGAAAATATAAAAGTACTTAAAAATAAATTACAAAATATTAAACAAACAAACCTTTTATCAGTCGGACTCAGTTTGGAGGACACATTTCTGCGTGTGCGAGAGAATATTTGATAAGTAAAATAAAAGATTATTAGGGTGAAAAACACTAATAATAAGTGGGTAAATGTATAACAACATCAAACTATATATAATATTCCATCCTTCCATCCATTATCTGTACCCGTCCTTCCTATGCAGGGTTGCGGGGAGCTGGTGCGTCTTTCCAGCAGTCATGGGGCGAGAGGCGGGGTAAACCCAGGACAGTCCATCGCAATAATATAAAAATTAAGTATAGAAGAAAAAAAAAACTGAGTAAAACTGGCGGCGGGAGATAATAATGAAAATAAATCCCGAAAACTGCCCAGTTCAACCAGAAACGACCGCTTCGTGCGCCGGTCGGTCACCATCTTGTTCCATCCAAACTCTTTGGCATCGCTTTAGCAGAGGGTGACGTCAGCTTCAGTGTGAACACCTTCTTCTTCATTGGCTGGTTCAGTTGAGAAGGCGGGAGCTGGTGCTGTAGCCTGTAGCTGATTGGCTGCTCCAGCTGTCGCTCCGCCTTCCCTGTGTTCTCGGGTCTCACAGGTTGATGGAGACAGTTGGAGCGGCGAGGAGTCGGTCCGGATGGAGACGCCAGCGGGAACATTACTTTGACCCGGTTCTGCCGAAGTTCTTCACCGTTTTTTGATCGGATCGTTGATGTTGTCTTACTTTGCCGCGCTTTTTAACATTTTACCGTCCGATTTGTGTCTCCTTGGCAACACGATCAACTATCCGAGCGAAGTTTGGATCAAGTGTTACGCGTTATTTTAGCGACTAATCTAACGGAACCGACTCCAGAACTTTGGAAAACCTCCTTGTGGGAGGTTCCGACCCGCTCCAGTTGGTTTTTACCCATCTTTTCTCCGCGTTTCACACTCACCGTGGGGACCCAGAGAGACAATAGTGATCTGCTGCTGCTGCTGAGCTCGTGCACAGGGGAAAGGGGGGCAGATGCCTCGCGGCGGCTTTGATCTGGATCGATCAGTGGATTGATGATTGATTAATGACCGAGGATGGATGTGACCCTGTCCGAGCTGCTGGCCTCCTTCATGGAGTCCCCGCTGGTGCTGTGGGTGAGTTAACTTGCTGCTGAAGCAAAACCTGCCGCTAACTAGTCCTGGTTAACCAGACTGTTACATTGCTAACTAAACTAGGTTAACCAGATCGTTACATCGCTAACTAATACAGATGAACTTGATTGTTACATCGCTAACTAGTCCTGGTTAACCAGACCGTTACATCCCTAACTAAACTAGGTCAACCAGATGGTTACATCCCTAACTAAACTAGGTTAACCAGATAGTTACATCCCTAACTAAACTAGGTTAACCAGATCGTTACATCGCTAACTAATACAGATTAACTTGATTGTTACATCGCTAACTAGTCCTGGTTAACTAGATCGTTACATCCCTAACTAGTCCAGATTAACTAGATCGTTATAACGCTAACTAAACTAGGTTAACTAGATCATTACATCCCTAACTAAACTAGGTTAACCAGATTGTTAAATCACTAACTAATCCAGATTAACTTGATCGTTATGTCGCTAACTAGTCCAGGTTAACTAAATGATGACATCCCTAACTAGTCCTGGTTAACCAGATGGTTGCATCGCTAATCAGTCCTGGTTAAACAAACCGTTACATCCCTAACTAAACCAGGTTAACTAGTCCAGGGTAACCAGACTGTTACATCCCTAACTAGTCTAGGTTAACCAGACCGTTACATCCCTAACTAGTTTCTCGTTAACCGGGTGGTTACATCGCTAACTAGTCCAGGTTAACTAGATAATTACATCGCTAACTAGTCCTGGTTAACTAGACCATTACATCGCTAACTAGTCCAGGTTAACCAGACTGTTACCTCCCTAACTAAACTAGGTTAACCAGATGGTTACATCCCTAACTAAACTAGGTTAACCAGACGGTTACATCGCTAACTAATCCAGATTAAGTTGATTGTTACATCGCTAACTAGTCCAGGTTAACTAGATAGCTACATCCCTAACTAGTCCATCTTAGCTAGATCGTAACATTGCTAACTAGTTAACACTGTTAACACTAGTTAGTTAACCAGCTCAACCCACCACTAACTAGCCCAGGTTAACTAGGTATATACAAACCTAACTAGTCCCGTTTAACTAGGTCGTTATACCGCTAACTAGCCCAGGTTAACTAGGTATATACAAACAAAACTAGTCCAGGTTAACTAGGTAAATACAATTCTAACTAGTTAAAACTGTTAACACTAGTTAGTTAACCAGCTCAACCCACCACTATCTAGCCCAGGTCAAGCTGCTAGTTAAGCCGTCCCTCCATCATGGTGGGTGTGTCTGAGGTTACCATGGTGATGGTTTCTGGGGTTTCCTAATGATCCAGCTCCACCATGGAACAAGGTTCCCCTTTGGGTCATTGTAAGGCATGGTGGTGGCAGCGTCATGGTGTGGGAGTCTAGGTCAGCACAGAGAGAAATCCTTCTCCATAGAACCCAGGCGCCCCCTGCTGGGTGGAGGGCAGTAAATCGGTACCAGATGAAGGTTCTGGATGGAACCGGTTTGGGTTCTCGCCTGTTCTCTTAGTGGTTCTGAGGTTGAATGAATACATGGAAAAGTGAGATTGTGGTAGCACTGAGCTGCAACAGAACCGGTTCTGGATAATTGTGAGGTTCTAAAGGTTCCGTCCAACTCTAGCCACCGAGTTTTGGACCTGGAGGTTCCGGTCCGGTTAACCCGGCTGTCGGCCCTGTGGGTTTCTTTGGTGACGCTGTGATGTGGAAACGGGCCGGGGGAAGGTTCTGGAGCTCAGCTCTTATTTCACACTCTGTCATTTAATCTGGGCCGCCGGCTCAGCCTCATAATAACAGGTTCTGGTTCAGAACCGGCGCTGGGTCAGAGGAACCAGAACCAGAGTCCATCTTTGACCATCAGCATTAAACCAGATTTATTTACCTTTTTAGTTTGTTTTTATAGAAATAATCTGAATAGACCCGATTGTTTATAAATAGATATATAAACCTATCAGATGCAGAGAAAGCCATGACATCATCATCTGGGCGGGGCTTAAAGGTGCAAGACAATTTTATTTGTATAGCACAAAGGGGGGGGGGGGGGGTTGGTAACTAGTAACAGATGAGAACCTCAGCAGCAGAACCGGGTTCTGGACCTTGGGTCGGTCGGTTTTCAGGTTAAAGATGGAGAGGAGGAAGAGGAGGAGCCGATCATCTGACGTTTCGTCCTGTGTTGGTCTCTAGGTCCGAACGTTGGGCCCGCTGGGTTCTGGTGGCGATGTGGGCTCAGAGGACCGGGTCGGCATGTTCATGGAGCTGGTGGACGGCGTCTTCCTGCACAAGATTATGACCCACATGTGAGTATTAGAGAGAGAGAGAGAGTCTGCTTCATCTGCACGAGTCGGTGAAAAGTGTGAGAGTGGGCGACCACATCCTGACTCGATGGTTTCAGGTTTGAGACGTCAGACCAGATGTTTTGCTCTGCAGGTCGATTTCAGAACCACGACTTTGCATAAATATTAATCATGAGAGGGATGCAGAGATGTGCAGAACCTGGGCCTGGAGCCTGGATCTGTGAATCCACTATTAGAACATTGAACCAGAACCAGCATTATTCTCCACAGGCACAAAGGCTTTGGTTCCACCTGGCTCTCAATTCATTGAATAAAAACGTTATTGTAGTCACAGTGGATGGTGATGCTGTGGATCTCCAGTAGCAGTCAGTCTCGCTACGACTCTACAGTCGACCTCTAACAGTCTCATGACCATCATGACATGATAACGGCTTAATATCCAGACAGCAGAGATGATATTCCACATTAACATGTCATGGATGACACCATCAGTTGTTAGCTAGCTCTGCTAATCCGCCTCCTTTAGGGGAGAGAGACGTTGGAGTAGGGGAGATGATGGATGGAGGAGATGGTTGAACTTCAGGTTGAATTAGTGTAAATATGTCTGCTACCAGTGTGAACCCTCTGACATCATGGGTTCCTCAGATGTTCATCATGTAGCAGTGATGGATAAGAACCAGAACCTTTGACATGAACACAGTGATGTTAATAAACCGGATCATATATAATCATGTGTTCGAAAACCTTTTTGGATCATTTTTTCCTTAGAATTAGCTTGTTAACGTTATCACCATACTAAAGTTAGCATTTGTTAGGATGCTAGTCTAGGCATTTGCATATTATGATTAGCTTTAGCATTCTAGAATTAGCATTACCATGCTAAGGTTAGCTTTAGGATGCTAGAATATTCATTAGCATGCTATGGTTAGCTTTAGCAATCTAAGGTTAGGTTAGGTTTAGAATTAGCTTGTTAACGTTACCATACAAAAGTTAGCATTAGCATGCTAATGTTAACATTAGGATGCTAGTATAAGCATTTGAATGCTATCATTAGCTTTAGCATGCTAGAATTAGCATTAGCATGCTGTGGTTAGCTTGAGTATGGCAGAGTTAGCATTAACATGCTATGGTTAGCTTTAGCATGCTAGAATTAGCATTAGCATGGTAAGTTGGCTTTAGAATGCGAGAATATTCATTAGCATGCTAAGGTTAGCTTTAGCATGCTAGAATTATCATTAGCAGGCTAAGGTTAGCTTTAGCATGCTAGAATTATCATTAGCATGCTAAGGTTTGCTTTAGCATACTAGAATTAGCATTACCATCCTATGGTTAGCTTGAATATGCTAGAGTTAACATTAACATGCTAAGGTTAGCTTTACCATGCTAAGGTTAGCTTTAGGATGCTAGAATATTCATTAGCATGCTAAAGTTAGCTTTAGGATGCTGGATTGTTTATTAGCATGCTAAGGTTAGCTTTACCATGCTAAGGTTAGCTTTACCATGCTAAGGTTAGCTTTACCATGCTAATGTTAGCATTATGTTATATTTAAGATGTTAGAATTAGCATTAGCCTGCTCAGCTGGCTCAGACAGCTGTAGGTCCAAACAAAGCGGCCAGTTTCTCCTGCTGGTGCCGATGTTTTCCTTTGATCCTGATTATTTTAATCAGCTGAAGTCACATGAAACCCGTTTAGGTCAGAAGCTTCAGGAATGGTCATGGTGACGTCACACGGCTTGTGTTTTCCAGTCTGTGGAAGATGTTTCTCCTGTGTGTTGCTCCTCAGCCTGGAGCTCATATCTACACACACTAGAAGAAGCTATGAGCAGGTTCTGTTGGACACTAGCTGGTTCTTTAGGACCCTAGCTGGTCCAGTTGGACCCTAGCTGGTTCTGTTGGACCCTAGCCGGTCCAGTTGGACCCAAACCGGATTCTTTAGGACCCCAGCTGGTTCTGTTGGACCCTAGCCAATCCAGTTGGACCCCAGCCGGTTCTGTTGGACCCCAGCCGGTTCTGTTGGACCCTAGCCAATCCAGTTGGACCCTAGCCGGTCCTGTTGGACCCTAGCTGGTTCTGTTGGACCCTAGCCGGTCCAGTTGGACCCAAACCGGATTCTTTAGGACCCCAGCTGGTTCTGTTGGACCCTAGCCGGTCCAGTTGGACCCCAGCCGGATCTGTTGGAACCTAGCTGGTCCAGTTGGACCCTAACCGGATTCTATAGGACCCCAGCCGGTTCTGTTGGACCCCAGCTGGTTCTGTTGGACCCTAGCCGGTTCTGTTGGACCCTAGCCGGTTTTCTATGCCCGCATGTGAAGAACCTGAAGCTCCAGACGCGCCCGTGCCCCCAATCTGTTATTGTCTGCAGATAATCGGGTCATTGTTCTGGCCCGGCTCTGGGGGGGCTTTCTTGGAAACTGGGTCACTGAGGGGGGGCTTTGACCCTTGAACTCTGCTGGAGCTCCTTCTTGATTGAGAAGCTGGTTGGAGGCATGAGTTCACTCTGTCATCCATGCTTCACCAGAACCAGAACCAGAGGACGGGTTCAGAGAGGAAGAGTCCTGGTTCCCCCCAGTATTCAGATGCTAATGAGCCCGGCCCGGCCCGGCCCGGTGTGGGGGAACCATAAATCCTGCTGGGCTATATGGAGGGCGTGGCTCTGACGCCTCAATGAAGCTGTCTGTCTGTGTTTCCATAGCGACCCCAGCCCAGCCAATCAGAGGCTGAACAAGAACATGAACAACGACGCGGCGCTGCGCCTCTACAACCTCACGGTTCTGACCCGACACATCAAGACCTACTACCAGGTACCGTCCCACACTCACTCACTGCACCAGAACCACCCAGTCAGAACCATCCAATCAGAACCATCCAATCAGAACCATCCAATCAGAACCACCCAATCAGAACCACCCAGTCAGAACCATTTAATCAGAACCACCCAATCAGAACCATCCAATCAGAACCATTTAATCAGAACCACCCAATCAGAACCATCCAATCAGAACCACCCAACCAGAACCACCCAGTCAGAACCATTCAATCAGAACCCAGTGATTCTGGTAGAACCTGTGGGTCCAGAGTGCAGCAGCAGGTTCTGTTGGTTAAACCCAGAAGCTGAATGCAGGTTCTGTTGGATGTTCTCAACCAGGATTTGGACCGATTTGGACCAGTCTTTCCAGCACGGTTGTAGATGTTGTCATGGCGACCAGGAATGTCCAACATGGGTCGGTTCTGATGGGTTTTATCAGGAAACCGATCAGAAGTTGTGGACTTTGATTAGGCCATTCTGTTGTACATCTTCTCCTGTGTTTGGACCGAGGTTCTGTTGTTGGACAGATGGACTGTCACTGAGGTTCTGGTCCACTCAGTGACTGCCAGGAGCCCGTTCCATCACTCTAAGCCTGTAGAGTCGGACCTGGTTCTGATGGTTCTGACCGACAGACAAAAGGGAATCCAATGTGGAAGTGACAGGAACTACAGTTCCCCCCTTCGTCCACTAGGGGCGGACTCCCATGTTAAACAAACATGTTTACTGCCTGGTTCAAAAAAACGTTTTTGGTTTATCGCCATGACAACTATTTCTAACCCATCCGTTTAAATGTAATTGGGATGTTAATCGTCTCTCATTAAACAAAGATGGCTTCCTGTGGTAATGTTTACACTAACAGAGACCAAGAAGTCTCTGCTCCATTTTATAAAATTATATTTCTGCTGTACATTTAAAAAACACTGCTTGGTCTAAAACGGGTTGAAATAATCAAATTTCTTTTTTACATATTGATTATTGAAACTTGTTTGAATTAGAATTCCCATGGTTTTAGTGAAAGTTATGGACCAACAAGGCTTCATGATTTTATTTGAAATAATTATTGAGGGGAAGCAGAGTCACTCAGCCGCGGTTTTCTGGCTAAAAGCGCCCGCTAACCTCTGTTAGCTTCAGGTTAGCTCTGTTAGCTTGTAGCTACATCAGTTTGGAGATTGATGGGTGTCAATCATCCACCCCCACCCCTCTCTCAGCTCCGCCTCTTTGCCCATTATTGGAATTTTCTGGACATGACAAGGCATGTGACGCGTACAAGATGGCGGAGGTGGGAACCGCCCACTGGGCTTCACTTCCGCTCCTCAGAGACCTACGGGTGATGTCACAGAGGCTCCGCCCATCTTTTTATTAGCAGTCTGTTGTTCTGGATCTCAAACTGGAAACGGTTGATGCAAATGTGAGAATATTTGAATAAAGCTTTATTTAAATCATGCAGCTTCACACTGGGCCGGTGTTCTAGAGTGTCCTCACATTTGGGTCAGGAGGTGGTTCTGGTTGGAGAACACGAGAACAACTGGCCCTGGTCCTTTTATGAAGCTCAGAACCAGCAGCAGAACCAGCAGCAGAACCTCTCTGCTGTTTTACTGTTAATGTTGCTGTGAGGGAGGAGAAACGCTGCAGCATGTCTCTGTGTGTCTCTGTGTGTAAAGTGGGTCAGGATGCCACTATTCTTCCACGCCTTGTTTTTTATAACCTGCAGTCAATGACTGGTAGAGTGTGTTATTACCCCCCCCCCCCCCCCTCCTGACGCTCAGACTGGTCTGCTCCCAGTCTCCCCAGTAACGGAGCAGCAGAGGAACCTGATCCCTCCCAGTCTTCTCTCTCTGGGGGGGCTTGTCAGTGTCGGAGTCTCTGAGCCATAAACAGCCTCCAGTCTCTAGGGGGCAGCAGCGCTCTCACTGTTCCAACCCAGTAGGGGGCGGAGTCTGTTCAGAGCAACCAGCGCTAGATGTGACACAGGTGGGTGCAGGTGGGCGGAGCCTCCAGGTAAAACCATCCCTCATGATTTATTCAGTCTGCTGTAAATGGAGATGATCTCTGCTGGTTCAGCTGCTGATGGATCCTTTGTGTATATATATATATATATATATATATATATATATATATATATATATATATATATATATATATATAAAATGTGTGTGTGTGTATATAACTGTGCTTTTATAAACCTGCTGAGCAAATGTGTCCCCATGAATCATGAGTGGACCAATTGGACAGAAAGCTTCAGTGCATCATGAGGCTGAAAGGGTCTGTAGGTTCTGCCATGTGACCCGGTCCTGGTCCTGGTCAGGTGTTTGGGAAGCAGGACCGGATATTCAGGAATGGAAAGCATTCAGTCCTTCCTGACTCAGACTGCAACCGGTTTCCTGTTGGCCTCCAGCCCTCACTAACACACAGTCTGGGTCAGAACTTTGATCAGAGTCCACTTGGTTCCACTTCCACACCCACTGTGTCACTGTGGCTGTTCTGAGCCCAGACCCAACCCGACCCGAGGGCACCGAGCAGCCGTCACATAGATCATTAATACGTAGATCAGTGGTTCCAATCTTTCCTCTTCCAGTCCAAATGCTGATATTAATAAACAAAAACATAGTTTTACACTTTTATTATGTTTACATATATTAAATTCATCCCAGCCAGAGAACAAGAATGACAGGTTATCCAGGTTATCCGGTTATCCAGGTTATCAGGTTATCCGGTTATCCAGGTTATCAGGTTATCCAGGTTATCAGGTTATCCGGTTATCCAGGTTATCAGGTTATCCGGTTATCCAGGTTATCAGGTTATCCAGGTTATCAGGTTATCCGGTTATCCAGGTTATCAGGTTATCAGGTTATCCGGTTATCCAGGTTATCAGGTTATCCAGGTTATCAGGTTATCCAGGTTATCAGGTTATCCGGTTATCCAGGTTATCAGGTTATCCAGGTTATCCAGGATAACCGGTTATCCAGGTTATCAGGTTATCAGGTTATCCAGGTTATCAGGTTATCCAGGTTATCCAGGTTATCAGGTTATCCGGTTATCCAGGTTATCAGGTTATCCAGGTTATCCAGGTTATCCAGGATAACTGGTTATCCAGGTTATCAGGTTATCCGGTTATCCAGGTTATCAGGTTATCCAGGTTATCAGGTTATCCAGGTTATCAGGTTATCCAGGTTATCAGGTTGTCCGGTTATCCAGGTTATCCAGGTTATCCGGTTATCCAGGTTATCCGGTTATCCGGTTATCCAGGTTATCAGGTTATCCAGGTTATCAGGTTATCCAGGTTATCAGGTTATCCAGGTTATCCAGGTTATCCGGTTATCCGGTTATCCAGGTTATCCGGTTATCCGGTTATCCAGGTTATCAGGTTATCCAGGTTATCCAGGTTATCCAGGTTATCCGGTTATCCAGGTTATCCAGGTTATCAGGTTATCCAGGTTATCCGGTTATCCAGGTTATCCAGGTTATCCGGTTATCCGGTTATCCAGGTTATCCGGTTATCCAGGTTATCCAGGTTATCCGGTTATCCAGGTTATCAGGTTATCCAGGTTATCCGGTTATCCAGGTTATCCGGTTATCCAGGTTATCCGGTTATCCAGGTTAGATCAGTATTGTATAGATCAGTATTACATAGATCAGTATTATATAGATAAGTATTACATAGATCAGCATTACATAGATCAGAATTACATAGATTATTACATAGATCAGCAGTACATAGATTATTATACAGAGATTACATAGATCAGTATTACATAGATCAGTATTACATAGATCAGCATTACATAGATTATTAGATAGATTACATACATCAGTATTACATAGTTATTACATAGATCAGTATTACATAGATTGTTATTACACAGACCAGTATTACATAGATTGTTATTACATAGATTGTTATTACATAGATTGTTATTACATAGATTGTTATTACATAGATTGTTATTACATAGATTGTTATTACATAGATTGTTATTACATACATCAGTATTACATAGATTGTTATTACATAGATTGTTATTACATAGATTGTTATTACATAGATTGTTATTACATAGATCAGTATTACATAGATTGTTATTACACAGACCAGTATTACATAGATTGTTATTACATAGATCAGTATTACATAGATTGTTATTACACAGACCAGTATTACATAGACCAGTATTACATAGATTGTTATTACACAGACCAGTATTACATATATTGTTATTACATAGATCAGTATTACATAGATTGTTATTACATACATCAGTATTACATAGATTGTTATTACATAGATTGTTATTATATAGATCAGTATTACATAGATTATTACAAAGACCAGTATTACATAGATTGTTATTACATAGATCAGTATTACATAGATTGTTATTACATAGATTGTTATTACAAAGATTGTTATTACATAGATTGTTATTACATAGATCAGTATTACATAGATTGTTATTACACAGACCAGTATTACATAGATTGTTATTACATAGATCAGTATTACATAGATTGTTATTACACAGACCAGTATTACATATATTGTTATTACATAGATCAGTATTACATAGATTGTTATTACATACATCAGTATTACATAGATTGTTATTACATAGATTGTTATTATATAGATCAGTATTACATAGATTATTACAAAGACCAGTATTACATAGATTGTTATTACATAGATCAGTATTACATAGATTTTTATTACATACATCAGTATTACATAGATCGTTATTACATAGATCAGTATTACATAGATTGTTATTACATACATCAGTATTACATAGATTGTTATTACATAGATCAGTATTACATAGATTGTTATTACACAGACCAGTATTACATAGATTATTACACAGACCAGTATTACATAGATTGTTATTACATACATCAGTATTACATAGATTGTTATTACATAGATCAGTATTACATAGATTGTTATTACATACATCAGTATTACATAGATTGTTATTACATAGATCAGTATTACATAGATTGTTATTACACAGACCAGTAATACATAGATTATTACACAGACCAGTATTACATAGATTGTTATTACATAGATCAGTATTACATAGATTGTTATTACATACATCAGTATTACATAGATTGTTATTACATAGATTGTTATTACATAGATCAGTATCACATAGATTGTTATTACATACATCAGTATTACATAGATTGTTATTACATAGATAGTTATTACATGGATCAGTATTACATAGTTATTACATGGATCAGTATTACATAGTTATTACATGGATCAGTATTACATAGTTATTACATGGATCAGTATTACATAGTTATTACATGGATCAGTATTACATAGATTACATGGATCAGTATTACATAGTTATTACATGGATCAGTATTACATAGATTGTTATTACATAGATTGTTATTACACAGACCAGTATTACATAGATTATTACACAGACCAGTATTACATAGATTATTACATAGATCAGTATTACATAGATTGTTATTACATAGATCAGTATTACATAGATTGTTATTACATAGATCAGTATTACATAGATTGTTATTACATAGATCAGTATTACATAGATTATTACATAGATCAGTATTACATAGATTGTTATTACATAGATCAGTATTACATAGATTGTTATTACATAGATCGTTATTACATAGATTGTTATTACATAGATCGTTATTACATAGATCAGTATTACATAGATCGTTATTATATAGATAGTTATTACATAGATCGTTATTACATAGATCGTTATTACATAGATCGTTATTACATAGATCAGTATTACATAGATCAGTATTACATAGATCAGTATTACATAGATCGTTATTACATGGATCATTACCACGTAGATCATTGTCATGTAGATCCGGTTCTTCATATAGAAGCGGCTGTACGCGGGCCCAGATCCGGTCCGCTACTCCCCGACCAGGACAGGAACCACAGCGGTTCCTGTCCTGGTTCGTCGGTTCTCTGGGTCGTCTCCAGATCCAGAGAGCCAGGCTCCAGGGACGGTTCTGAGGGAGTGTTCAGAACCTGATTGGGTCTACAGTCTGAGTGATATCAGTAGGTCTGGACCAGAACCTGAACCCGGTTCTGTTGGATGTTTAATGTGCTGCTTCATCAGATGATGATGCTGATGGTGGTCTTCCTCTGTCTGTCCTGCAGGAGGTGCTGCAGCAGCTGATAGTGATGCCTCTGCCCAACATCCTGCAAATCGCCAAGGACCCAATATCAGGTACACACACTCAGACAGATGGAAGACCCAGCTGGGCTCCACCAGAACCAGAACCTCTCCAGAGAGGAACGGGCTGGGATCCTTTGGTTCTGGGAAAGTTCTGGTCCAGACTGCCTTAAAGTGGCGGTACCAACTGCTGCTGCAGCGCCCCCTGCTGGCCTCACTAACAGCTGTTTGTTTCATCAGCAAAGAGCATGGAGGAGCTGAAGAGTCTGCTGCTGCTGATCCTGGGCTGCGCCGTGCAGGTAACGCCATGTGGGCGGGGCTAAAACAGTTAGAGCAGCAGGGTAATGTGAGCGCTTCTGGCTGTAACCTGAGCAACAGGTGGGGGGGCGGGGCTCTTTGTGTCTCGGTCAGCAGCTCTTTGTTCCTTTCTTCCTAACTTTTCCCTGCCTCCCTTTGTGTCCCGCTCTGGTCCGACTGGTTCCAGGAAGGCCAGGAGGACAGGGGGCGGGGCCAGGAGGGCAGGGGGAGGGGCCACAGCAGCGTGTTATGGATTCTCTACTGAATCAGTCTTTGTTCGGCAGGAATTTGCTAAACAAACTCCTGAAAGTTTTTTCCTCCCATCAGACTCCCTGTTGATCCCAGCTGGAACATCTCTTCTTATCCCAGGATACTGGGCGGTGTTCCCGGCTCTACTGGGAATACTGGTATCGCTCCTCCAGATAACAGTTCTGCTGTGGTTGCACATCTCTGTTTTCTATTTCTACCTTCCAGTAAACACTCTGATCTTCCTCAGAGACACTTCTCCTGGATCTTTGGAAGCTGCCTTTATTTTAGAATGAAATCATTATAATTCATTATTATTATTATTATTATTGTTATAATTAGATACCTGCACAATGTCTTAGTGTTGTATGTCATTATTAATGGTCTGATTGGCTGTCACTGAGCTGCTGCTGCACCTGAATCTCTCCTCCATGGAACAATAAAGGATGTTTTATTAGGTTCTATAAATAAACTATTTATAAAGTCTCAGCCTTCTTACCGTACCTAACGTTAGCTAGCTAGGATGTAGCTGGTGGACAAAAATACAGTAATATTATATTTACAGAATACAAACAATAGAAATGTTTAATGTTACTAGTGAATAGTTTTCCCCTGAGCCGTACTCCCAGCAATACGCCTCACATTATTCAGCCATCTTGTATTTACTGCTGCTGTTTTGGTGGATGGAAATACCTGTCCAAGATGGCGGCCGCATTTCTTGCCTCAGAGCAGCCAATGAGGCGTTTACTCTTTATTATGACTATAGTGATCTCCATCTTGTGGTGGCCCCTCCCCCCTGCTGCCCTGAATCATCATAGTAACAGTGAGTCAGCATGTTTCTGATATGAATCCATCCCTGAGATGTTGTGTGTGTGTGTGTGTCCTCAGTGTGAGCGGAAGGAGGAGATGATCGAGAAGATCAAGTTGCTGGACATCCAGACCCAGGCGGCCATCGTCTCTCACATTCAGGAGGTCAGTGGAGAACCGGACCTCTGGTTCTGGAAGCTCTTCTCTGGTGTCTGTTAGGCTGGTCCAGAACAGACCATCTTCAGTGCTGACTTAAGATGGGAGGGGCTTAGTGTCTACAGGGAGGGGCTTAGTGTCTACAGGGAGGTGCTTGGAGTCTACAAGGGGAGGGCCCTTGTCTCTACAGGGAGGGGCCTGGGGTCTACAGGGAGGGGCTTGGAGTCTACAGGGGGAGGAGCCTAGTCTCTACAGGGAGGGGCCTGTGTTCTAGTGGGAGGGGCCTAGTCTCTACAGGGAGGGGCCTGTGGTCTAGTGGGAGGGGCCTAGTCTCTACAGGGAGGGGCCTGGGGTGTTTCTCAATGTCAAGGCGCCTCGCCTACCAAGGCATTGCGCCTTGCTTACGAGGACACCGTCCTTCCTTGGTCAAAGAAAACTTAAATGGAACAGACTTACATCACCGCGGCTGCCCAGGCCCCGCCTTTTGCTTGCGCGCTCTGTTTATGTCCCGCCCATCATTATATTTTATACGTATAAGTTTCAATATAGATGTATAACAAGAGTTTTACTTTTTTAATTGTGTATAAATTGGTTAAATCAAATGTGAAAGCGAGTTAGGACCTGCTAGCAACCGAAGCTGCAACTTAAATACCGCAATGTATTCTGGGAAATTTTTGACCGAGGGAAGGTATCAAGGAACCTCCCATGTATCCTCGGTCAGTTAGCTAAACGGCAAACGGAGGACAGACGCCTCGGTAGCACATGAACATTGGGACACGCCTTGGCGGTCCCTCATGACGTGTCTCCTAGGCAACCGGGGCGGGGCCAAGGTATCAAGGCGTGGTTCCTTGGCATTGAGAAATACCCCTAGTGTCTACAGGGAAGGGCTTGGTGTCTACAGGGGGAGGGGCTTGGTGTCTACAGGGGGAGGGGCCTAGTCTCCACAGGGAGGGGCTTGGAGTCTACAGGGAGGGGCCTGGTGTCTACAGGGGGAGGGGCTTGGAGTATACAGGGGAGGGGCCTGGGGTCTACAGGGAGGGGCTTAGTGTATGGTGGGAGGGTTTTGGTGTCTCTCATCAGGTAAGTTAGGTAGAAATCTACTGTGACTCCGCCCTCTCTCTGGTTTCAGGTCACTCACAACCAGCTGAACGTCCTGGATCTCTCCTGGATGGAGGATGAAGCCCAGCTGGTCCTTGAAGAGCTGGAGCCGCTCTCACGCAACATGGCGGCGTCGCTACAGCAGCTCATCGACCAGCGAGACAAGGCCACCGAGGTACGGAGATGCCTGTTCTGTTTGAGGGTCCGTTCTGAGCCAAAGGTCAAAGCGAACCTCCAACCTGTCCTCCAGGTTATCCTGGAGCTCACCCAGGAGAGGGACTACCTGTCCAGCCAGCAGCCGCAGGATGGAAGCAGCAAGCCGAGCGGCCGGGAGGGCGGGCCGGGTTCTGGTGGCCCGAACGAGGGCGGGTCGGCCGGTGCCGATCTGACCAAGGAGGAGAAGCGCCATCTGTCTGTGGAGCTAGCTGATGCTAAGTCTAAGCTACGTAGATCCAGACAGGAGCTGTGAGTCCTCCACCACCTGAGACACTCCAGGTTCTCCTCCCTGCTGCTGGAGGTCATGACCTGTTTATAAACCAACTGTTTGGGTCGGAGGTTTACGGAGCGGTTCTGGTTCTGTTTGCAGGGAGGAGAAAACAGAACAGCTGATGGATTCAAAACATGAGGTGGAGCGTCTGGATCAGGAGCTGCAGAAAGTCAGACAAGAGGTCAGATTTCTCGCCGATGTTCAGAGGCAGAACCTTGGTCCGGCCCAGGTCCATTTATCGGTGTGTTTGTGGTTCAGAACCAGTCTCTGTCCTGCGAGGCCCGCTCGGTCCGAGCGTACCGGGACGAAGTGGACTCTCTGAGGGACCGGGCGGCCCGGGTCGACCGGCTGGAGGCGGAACTGAGCCGATGCAAGGAGAAGCTGAACGACGTTCACTTCTACAAGACCCGAATGGAGGTAAGCCTCATCAGAACCACCACCAGAACCTCCGATGGATGGACCCACAGCTGGGAAACGGTTCCTCCCTAAAGTATTCACAGTCTCTACTGTTGATCTGGTTCTGCTCTATGTTGATCCCCGCTGAGCCAGAACTCTGTAGAACCTCCTCTGGGTGGGGGGGGTATGAATACTTTCAGCTGTCTGGGCCAGAGGTTCTGCTGGGCCCGGTTCAGCCTAATTTATGTGTTCCTCCAGGAGCTGCGTGACGACAACATGACTCTGCTGGAGACCAAGGTGCTGCTGGAGGAGCAGCTGGCGGCCGCCAGGGGGCGCTGTGACAAGCTGCACACGCTGGAGAAGGACAACCTGCTGCTGCGAGCCAAAATCCACGACCTGGAGATGGTGCGGTGGATCGTCTGGACCGTCCACCTCGCTCCACGGACCAGAACCAGAACCTGATAGTTGTGTGTCGTGCAGGAGCGGGACAGCGAGCGGCAGAGGCTGGAGGAGCTGGTGGAGGAGAACATGCTGCTGGAGATCGGACAGAAGCAGAGCATGAACGAGTCGGCCCATCTAGGCTGGGAGCTGGAGCAGCTCTCCAAGAACCACGACGGTCCCGCCTCGGAGAGTACGGTTCTGGTCCTTCTCCTCCCGCCGGTTCCGGTACCGGTACCGCTCCAGCTGCTGACACCATCTGACCTCTCTGCTCCGCAGGTCGCAAGTCTCTGGTCCACGAGCTCAACGAGTGCGTCTCCAGCCGAGCTCTGAAGCTGGAGAAGGAGAACCGGGAGCTGCAGGCCTCCATAGAGAGACTGAAGGAGGAGAACCACCTCCTGCAGGAGCAGCAGCTCCACACCCAGGAACTGGACCGGGAGAACCAGAGTCTGAGCAACAAGGTGAGCGGGAAGGAGGAACTGAGAGACGTCTCAGGACGGGGACGGACTGGGACAATAATTCAGGCCACCAACAGTGAGTTAGGCTGGTGATGTGAGAGTGTAAAACGATGAAACAAAGACTGCACACACACACACAGCTTTTTCTGTTTCTTTCCCCTACAAAATAAACATTTATGATCTGCTGCAATAACCTGGACTCAAATCTCATAAACTGAAATTCCATCTCACCTACTTCTACACTGGCCTACAGGTCTACAGGCCTAATGGCCTACAGGCGTACAGGTCTACAGGCGTACAGGTCTACAGGCGTACAGGTCTACAGGCCTAATGGCCTACAGGTCTAAAGGCGTACAGGTCTACAGGCCTAATGGCCTACAGGTCTACAGGCCTAATGGTCTACAGGCGTACAGGTCTACAGGCGTACAGGTCTACAGGCCTAATGGCCTACAGGTCTACAGGCCTAATGGCCTACAGGCGTACAGGTCTACAGGCGTACAGGTCTACAGGCGTACAGGTCTACAGGCGTAAAGGTCTACTGGCCTACAGGTCTACAGGCCTAATGGCCTACAGGTCTACAGGCCTAATGGTCTACAGGCGTACAGGTCTACAGGCGTACAGGTCTACAGGCCTAATGGCCTACAGGCGTACAGGTCTACAGGCCTAATGGCCTACAGGCGTACAGGTCTACAGGCGTACAGGTCTACAGGCCTAATGGCCTACAGGCGTACAGGTCTACAGGCCTAATGGCCTACACGTCTACAGGCGTACAGGTCTACAGGCGTACAGGTCTACAGGCGTACAGGTCTAAAGGCCTACAGGTCTACAGGCCTAATGGCCTACAGGTCTACAGGCCTAATGGCCTACAGGTCTAAAGGCGTACAGGTCTACAGGCGTACAGGTCTACAGGCGTACAGGTCTAATGGCCTACAGGTCTACAGGCCTAATGGCCTACAGGTCTAAAGGCGTACACGTCTACAGGCGTACAGGTCTACAGGCGTACAGGTCTACAGGCGTACAGGCGTACAGGTCTACGGGTCTACGGGCGGTCTACAGGCGTACAGGTCTACGGGTCTACAGGCGGTCTACAGGCGTACAGGTCTACGGGTCTACAGTCGGTCTACAGGCGTACAGGTCTACGGGTCTACAGGCGGTCTACAGGCGTACAGGTCTACAGGCGTACAGATCTACAGGCGGTCTACAGGGGTACAGGTCTATGGGTCTACAGGCGTACGGGTCTACAGGCGTACAGGTATACAGGCGGTCTACAGGCGTACAGGTCTACAAGCGTACAGGTCTACAGGCGTACAGGTCTACGGGTCTACAGGCGTACAGGTCTACAGGCGTACAGATCTACAGGCGGTCTACAGGGGTACAGGTCTACAGGCGTACAGGTCTACAGGCGTAAAGGTCTACTGGCCTACAGGTCTACAGGCCTAATGGCCTACAGGTCTACAGGCGTACAGGTCTACAGGCGTACAGGTCTACTGGCCTTCAGACCTACAGGTCTACAGGCGTACAGGTCTACGGGTCTACGGGCGGTCTACAGGCGTACAGGTCTACGGGTCTACAGGCGGTCTACAGGCGTACAGGTCTACGGGTCTACAGTCGGTCTACAGGCGTACAGGTCTACGGGTCTACAGGCGGTCTACAGGCGTACAGGTCTACAGGCGTACAGATCTACAGGCGGTCTACAGGGGTACAGGTCTATGGGTCTACAGGCGTACGGGTCTACAGGCGTACAGGTATACAGGCGGTCTACAGGCGTACAGGTCTACAAGCGTACAGGTCTACAGGCGTACAGGTCTACGGGTCTACAGGCGTACAGGTCTACAGGCGTACAGATCTACAGGCGGTCTACAGGGGTACAGGTCTACAGGCGTACAGGTCTACAGGCGGTCTACAGGTGTCTACAGGCGTACAGGTTTACGGATCTACAGGCGGTCTACAGGCGTACAGGTCTATGGGTCTACAGGCGTACGGGTCTATGGGTCTATAGGCGTACGGGTCTATAGGGGTACAGGTCTACAGGCGGTCTACAGGCGTACAGGTCTATGGGTCTACAGGCGTTACGGGTCTATAGGGGTACAGGTCTACAGGCGGTCTACAGGCGTACAGGTCTATGGGTCTACAGGCGTACGGGTCTATAGGGGTACAGGTCTACAGGCGGTCTACAGGCGTACAGGTCAATGGGTCTACAGGCGTACAGGTCTATGGGTCTATAGGCGTACGGGTCTATAGGGGTACAGGTCTACAGGCGGTCTACAGGCGTACAGGTCTATGGGTCTACAGGCGTTACGGGTCTATAGGGGTACAGGTCTACAGGCGGTCTACAGGCGTACAGGTCTATGGGTCTACAGGCGTACGGGTCTATAGGGGTACAGGTCTACAGGCGGTCTACAGGCGTACAGGTCTACGGGTCTACAGGCGGTCTACAGGCGGTCTACAGGCGTACAGGTCTACGGGTCTACAGGCGGTCTACAGGCGTACAGGTCTACGGGTCTACAGTCGGTCTACAGGCGTACAGGTCTACGGGTCTACAGGCGGTCTACAGGCGTACAGGTCTACGGGTCTACAGGCGGTCTACAGGCGTACAGGTCTACGGGTCTACAGGCGGTCTACAGGCGTACAGGTCTACAGGCGTACAGATCTACAGGCGGTCTACAGGGGTACAGGTCTATGGGTCTACAGGCGTACGGGTCTACAGGCGTACAGGTATACAGGCGGTCTACAGGCGTACAGGTCTACAAGCGTACAGGTCTACAGGCGTACAGGTCTACGGGTCTACAGGCGTACAGGTCTACAGGCGTACAGATCTACAGGCGGTCTACAGGGGTACAGGTCTACAGGCGTACAGGTCTACAGGCGTCTACAGGCGTACAGGTTTACGGATCTACAGGCGGTCTACAGGCGTACAGGTCTATGGGTCTACAGGCGTACGGGTCTATGGGTCTATAGGCGTACGGGTCTATAGGGGTACAGGTCTACAGGCGGTCTACAGGCGTACAGGTCTATGGGTCTACAGGCGTACGGGTCTATAGGGGTACAGGTCTACAGGCGGTCTACAGGCGTACAGGTCTATGGGTCTACAGGCGTACGGGTCTATAGGGGTACAGGTCTACAGGCGGTCTACAGGCGTACAGGTCTATGGGTCTACAGGCGTACAGGTCTATAGGCGTACGGGTCTATAGGGGTACAGGTCTACAGGCGGTCTACAGGCGTACAGGTCTATGGGTCTACAGGCGTTACGGGTCTATAGGGGTACAGGTCTACAGGCGGTCTACAGGCGTACAGGTCTATGGGTCTACAGGCGTACGGGTCTATAGGGGTACAGGTCTACAGGCGGTCTACAGGCGTACAGGTCTACGGGTCTACAGGCGGTCTACAGGCGTACAGGTCTACGGGTCTACAGGCGGTCTACAGGCGTACAGGTCTACGGGTCTACAGTCGGTCTACAGGCGTACAGGTCTACGGGTCTACAGGCGGTCTACAGGCGTACAGGTCTACGGGTCTACAGGCGGTCTACAGGCGTACAGGTCTACGGGTCTACAGGCGGTCTACAGGCGTACAGGTCTACAGGCGTACAGATCTACAGGCGGTCTACAGGGGTACAGGTCTATGGGTCTACAGGCGTACGGGTCTACAGGCGTACAGGTATACAGGCGGTCTACAGGCGTACAGGTCTACAAGCGTACAGGTCTACAGGCGTACAGGTCTACGGGTCTACAGGCGTACAGGTCTACAGGCGTACAGATCTACAGGCGGTCTACAGGGGTACAGGTCTACAGGCGTACAGGTCTACAGGCGTCTACAGGCGTACAGGTTTACGGATCTACAGGCGGTCTACAGGCGTACAGGTCTATGGGTCTACAGGCGTACGGGTCTATGGGTCTATAGGCGTACGGGTCTATAGGGGTACAGGTCTACAGGCGGTCTACAGGCGTACAGGTCTATGGGTCTACAGGCGTACGGGTCTATAGGGGTACAGGTCTACAGGCGGTCTACAGGCGTACAGGTCTATGGGTCTACAGGCGTACAGGTCTATGGGTCTATAGGCGTACGGGTCTATAGGGGTACAGGTCTACAGGCGGTCTACAGGCGTACAGGTCTATGGGTCTACAGGCGTACGGGTCTACAGGCGTCTCCCTGACTCAGGTTTTTATATTGTGGCAATAAAGATATGAAAATGTGGAAAGCAACATTTTGAATTAGAATGAGTTGCAGTATAATTGCTTTTGTTCCATTGATATATTGTTTCCCAGTTACTTATCTTCTGTTTCCACCTGTGCAGACCCTCCTGATCCTGCTCTGTCTTATCTGACTAATATGAGGGAAACCGTAAAGTTCTGCACAGAAATGAAAGATGGTTGGGTTTATTCCTAGCATGAACTGACTAGTAAGGGATGTAAAATAGGCAACATTAGTGTTGTTAAATAACTTAACATCTATAGACTTTTATTCACTAGTCATCATTTAGCTTTAACATTATCTGCATGCAACGGCATAACTCAACTTACACAGCTTGTTTGTATCGGTAGCTGAACATGCTGCTCCACTCTGTACGCTTAAGGTGCGTTTAAAGGCGGCTCGGAAAAACACGGTACGGCATATTAACGGATTAAATGGCTGAAAAAAGTGCGGGGGACATGTACCCCCCGTCTGTTACCCCACTGTTCAGTGGGGCGGATGCTCTAATGAGCCGCAGGAAGGATTGTTTATTTAAGAATCAAGCACAGTCCGACCTGATGAGCGGGTCGCTTCGGCGCCAGGCCACCGGGAAATGTCCCGACGCTCCCGATGGTCAGTCCGCCACTGGCTCAGGGAGTAGAACCATTCCAGGGAAACGGGTCCGGATCAGGACCAGGAACCAGAACATCTGGATCCCATGGACAGATGTTCCCTGGTCCAACCAATCATGAGTGTTTCTGTGTGTTTCCAGTTGGAGCGTCTCCAGGGTCTGCTGGACCAGGAGAAACTGACCAATCAGGACATGGAGTCTCTGGGGGAGGAGCTACTGAAGGAGAAACAGAGTCTGGAGCGAGAGATGCACGCTCTGCAGGCTGACAAGGACCGACAGGTAGGTCCGACTCGCCGCCTCCTTCCATCGTGCGTCTTCCCCGTCCGGCTCATTGTGGCGTCCAATCAGATCTCGGAGCTGGAGAGTGAGAAGGAGCACCTGTCGGAGGCGGTGAAGTCCCTCCAGGAGCGCGCTGAGTCCAACAACGAGGCCAGAGTCCGGGAGGTGGAGGCCAAGAACCGGCTGCTCCATCAGAGCGTCTCGGACTCCGGCTCCCGCCTGGCCAGCCTGGAGACGCAGCTAAAGGTGGTGAGCGAGGAGGCGGAGAGACTGAGGGAGCGGGCGGGGCGCTGCGAGGAGGCGGAGAGGGAGGCCAGCCGTCTGGAGAGGAGCAGGGAGGCTCTGAACAGGGAGGTAAGCAGCAGCGTTCCCCATCCTCACCATTCCCAGTCAGGATGAATCTGGTTCATTCCCCCGCTCTGCCTCCAGGTGGCGTCTCTGCGTGGCTGCAGCGAGCGCTCCGAGGCTCTGGAGAGGCAGGTGACCTCCCTGGAGCAGGAGGTGCTCCGACTGAAGCGGGGGGCTGAGGAGGCTGAGAAGGAGCTGCAGCGGCTGTCCAAGCTGTCCAAGGAGAACCTGGAGCTGCGCTGCTCCATGGAAAACCTGCGCTCCTCCTTTGCCCGCCTGCCCACGCTGCAGGAGGAGCTGCAGGAGGCGCAGAGGGAGACCCAGGAGGCGCAGAGGAGGCTGGAGGAGGCCAGGGAGGAGGCGCAGGGAGAGAAGAAGAGAGCGGAGAGGTTGGAGCTGAACCTGTCGGCTCTGAACCAGGAGAAACATGAGTTGGAGGAGAAACTGGAGAGGAGCAGGGAGGAGAAGCTGGAGGTGGATGGGAGGATCAGGGAGAGTCAGGGTAGGGAGGAGGAACTGAGCCGGGAGCTTCAGGAGCTCAAAGAGGAGCGCAGGAGAAGGGAGGAAGGAGACGAGGAGAGAAGGAAGCTCCAGCTGGACCTGGAGCAGTCAGAGAAGAACCGCAAGCAGCTGGAGAAGGAGAGCCTGAGGATGGGGAGGCTTCTGGAGGCCAAGGAGCTGGAGCTGGAGGAGAAATCCAGCCGAGCGTCTGCATCGGTGAAGGAGGCGGCGATCCTGAGAAAGGAGGTGGAGAGGCTGATGGAGGCATCTGCTAGAGCCAAGGAGCTGGAGCGAGACAACAAGGAGCTGCAGAAGGAGGCCACCATCGACAAGAAAACCCTGGCAACGCTGAGGGAGGTGAGGCTGAGGAGGAACGTCTTCTCCAGGAGCAGCTGGAATCGCTCCATGTTCTTGGAGTTCTGAGGTCCCTGTCCATCTGTGTCTGCAGGAGCTGGTGTCCGAGAAGCTGAACGTCCAGCAGCAGAACGTCCAACTGGAGAGACTGAACCAGGAGCTGGAGAAGATCGGCCTGAACCGGGAGAAGCTGCTGCAGCAGGAGCACACGCTGGAGGACAGGTAGCCTGGGGGACTGGTAGCCTGGGGGACTGGTAGCCTGGGGGACGGGTAGCCTGGAGAACAGGTAGCCTATGGGACTGGTAGCCTGGGGGACTGGTAGCCTGGGGGACTGGTAGCCTGGAGGACAGATAGCTAGGGGACTGGTAGCCTGGGGGACAGGTAGCCTATGGGACGGGTAGCTAGGGGACTGGTAGCCTGGGGGACTGGTAGCCTGGGGGACTGGTAGCCTGGGGGACGGGTAGCTAGGGGACTGGTAGCCTGGGGGACTGGTAGCCTGGGGGACTGGTAGCCTGGGGGACTGGTAGCCTGGAGGACAAATAGCTAGGGGACTGGTAGCCTGGAGAACAGGTAGCCTATGGGACGGGTAGCCTATGGGACTGGTAGCCTGGGGGACGGGTAGCCTGGAGGACAGATAGCTAGGGGACTGGTAGCCTGGGGGACGGGTAGCCTGGAGGACAGATAGCTAGGGGACTGGTAGCCTGGGGGACAGGTAGCCTATGGGACGGGTAGCTAGGGGACTGGTAGCCTGGGGGACTGGTAGCCTGGGGGACTGGTAGCCTGGGGGACGGGTAGTCTGGGGGACAGATAGCTAGGGGACTGGTAGCCTGGGGGACTGGTAGCCTGGGGGACTGGTAGCCTGTGGGACAGGTAGCCTGGAGAACAGGTAGCCTATGGGACGGGTAGCTGGAGGACGGGTAGCTGGGGGACGGGTAGCCTGGGGGACGGGTAGCTTTAGGACAGTTAGCCTGGGGGACAGGTAGCTTTAGGACAGTTAGCCTGGGGGACGGGGAGCTTTAGGACAGTTAGCCTGAGGGACGGGGAGCTTTAGGACGGGTAGCCTGGGGGACAGTTAGCCTGGGGGACGGGGAGCTTTAGGACAGTTAGCCTGGGGGACGGGGAGCTTTAGGACAGTTAGCCTGGGGGACGGGTAGCTTTAGGACAGTTAGCCTGGGGGACGGGGAGCTTTAGGACAGTTAGCCTGGGGGACAGGGAGCTTTAGGACAGTTAGCCTGGGGGACGGGGAGCTTTAGGACAGTTAGGCTGGGGGACGGGGAGCTTTAGGACAGTTAGCCTGGGGGACGGGGAGCTTTAGGACAGTTGGCCTGGGGGACGGGGAGCTTTAGGACAGTTGGCCTGGGGGACGGGTAGCTTTAGGACAGTTAGCCTGGGGGACGGGTAGCTTTAGGACAGTTGGCCTGGGGGACGGGGAGCTTTAGGACGGGTAGCCTGGGGGACAGTTAGCCTGGGGGACGGGGAGCTTTAGGACAGTTAGCCTGAGGGACGGGGAGCTTTAGGACGGGTAGCCTGGGGGACAGTTAGCCTGGGGGACGGGGAGCTTTAGGACAGTTAGCCTGGGGGACGGGGAGCTTTAGGACAGTTAGCCTGGGGGACGCGGAGCTTTAGGACAGTTGGCCTGGGGGACGGGGAGCTTTAGGACAGTTGGCCTGGGGGACGGGGAGCTTTAGGACAGTTAGCCTGGGGGACGGGTAGCTTTAGGACAGTTGGCCTGGGGGACGGGGAGCTTTAGGACGGGTAGCTTTAGGACAGTTAGCCTGGGGGACGGAGAGCTTTAGGACAGTTAGCCTGGGGGACGGAGAGCTTTAGGACGGGTAGCCTGGGGGACGGGTAGCCTGGGGGACGGGTAGCTTTAGGACAGTTGGCCTGGGGGACGGGGAGCTTTAGGACAGTTAGCCTGGGGGACGGGTAGCTTTAGGACAGTTAGCCTGGGGGACGGAGAGCTTTAGGACGGGTAGCCTGGGGGACGGGTAGCCTGGGGGACGGGTAGCTTTAGGACAGTTGGCCTGGGGGACGGGGAGCTTTAGGACAGTTAGCCTGGGGGACGGGTAGCTTTAGGACAGTTAGCCTGGGGGACGGGGAGCTTTAGGACAGTTAGGCTGGGGGACGGGGAGCTTTAGGACAGTTAGCCTGGGGGACGGGGAGCTTTAGGACAGTTGGCCTGGGGGACGGGGAGCTTTAGGACAGTTGGCCTGGGGGACGGGTAGCTTTAGGACAGTTGGCCTGGGGGACGGGTAGCTTTAGGACAGTTGGCCTGGGGGACGGGGAGCTTTAGGACGGGGAGCTTTAGGACCGTTAGCCTGGGGGACGGAGAGCTTTAGGACGGGTAGCCTGGGGGACGGGTAGCCTGGGGGACGGGTAGCCTGTGGGACAGGTAGCCTGGAGAACAGGTAGCCTATGGGACGGGTAGCTGGAGGACGGGTAACTGGGGGACGGGTAGCCTGGGGGACGGGTAGCTTTAGGACAGTTAGCCTGGGGGACAGGTAGCTTTAGGACAGTTAGCCTGGGGGACGGGGAGCTTTAGGACAGTTAGCCTGGGGGACGGGGAGCTTTAGGACAGTTAGCCTGGGGGACGGGGAGCTTTAGGACAGTTAGCCTGGGGGACGGGGAGCTTTAGGACAGTTAGCCTGGGGGACGGGGAGCTTTAGGACAGTTAGCCTGGGGGACGGGGAGCTTTAGGACAGTTAGCCTGGGGGACGGGTAGCTTTAGGACAGTTAGCCTGGTGGACGGGTAGCTTTAGGACAGTTAGCCTGGGGGACGGGGAGCTTTAGGACAGTTAGCCTGGGGGACGGGGAGCTTTAGGACAGTTAGCCTGGGGGACGGGGAGCTTTAGGACAGTTAGCCTGGGGGACGGGTAGCTTTAGGACAGTTAGCCTGGTGGACGGGTAGCTTTAGGACAGTTAGCCTGGGGGACGGGGAGCTTTAGGACAGTTAGCCTGGGGGACAGGTAGCTTTAGGACAGTTAGCCTGGGGGACGGGTAGCTTTAGGACAGTTAGCCTGGGGGACGGGGAGCTTTAGGACAGTTAGCCTGGGGGACGGGGAGCTTTAGGACAGTTAGCCTGGGGGACGGAGAGCTTTAGGATGGGTAGCCTGGGGGACGGGTAGCCCTGTGCGGTGCCTGTAGTGCAGCTATGCTGCATTTTAGCCTACAAGTTAATCAGTCACCTGTTGATGTTGTGGATTTGGACACACGCGATGAATGTTTTTTATTAAACTCAGTAACTTTTCCCTCTGTGAAGAACGTTGTAGCCTAGAGTAATACAGGGATTTAATTACCAGACAGTTCAGATACTCATTATAATGTAGCTTCCCAGTTCCCTTTAGTCGGGGGTCAGTGGGCGGAGCTCCTAGTCGGGATCGACGCACCGCAGAGGGGTTTAGTTTTCAGATTCACAGCTTCAAATCAGGAAGTCAGGCTGTAAGTCTCACTTTTTTCCACATAATCAGTCTGTGACTTCCTGTTACCTCAACGTTCCCGTTAGTTTAAGATTCTTTCATGTTCCTGCAGCAGGAAGTCTTCCCAACTAGTAGAAATCCCGCCCCCCTCTGCATAGAGGATCTTTGTAAAATAAGAGTGTTCACTTTTTCTGTGGGCAAAATGCAGCAACAGCCTCGTCTGCGTAGTTGGAGAACCACCCTGCGACCATAAAGGCTAGAAGATGGTGCAGTTATGGTGGTGATGTCATCGTCCATATATGGTGGTGCTTCCTGTAGCATTGGGCATCTGCCAGCCTGCTGATGCTCCACCCTCTGCCTCCTCCAGCAGGTTCCGGCTGCTGGAGTCCCGGCTGGAGGAGACGGTCCAGCAGACCATGAAGCTGAAGGAGGAGAAAATCTGCAGCTTGGAGAAGAAGCTGGAGGAGAGCAACGCTCTGAACGTCTCTCTACGCGGCGAGCTGACCACTGTAGGCTCACCCACAGCGTCCTGATCCAGCTCACACTGGGCTGGATCAGAACCAGAGTCCTAAAGGTTCTACTACAGGATGGTTGAAGTGTTGCTCCTGTGTTTGTAGGCTCAGCAGAAGAAGAAGAAGAGCTCCCTTCAGCAGACTTTAGACAGCAGCGACCATGGAGCTACAGCTGAACTGCTGCGCATCAAAGATCATCTCATCGCCGTGGAGAAGAGCGTAAGCCCCAATCTAACACCTCCATCCATCCATCCTCCTCCTGGTTGCCTTCCTGCTTTGATCCCACGGATGCTGTTTCCTGCAGAATGCGTCCCTGCAGATGGAGAGCAGTTTACTGAAGGAGCAGCTCAAGCAGCTGGAGAACCACAACACTTCCCTCAGCAACCAGATGGCGGCGCTGCAGCGGCACGCCACCACCCTGCAGGAGCAGAACTCTGCTCTGCACACCCAGACGGCCCAGCTGCAGGTGCTGCTCCGTCCGTGCGTCTCTGTCCCTCGCCGGGACGTCCGTCTGACTTCCTGTCTCTGTCTCAGGTGGAGAACTCCACCGTCTCCTCGCAGAGTGCCTCCCTCATGGCCCAGAATGCCGTGCTGCAAGGCCAGGTCACCGCCCTGGAGAGCGAGGCGGAGTCCTGGCAGCGTCAGCGTGACGAGGCGCGGCGTGCCCGAGAGAGCGTGCTCAGCGACCACGAGCGCCTGCTGAGCGTTCACGAGAGGCAGGCGCACGAGTACGAGCTGCTGATCAGCCAGCACGCCGCGCTGAAAGGCAAGCAGAGGGCGCTAGAGAGCGAGCACCGGACGCTGCACAGCAAGTAAGTCAGAGCGCACACCTCCAGATCAGGACCAAGCTTCTGCAGGTTCTGGTTCTGGTACCAACCCGTCATGGCTGAGCCGGTTCACAGCTCCAGGTGTTCCTGCAGGTACTGCGCTCTGCTGCAGCTGAAGGAGAAGTGGGAGGAGCAACAGGGGCGGGGTCAGAAGGAGCAGGAGGAGCTGAAGCAGGAGGTCCAGAAGAACCGCCTCCTACAGCAGGAGAACCTGCAGCTGAAGTCTGAGGTGGACCGGTAAGTGAACACTGAACCAGAAGCCCGGTTCTGATCCGGTTCTGATCCTCCGACTAACTTCCTCTCCTCGTCACCTCAGGCTGGCCCAGAACCAGTCGCAGCACGCCGAGCAGAACCAGGGCCTCCAGCAGCGAGTTAACGAGCTGAAGAACTCGTTAGGCTCCGCCCAGCAGGAAGCCAGCCAATGGATGGCCCGGTACGACTCCCTGATGGAGCAGCACCAGAACCTGGACCTCACCATGACCAAACTGGACAACCACTGCGAGGTAGGCTGCAGCCAGCTGGGTTCTGGTTCTGAGTAGGAGCGGGTCCAGACCGGTTCTGTGTGTCTGCAGCTGCTGAGTCGCCTGAAGGGGAACCTGGAGGAGGAGAACCACCACCTACTGAGCCAGATCAACCTGCTGAGTCAGCAGAACCACACGCTGCTGGAGAGGAGCATGGAGAGCAAGGAGCTGTACCACCAGGAGCAGAAGCTCTACATGTAACCACTTCCTCTTCCTCCTCTTCCTCCCGCCGCTGCCGTGACCTCTGGATGACCTCTGTCTGCTCCTCCACAGAGACAAGCTCAACGCGCTCCGCCGCCAGAAGGAGAAGCTGGAGGAGAAGATCATGGACCAGTACAAGTTCTACGACCCCACGCCCAAAAAGTACGGGCCGCCGCTCGCTCGGCACGCCTCAGACGTCCGTCCGGCCGCGTCCTCACTTCCTCTGCTTCCTGTTTCAGGAGGAGCCAGTGGTCTGGAGCCAAAGCTCTGGTGAAGCTCATCAGACCCAGGAAGGAGAGCAGCCGGGAGCGGGAGGCCGACCAGAACCGGGACCAGAACCGGGACCAGAACCGGGACCGGAGCCGGGACCGGGTGAGGAGTGCCCCGGACATCCCTCTGCCCGCCACGCCCCCCCTGCTGCCCCCGGAGCCCGGCGACTCGCTCAGTAACCGTAGCAACCACAGCACCAGCCCGGGCGTGGCGCCCGCCGGCCGAGGTGAGCGCAGAGAGCTTCTCTGGATCAGAACCAGAACCAGGTCCATTCGTTCCTGAGGGGCGGAGCCGAGCATCTTGACCCCTTCTGCCCCCTGCTGGTCCAGCTTAGGCAATGCAACTTTATTTATGTAGCAACACTTTGAACAACGAGGGGATGAAATAAAATATTCCAGCTATTATTAATCAGTTAATCAAAGGTAACTCTAATCAGATATGTTTTTAGTTGTAATTTAAAAGAACTCGGTGTTTCAGCAGCTTTGCAGTTTTCTGGAAGTTTGTTCCAGATTAGAGGAGCATAGAAACTGAAAGCTGCTTCTCCATGTTTGGTTCTGATTCTAGGGATGTTGAATAGACTGGAATTAGAGGACCTGATTGGTCTGGGGGGGGGTTGCTATAGTAACAGTAGATCTTCATCATACGTTGGTGCTAAGCCATGTAATGATTTATAAACTAGTAAAAGTATTTAGAAGTCTATTCTCTGAGCTACAGGGAGCCAGTGAAAGGTTCCTGGTTCTAGTGATGAACACAAGAACATGTTCTGCAGGATAAATCCGATCTAGTGGCGTAGCAGATATTCCATCAGCTGGTTGTTATGGAGCCAGAAGGAGCCCTGCTGCAGGTACCAGCAACCTAATTACCCCGACCAGAACCGTATGTGGTTCTGGAACGGCGTGAGTCTTCAAAGAGACCCGGTTCTCATCGTTTCCTCATTATACTGAGCTGCAGTTCAGGGAGGATCCACAGGAGGGCGCTCTGATCCCATCATCCATTTAAATCTGGATTCACCTTCAGACCCGCTGAGGTTCTGCATCCTTCCACAGCCGGGTCCACAGTCTGTGATCCAGAACCCTGTTGGTAGTTTGGGCTGGTTCTACCGGGTTCTAGTTCTACTAGGTTCTGGTTCTACTGGGTTCTAGTTCTACTGTGTTCTGGTTCTACTGGGTTCTGGTTTAACAGGTTCTGGTTCTAGTGGGTTCTAGTTCTACTATGTTCTGGTTCTACAGTGTTCTGGTTCTACTGTGTTCTAGTTCTACTGTGTTCTGGTTCTACTGTGTTCTGGTTTAACAGGTTCTGGTTGTAGCGGGTTCTAGTTCTACTGTGTTCTGGTTCTACTGGGTTCTAGTTCTACTGTGTTCTGGTTCTACTGGGTTCTGGTTTAACAGGTTCTGGTTCTAGTGGGTTCTAGTTCTACTATGTTCTGGTTCTACGGTGTTCTGGTTCTACTGTGTTCTAGTTCTACTGTGTTCTGGTTCTACTGTGTTCTGGTTTAACAGGTTCTGGTTCTAGTGGGTTCTAGTTCTACTATGTTCTGGTTCTACAGTGTTCTGGTTCTACTGTGTTCTAGTTCTACTGTGTTCTGGTTCTACTGTGTTCTGGTTTAACAGGTTCTGGTTGTAGCGGGTTCTAGTTCTACTGTGTTCTGGTTCTACTGGGTTCTAGTTCTACTGTGTTCTGGTTCTACTGGGTTCTGGTTTAACAGGTTCTGGTTCTAGTGGGTTCTAGTTCTACTATGTTCTGGTTCTACGGTGTTCTGGTTCTACTGTGTTCTAGTTCTACTGTGTTCTGGTTCTACTGTGTTCTGGTTTAACAGGTTCTGGTTGTAGCGGGTTCTGGTTCTACTGGGTTCTAGTTCTACTGTGTTCTGGTTCTACTGGGTTCTGGTTTAACAGGTTCTGGTTCTAGTGGGTTCTAGTTCTACTATGTTCTGGTTCTACAGTGTTCTGGTTCTACTGTGTTCTAGTTCTACTGTGTTCTGGTTCTACTGTGTTCTGGTTTAACACGTTCTGGTTGTAGCGGGTTCTAGTTCTACTGTGTTCTGGTTCTACTGGGTTCTAGTTCTACTGGGTTCTGGTTCTACTGGGTTCTGGTTCTAGTGGGTTCTAGTTCTACTGTGTTCTGGTTCTACTGGGTTCTAGTTCTACTGTGTTCTGGTTCTACTGGGTTCTGGTTTAACAGGTTCTGGTTCTAGTGGGTTCTAGTTCTACTATGTTCTGGTTCTACGGTGTTCTGGTTCTACTGTGTTCTGGTTCTACTGTGTTCTAGTTCTACTGTGTTCTGGTTCTACTGTGTTCTGGTTTAACAGGTTCTGGTTGTAGCGGGTTCTAGTTCTACTGTGTTCTGGTTCTACTGGGTTCTAGTTCTACTGTGTTCTGGTTCTACTGGGTTCTGGTTTAACAGGTTCTGGTTCTAGTGGGTTCTAGTTCTACTATGTTCTGGTTCTACAGTGTTCTGGTTCTACTGTGTTCTAGTTCTACTGTGTTCTGGTTCTACTGTGTTCTGGTTTAACAGGTTCTGGTTGTAGCGGGTTCTAGTTCTACTGTGTTCTGGTTCTACTGGGTTCTAGTTCTACTGGGTTCTGGTTCTACTGGGTTCTGGTTCTAGTGGGTTCTAGTTCTACTGTGTTCTGGTTCTACTGGGTTCTAGTTCTACTGTGTTCTGGTTCTACTGGGTTCTGGTTTAACAGGTTCTGGTTCTAGTGGGTTCTAGTTCTACTATGTTCTGGTTCTACTGTGTTCTAGTTCTACTGTGTTCTGGTTCTACTGTGTTCTGGTTTAACAGGTTCTGGTTGTAGCGGGTTCTAGTTCTACTGTGTTCTGGTTCTACTGGGTTCTGGTTTAACAGGTTCTGGTTCTAGTGGGTTCTAGTTCTACTATGTTCTGGTTCTACAGTGTTCTGGTTCTACTGTGTTCTAGTTCTACTGTGTTCTGGTTCTACTGTGTTCTGGTTTAACAGGTTCTGGTTGTAGCGGGTTCTAGTTCTACTGTGTTCTGGTTCTACTGGGTTCTAGTTCTACTGGGTTCTGGTTCTACTGGGTTCTGGTTCTAGTGGGTTCTAGTTCTACTGTGTTCTGGTTCTACTGGGTTCTGGTTTAACAGGTTCTGGTTCTAGTGGGTTCTAGTTCTACTGTGTTCTGGTTCTACTGGGTTCTGGTTTAACAGGTTCTGGTTGTAGCGGGTTCTGGTTCTACTGTGTTCTGGTTCTACTGGGTTCTGGTTCTACTGGGTTCTGGTTCTACAGCGTTCTGGTTCTACTGGGTTCTGGTTTAACAGGTTCTGGTTCTAGTGGGTTCTAGTTCTACAGTGTTCTGGTACTACAGTGTTCTGGTTCTACAGTGTTCTGGTTCTACTGTGTTCTGGTTCTACTGGGTTCTGGTTTAACAGGTTCTGGTTCTAGTGGGTTCTAGTTCTACAGTGTTCTGGTTCTACTGGGTTCTGGTTCTACTGGGATCTGGTTCTAGTGGGTTCTAGTTCTACTGTGTTCTGGTTCTACTGTGTTCTGGTTTAACAGGTTCTGGTTCTAGTGGGTTCTAGTTCTACTGGGTTCTGGTTCTACTGGGTTCTGGTTCTACTGTGTTCTGGTTTAACAGGTTCTGGTTCTAGTGGGTTCTAGTTCTACTGTGTTCTGGTTCTACTGTGTTCTGGTTCTACTGGGTTCTAGTTCTACTGTGTTCTGGTTCTACAGTGTTCTGGTTCTACTGGGTTCTGGTTTAACAGGTTCTGGTTCTAGTGGGTTCTAGTTCTGTGTTCTGGTTCTACTGGGTTCTGGTTTAACAGGTACTGGTTCTAGTGGGTTCTAGTTCTACTATGTTCTGGTTCTACAGTGTTCTGGTTCTACTGGGTTCTGGTTCTACTGGGTTCTAGTTCTACTGTGTTCTGGTTCTACTGGGTTCTGGTTTAACAGGTTCTGGTTCTAGTGGGTTCTAGTTCTACAGTGTTCTGGTTCTACTGGGTTCTAGTTCTACTGTGTTCTGGTTTAACAGGTTCTGGTTCTAGTGGGTTCTAGTTCTACTGTGTTCTGGTTCTACTGGGTTCTGGTTTAACAGGTTCAGGTTCTGGTTCTAGTGGGTTCTAGTTCTACTGTGTTCTGGTTCTACAGTGTTCTGGTTCTACTGTGTTCTGGTTTAACAGGTTTTGGTTGTAGCGGGTTCTAGTTCTACTGTGTTCTGGTTCTACTGGGTTCTGGTTCTACTGGGTTCTGGTTCTACTTGGTTCTAGTTCTAATGTGTTCTGGTTCTACTGGGTTCTGGTTTAACAGGTTCTGGTTCTAGTGGGTTCTGGTTCTAGTGGGTTCTGGTTCTACTGGGTTCTGGTTTAACAGGTTCTGGCTGTAGCGGCTTCTAGTTCTACTGTGTTCTGGTTCTACTGGGTTCTGGTTCTACTGGGTTCTGGTTCTACTGGGTTCTAGTTCTACTGGGTTCTGGTTCTACTGGTTTCTGGTTCTAGTGGGTTCTAGTTCTACTGTGTTCTGGTTCTACTGGGTTCTGGTTTAACAGGTTCTGGTTCTAGTGGGTTCTAGTTCTACTGTGTTCTGGTTTAACAGGTTCTGGTTCTAGTGGGTTCTAGTTCTACTGGGTTCTGGTTCTACTGGGTTCTGGTTCTACTGGGTTCTGGTTCTACTGTGTTCTGGTTTAACGGGTTCTGGTTCTAGTGGGTTCTAGTTCTACAGTGTTCTGGTTCTACTGTGTTCTGGTTCTACTGGGTTCTAGTTCTACTGTGTTCTGGTTCTACAGTGTTCTGGTTCTACTGGGTTCTGGTTTAACAGGTTCTGGTTCTAGTGGGTTCTAGTTCTGTGTTCTGGTTCTACTGGGTTCTGGTTTAACAGGTACTGGTTCTAGTGGGTTCTAGTTCTACTATGTTCTGGTTCTACAGTCTTCTGGTTCTACTGGGTTCTGGTTCTACTGGGTTCTAGTTCTACTGTGTTCTGGTTCTACTGGGTTCTGGTTTAACAGGTTCTGGTTCTAGTGGGTTCTAGTTCTACAGTGTTCTGGTTCTACTGGGTTCTAGTTCTACTGTGTTCTGGTTTAACAGGTTCTGGTTCTAGTGGGTTCTAGTTCTACTGTGTTCTGGTTCTACTGGGTTCTGGTTTAACAGGTTCAGGTTCTGGTTCTAGTGGGTTCTAGTTCTACTGTGTTCTGGTTCTACTGGGTTCTGGTTTAACAGGTTCAGGTTCTGGTTCTAGTGGGTTCTAGTTCTACTGTGTTCTGGTTCTACTGGGTTCTGGTTTAACAGGTTCTGGTTCTAGTGGGTTCTAGTTCTACTGTGTTCTGGTTCTACAGTGTTCTGGTTCTACAGTGTTCTGGTTCTACTGGGTTCTGGTTCTACTGGGTTCTGGTTTAACAGGTTCTGGTTCTAGTGGGTTCTAGTTCTACTGGGTTCTGGTTCTACAGTGTTCTGGTTCTACTGGGTTCTGGTTCTACTGGGTTCTGGTTTAACAGGTTCTGGTTCTAGTGGGTTCTAGTTCTACTGGGTTCTGGTTCTACTGGGTTCTGGTTCTACTGGGTTCTGGTTTAACAGGTTCTGGTTCTAGTGGGTTCTAGTTCTACTGGGTTCTGGTTCTACTGGGTTCTGGTTCTACTGGGTTCTGGTTCTACTGGGTTCTGGTTCTACTGGGTTCTGGTTTAACAGGTTCTGGTTCTAGTGGGTTCTAGTTCTGGGGTTCTGTTGGGAAGCAGTCATCATATCTTCTGACCAGTAACTCCTCTTCCTCTCCTCTTCCTCCATCTTTTAGCTCCGCCCCCCAAACGTTTTCATTTTCTCCGCAGCAGAAGTCAGGACAAGCTCCTCCCCCCTTCCCCCTCTTCCTCCTCTTCATCCTCCCGCCCCGCCCTCTCTCTCACCAGACGCCTGCGGTTCTGGTCATCCTCTGACATCACAGCTGACATCATCAGTAGTCCTCCAATCTCAGCCCCTGGAGTTTTCTGACTCCCCCCCACCCCCTATCATCATCATCATCATCATCTTTCACACACACTCACACACACGCTGCTGGACGCGGTTCCTAGTAAGTAGTGTGTGACGTTCTGTGTTTACCTCCTACCTCTGCTCCGCCTCCCAGCACTATGGCCCCACCCCTTCATGTATAAGCCCCGCCTCTACCCGCCACCGTCAGTGTTGCTTTGCTGCTATTTGCTGCTTCACCCACACAGCATGAACACATCTCCAGAGGTTCTGGTGCAACACCTGATCGGTTCTGGTCCTGTCTGCAGTCACTCCAGCTAAAACACTTCCTTCACAGTGGGGGGTTCTGAATATCAGACCTGAACAGAACTTTCTCCTGTATATGATTGCAGAAGGGAAATGTTACCAGAACCCTGCAGGATTCTGGTCGGTTGGGTTCCTGGTCGCCACGGTCCAAACTCTTCACCTCCTGAACCTTCAGCAGCTTGATGATGGAACCGGATCCAAACAGCCTGCAGCTGCTGGGTTATTGTGCTACTTCATTAAAGTTTAATTAGCCTCCGATCGGGTTCTGGTGCAGCCCGGTCCGAGGCTGATATCGGGTTCTGGTGCAGCCCGGTCCGAGGCTGCTATCGGGTTCTGGTGCAGCCCGGTCCGAGGCTGCTATCGGGTCAGACCAGAAACCCTGGAGGTTCTGCCACAGCTTCAGATCCTCTCTGGTCCACCCACAGTATTGATCCAGATCTCCATCCTGAAGGAGAACATCTGCTCTGCTTCTTCACTCCATCACAGTCTTCCTGCTCCTGCACCGCCTGAACTCTGACCCCACTGCATGCAAAACTCCTTCCTAACGCTCTGATTGGTCCACAGGGTCGGGGGACAAAGGCCGCGGCGTCCATCGCAGCAGCAGCGAAAGCGTCAATGGAGACAGTGTCCACGGTAAATGGAGAGGAGCATTGACACAATCAGGTGTGGTAGAGGAATAGAAGACCAGCAGGTCCAGGTGTGGTAGAGGAATAGAAAGCCAACAGGTCCAGGTGTGGTAGAGGAATAGAAAGCCAACAGGTCCAGGTGTGGTAGAGGAATAGAAGACGAACAGGTCCAGGTGTGGTAGAGGAATAGAAGACCAGCAGGTCCAGGTGTGGTAGAGGAATAGAAGACCAGCAGGTCCAGGTGTGGTAGAGGAATAGAAGACCAAAAGGTCCAGGTGTGGTAGAGGAATAGAAGACCAAAAGGTCCAGGTGTGGTAGAGGAATAGAAGACCAAAAGGTCCAGGTGTGGTAGAGGAATAGAAGACCAAAAGGTCCAGGTGTGGTAGAGGAATAGAAGACCAAAAGGTCCAGGTGTGGTAGAGGAATAGAAAGCCAACAGGTCCAGGTGTGGTAGAGGAATAGAAAGCCAACAGGTCCAGGTGTGGTAGAGGAATAGAAGACGAACAGGTCCAGGTGTGGTAGAGGAATAGAAGACCAGCAGGTCCAGGTGTGGTAGAGGAATAGAAGACCAGCAGGTCCAGGTGTGGTAGAGGAATAGAAGACCAAAAGGTCCAGGTGTGGTAGAGGAATAGAAGACCAAAAGGTCCAGGTGTGGTAGAGGAATAGAAGACCAAAAGGTCCAGGTGTGGTAGAGGAATAGAAGACCAAAAGGTCCAGGTGTGGTAGAGGAATAGAAGACCAAAAGGTCCAGGTGTGGTAGAGGAATAGAAGACCAAAAGGTCCAGGTGTGGTAGAGGAATAGGAGACCAAAAGTTCCAGGTGTGGTAGAGGAATAGAAGACCAAAAGGTCCAGGTGTGGTAGAGGAATAGAAGACCAAAAGGTCCAGGTGTGGTAGAGGAATAGAAGGCCAACAGGTCCAGGTGTGGTAGAGGAATAGAAGACCAAAAGGTCCAGGTGTGGTAGAGGAATGGAAGACCAAAAGGTCCAGGTGTGGTAGAGGAATAGAAGACCGAAAGGTCCAGGTGTGGTAGAGGAATAGGAGACCAAAAGTTCCAGGTGTGGTAGAGGAATAGAAGACCAAAAGGTCCAGGTGTGGTAGAGGAATAGGAGACCAACAGGTCCAGGTGTGGTAGAGGAATAGGAGACCAAAAGTTCCAGGTGTGGTAGAGGAATAGAAGACCAAAAGGTCCAGGTGTGGTAGAGGAATAGGAGACCAAAAGTTCCAGGTGTGGTAGAGGAATAGAAGACCAAAAGGTCCAGGTGTGGTAGAGGAATAGGAGACCAAAAGTTCCAGGTGTGGTAGAGGAATAGAAGACCAAAAGGTCCAGGTTTGGTAGAGGAATAGGAGACCAACAGGTCCAGGTGCGGTAGAGGAATAGGAGACCAACAGGTCCAGGTTTGGTAGAGGAATAGGAGACCAACAGGTCCAGGTGTGGTAGAGGAATAGGAGACCAACAGGTCCAGGTGTGGTAGAGGAATAGAAGACCAACAGGTCCAGGTGTGGTAGAGGAATAGGAGACCAACAGGTCCAGGTGTGGTAGAGGAATAGAAGACCAAAAGGTCCAGGTGTGGTAGAGGAATAGGAGACCAACAGGTCCAGGTGTGGTAGAGGAATAGAAGACCAACAGGTCCAGGTTTGGTAGAGGAATAGAAGACCAACAGGTCCAGGTTTGGTAGAGGAATAGAAGACCAACGGGTCCAGGTGTGGTAGAGGAATAGGAGACCAACAGGTCCAGGTGTGGTAGAGGAATAGAAGACCAAAAGGTCCAGGTGCGGTAGAGGAATAGAAGACCAAAAGGTCCAGGTGCGGTAGAGGAATAGAAGACCAAAAGGTCCAGGTGCGGTAGAAGAATAGAAGACCAAAAGGTCCAGGTGCGGTAGAGGAATAGAAGACCAAAAGGTCCAGGTGTGGTAGAGGAATAGGAGACCAAAAGATCCAGGTGTGGTAGAGGAATAGAAGACCAAAAGGTCCAGGTGTGGTAGAGGAATAGAAGACCAACAGGTCCAGGTTTGGTAGAGTAGTAGCATGAACCTGTTCAACTAGCTTGGCTTTGTTTGGGTCTAAGAACATCAGACAAGCAAACAGAGGCATGGTGGTGCAGGCATAATGATATGGGATGTTCTTACAGGACCATGGATCCAATATAATGGATTCCTTCAATATGCAGGTCAAAGATCCTGAGAACACGCCGCTGGGCTCCTGGTCCTGTTCTGAACCATAACTCTGGAGTTATTAGCTCGACCCGTCACCTTAACCAGATCTGGTTCTGGGTTCTATTAACTTTTCTGGAGGGGAATTTGTTTTTTCTTCTTTCACCTACTGAAATAAAAATGTTCCTCTTCTCCTGAGGTTGTGCAGAATCAGAACCCATTGGGTCCAAATCGAAGGTGTAGAACAGGATGTGGAACCTTCTCAGTGAAGTGGGAACGTTTCAGACCTTCTAGACTCGTGGTTCTGGATGTCGGTTATGAAGTCATGTCCACCCAGGCAGGACCAGAATCACTCTGTGGGTTTGTCCTCTCAGGTCCGATCCACCGGAACCGCCTGACCTCCACTCCAGACCTGAGCCAGACCTGCAGCTCCAGACCAGGCCCGGCTGGGACCTGCAGAACCAGAGGTAGGTTGCCTTCAGCGTTCCGGTCAGAATCAGAACCATACGGCATTCCTGACCAGGAAATAATGATTCCAGGTTTGTTTGATGAGGACTCTGTCTTTGGAGGTCGATCCGGCTCTGGAGACATCAGTCACAACACATCCAGCTCCAGTTCCCCCATCACATGTAGAGGTGTGTGGTACCTATCAGTAACAGAACCGCTGACCCAAACACGGATCACTAACAGAACCGGTTCTTTCTCCTCATCCCAGATACATCGGATCGACCTCCCCGCTCAACTAGCCTCTCCACTGATGATGTCGTGGGCCTCAGCAAATCACAGCAGAGCCTGTCACGGAGCTCCACGCTCCCTTATGACCACACCCCCCAGAGGGCCCAGCCACAACGAGGAGGCGGGGCCAGGACTAAGCCACGCCCAGGTTCTCCAGGAAGTGAGATGGTGACACTGGAGGAGTTCCTAGAGGAGAGCAACCTGTTGTCTCCTCCGCTGGTGAGGACCTCCTGGTCACCAGACACCAGCTTTCCATAGATCTTATTAATACTCTAATTTATCTATACGGTTTGTTATTAATCTATCAATTTGATTTATTGTTATTTTAATTCATCAATACAATTTATTATTAATCTAATTTATCTATTCGATTTATTGTTAATCTAATTCATCAATACAATTTATTAATAATCTAATTTATCTATACGACTTATTAATCTATTAATACGATTTATCAATATAACCTATTAATCTAATTTATCTATACGATTTATTGTTAATCTAATTTATCAATACAATTTATTATTCTAATTTATCAATACGACTTATTAATCTAATTTATCTATACGGCTTATTAATCTATCAATACGATTTATCAATATAACCTATTAATTAAATGTATCTATAAGATTTATCAACATGATTTATTATTAATATAATTTATTAATATGATTTATCAATGTAACCTATTATTAATAGAAATTATTAATATGATTTATTATTAACTTAACTTATCAATACAAATTTTTATGAGTATAAATAATTTCTTATAAATCTAATCATTTATTAAACATAATTTATCAAACTATTGACGGACTTGTTGTCATCAGTTGTCCACAGGAGGCAGCGACGAGTTGATGACGGACTACTTCACCAGAAGCCCTGCCCCTTCTGCTTCCCCTGCCAGGGATCAGGCCACACCCACCAGCTATGTCTCACCCACCGTCCACTCGACCAATCAGAGGCCCGGTCAGAGTGTTAAGCCCTCCCCTCGACAGCCGGTCGGCCAATCACCGGCCTCGAGCCAAACGGTCACCCAGAGATCTGGCCAATCGCTGAGCAGAACATTCAGCCTGGCTTCCGCCGACCTACTGCGCTCCCAGGGACCGGACAGTTACCATGGAAACGAGGTAGACGGGGTGGTCCGTCGCCAAGGAGGAGGAGCTTCCCACCGTGAGCGCCCCCTGTCTGCTCGTTTCGGAGCGCCTGACTTCCTGAGTCCGACCGTCCACCACTCCCCGTCCCTCAACCTGCAGACGGAGCGGTCCGCCGAGCGGAACCGGGACCGGGACCGGGGGCGGGCTGGCCACCGAGGAGAGGTCGCCATGGTGACCCCTGTCAGGGCCGCACTGCCCGACGAAGCCCCGGAGCCCGGTGACTCCGCCCACTCCAAGGACGCCTCGGAGCGTCCCAAGAGCACGCCGGCCTCTCCGGACCCGAACAACGACCCGCAGACGGTGTGGTACGAGTATGGCTGTGTGTAGAAACAGAACTGGACCGGACCGGACCACGCCCTGGAACTGGACCGGACCACGCCCTGGAACTGGACCAGACCGGACCGGACCACACCCTGGAACTGGACCGGACCACGCCCTGGAACTGGACCGGACAGGACCACGCCCTGGAACTGGACCGGACCGGACCGGACCACACCCTGGAACTGGACCGGACCACGCCCTGGAACTGGACCGGACAGATCCACGCCCTGGAACTGGACCGGACCACGCCCTGGAACTGGACCGGACCACGCCCTGGAACTGGACCGGACCGGACCACGCCCTGGAGCTGGACCGGACCACGCCCTGGAACTGGACCGGACCGGACCACGCCCTGGAACAGAACCGGGAACAGAACCGGGAACAGAAACATCTCCACTCTTACTGCACATTATTCTGCAGCAGGCAGCCAGAACACTAAGAACGGGCCTCAGCGGTTCTACAGAACCGGAGCAGGCGGTAGAAACCAAACACTGGAATATTCTGGGATGGATAATTACAGTCTTCAGCTTCTATCCCAGAATGCAACACTCTGACACTTTACGGGAAGCCGAGCCCGAGCGGAACCGCTGGGTCCGGCCCAAAACCACGGTGTTTGGGCTGAGAGCTGCTGCTGGAGGTCCGGTCCAAACAGAGACAAAGCTTGGTTCTGGAAGGAGGGAGAAAACATTCAGCTTAGTTCTACCGGACCTCTGGACCCGGCTGCATTCACCACAGAGATCCAGGTTCTGTTGTAATGTCAGAGGTTCTGGTCTCACTGTTTATAATCGGACCTCCAGCTGACTCAACCATAAATATTCCCGGTTCGGCTCAGGCTCGGTCCAATCAGCACCAGAACCTTGAGCTCAGATACAGAGAAAAACATCCTAAAGACCCGGTTTAGATACAAACAGAACCAGCTCCAGAACCAGCCCAGTGTTTGGTGAATGAAACCCAGAAACCAGTAAGTCTGGTTCTGGTATAACCAGAACTCTGATTCCGACCCGGTTCTGTATTTTAGCTCATAGTCTCTGGAGGAGAGTCCAGAACCAAAAATGTTCTGGTTCTGCTCTTTTAGCGGACAGGAAAAAGATGATGATGATGATGATGATGATGAAACACTGAATCGGACCTTTCTGCTGGTTCTGAAAACCGTTTTTATGTAAATTATTTTTACTGTAACTTTTGTATATTTTTAGTTTTCTGTAAATATTGGAACCAGAACCAGAACCTGGGCAGAACCAGAGGTTCTCCTGTGAGAGGATGAAGAGGAGGATGATGATGAGGGTCATTTTGATGTCACTACTGCTGAAAATGGACCTGTGGTTCTGGTTCTGTTGAGCTCTGTAGAAATAAAGATCTCTAAACCCAAACTGGGTGTTCTGTTGATTTCAATGCTGGGAGGTTCTGATGGGTTTTCTACGAGGTTCTGATGTTCTGGCGTGTTTTCTCCCCTGCAGTAGAAAGGTGGTTCTCTGACTGGACCACCAGAACTTCTACCAGTAGAACCTGATGATGGTTCTGGTTCCTGAATCATCTCCGAGCGGACCTGTTCTGCTACCAGTAATCTTCGGGTTTCAGGCAGTCTTGGTTCTGACCCAAACATCCTGTTCCAGAACCAAGCGATACTTTCTATGACTAGAGCCCAGGAAGAGGTCCGAATCACCAGAACCTCAGCCTGAACAACTGACTGGATCAGACCGGTTCTGAAGGAGGTATGGTGGGCTTAGACGCTATCATTTGGACCAGGTTCTGAGACCTGCAACTACAGTTGGTTCTACAGAACTTACTGCTTTTCTTCAGCTGTCGGTACCAGTGTATCGGGTCTGGAACCGACCCACAGCAGAACTAAACCAGAGATTTGTAGAAGTATTCACCCCCCTCTGGAGTTCTGCTGGTATTGCTCCAGAACCAAAGTCCAGTTTGGTTCTGGAGCAATACCAGCAGAACTGGACTTTGGTTCTGCTCGGTCCTGATCTGTTTCCTGGAGAGCTTCAGAACCGAATCACCTGTCTGGTTCTGGTTCTGGTTCTGGTTCTCCTCAGATCTCCTCCATACCTGCAGGAACCTGCTGACGTCAGAGCTGCTCTAACTTTCTGCGGCTTTCTGACGCCCACGTGTTCTTGACGTCCTGACGCGCACGCGCCTTCTGCGGTGTGCGCGCGCTCCGCGGTGCGCGCTGCCAGATCGTCGCAGGCTGAGCGGAACCGAACAGAACCTCCCGCTTTCTGGGTTTAGCGGGACTTTTGGGGAAAGTTTGGACCCGGAGCTTTTCTCCTGATGTCGGGAATATTCCAGGATCCGTCCTGAAGTGGAGCGGAACCTCTTCGGAACCGGGAAGGTTCTGCGCTGCGGAACATGAGGAGCGGCTGATGGACCACAGGTGGACCTCCAGAACCTCGAGGTGAGGGTAGGAATGTTGCCATGGTGATGTGGAGGTTCTGATCCGCATATTCCGTCCGGATTTAGATTTATAGGGAACTAATAACGGAGAACCGATCAAATGATTCAGTAGAACCAGAATTCAGTTCAGAAGAATGATTGAGCAGCAACGTGACAGGAAATAAAAACCTCTAGATTCACACAAGAACAATATAAACACAGAAGAAGAAGAATATCAGTACAGAAACCAAATACTGAGCACTTATTAAAAGAATTACTAATATTTCAATGAGCAGCTGAGGAGGATAGTTTAAAATATTCACCATGAAACAAGTAAACTTATTTTGATGAAGTTTAAAAATATAAACTGTGAAAAACAAGATGTGAAAATAACAGCAGAGAAGGAAACATTACTGGGTTTGTTGGAGAAGTTCTGCACCGTGGAACCTTGCAGCAAAAAGGTTTTGGGTTTGAATCCCGGCCTGGGGTCTCTGTGTGCATGTCCACCAGTGGTGTCCTTCCGTCTCCCACCACCAGGGGGCGCCCTAGAGCAGAGCTGGCCTTCTCCAACCTCTTCCTCTCAGATGTAGATAAACTGATATAAAAGATGGCCGCCGCCACCACAGAGTCACAGAAACATCTAGTTTCAGCTCCGAGGTTCATCCAGTTGGTTCAGGAGAGTCCAACTCATGATCAGGCCTCCCGTAGAACCCCTATAATACCCCGTAGAACCTCCTTTACTGCCCTGTAGAACCTTTACTACCCTGTAGAACCTGAACTGTCCCGTAGAACCCCTATAATACCCCGTAGAACCTCCTTTACTGCCCTGTAGAACCTTTACTACCCTGTAGAACCTGAACTGTCCCGTAGAACCCCTATAATACCCCGTAGAACCTCCTTTACTGCCCTGTAGAACCTTTACTACCCTGTAGAACCTCCTTTACTGCCCCGTAGAACCTTTACTACCCTGTAGAACCTGAACTGTCCCGTAGAACCTTTACTACCCCGTAAAACCTCCTTTACTGCCCCGTAGAACCTTTACTACCCTGTAGAACCTGAACTGTCCCGTAGAACCCCTATAATACCCCGTAGAACCTCCTTTACTGCCCTGTAGAACCTCTTTTACTGCCCTGTAGAACCTTTACTACCCTGTAGAACCTCTTTTACTGCCCTGTAGAACCTTTACTACCCTGTAGAACCTGAACTGTCCCGTAGAACCTTTACTACCCCGTAAAACCTCCTTTACTGCCCCGTAGAACCTTTACTACCCTGTAGAACCTGAACTGTCCCGTAGAACCCCTATAATACCCCGTAGACCCTCCTTTACTGCCCTGTAGAACCTCTTTTACTGCCCTGTAGAACCTTTACTACCCTGTAGAACCTCTTTTACTGCCCTGTAGAACCTTTACTACCCTGTAGAACCTCTTTTACTGCCCTGTAGAACCTTTACTGCCCTGTAGAACCTTTACTACCCTGTAGAACCTCTTTTACTGCCCTGTAGAACCTTTACTGCCCTGTAGAACCTTTACTACCCTGTAGAACCTGAACTGTCCCGTAGAACCCCTATAATACCCCGTAGAACCTCCTTTACTGCCCTGTAGAACCTTTACTACCCTGTAGAACCTCCTTTACTGCCCCGTAGAACCTTTACTACCCTGTAGAACCTGAACTGTCCCGTAGAACCTTTACTACCCCGTAAAACCTCCTTTACTGCCCCGTAGAACCTTTACTACCCTGTAGAACCTGAACTGTCCCGTAGAACCCCTATAATACCCCGTAGAACCTCCTTTACTGCCCTGTAGAACCTCTTTTACTGCCCTGTAGAACCTTTACTACCCTGTAGAACCTCTTTTACTGCCCTGTAGAACCTTTACTACCCTGTAGAACCTTTACTGTCCCGTAGAACCTTTACTACCCCGTAAAACCTCCTTTACTGCCCCGTAGAACCTTTACTACCCTGTAGAACCTGAACTGTCCCGTAGAACCCCTATAATACCCCGTAGACCCTCCTTTACTGCCCTGTAGAACCTCTTTTACTGCCCTGTAGAACCTTTACTACCCTGTAGAACCTCTTTTACTGCCCTGTAGAACCTTTACTACCCTGTAGAACCTCTTTTACTGCCCTGTAGAACCTTTACTGCCCTGTAGAACCTTTACTACCCTGTAGAACCTCTTTTACTGCCCTGTAGAACCTTTACTGCCCTGTAGAACCTTTACTACCCTGTAGAACCTGAACTGTCCCGTAGAACCCCTATAATACCCCGTAGAACCTCCTTTACTGCCCTGTAGAACCTTTACTACCCTGTAGAACCTCCTTTACTGCCCCGTAGAACCTTTACTACCCTGTAGAACCTGAACTGTCCCGTAGAACCTTTACTACCCCGTAAAACCTCCTTTACTGCCCCGTAGAACCTTTACTACCCTGTAGAACCTGAACTGTCCCGTAGAACCCCTATAATACCCCGTAGACCCTCCTTTACTGCGCTGTAGAACCTCTTTTACTGCCCTGTAGAACCTTTACTACCCTGTAGAACCTCTTTTACTGCCCTGTAGAACCTTTACTACCCTGTAGAACCTCTTTTACTGCCCTGTAGAACCTTTACTGCCCTGTAGAACCTTTACTACCCTGTAGAACCTCTTTTACTGCCCTGTAGAACCTTTACTGCCCTGTAGAACCTTTACTGCCCTGTAGAACCTTTACTACCCTGTAGAACCTTTACTACCCTGTAGAACCTCTTTTACTGCCCTGTAGAACCTTTACTGCCCTGTAGAACCTTTACTGCCCTGTAGAACCTTTACTACCCTGTAGAACCTTTACTACCCTGTAGAACCTCTTTTACTGCCCTGTAGAACCTTTACTACCCTGTAGAACCTTTACTACCCTGTAGAACCTCTTTTACTGCCCTGTAGAACCTTTACTGCCCTGTAGAACCTTTACTGCCCTGTAGAACCTTTACTACCCTGTAGAACCTTTACTACCCTGTAGAACCTCTTTTACTGCCCTGTAGAACCTTTACTGCCCTGTAGAACCTTTACTACCCTGTAGAACCTTTACTACCCTGTAGAACCTTTACTACCCTGTAGAACCTCTTTTACTGCCCTGTAGAACCTTTACTACCCTGTAGAACCTTTACTACCCTGTAGAACCTCTTTTACTGCCCTGTAGAACCTTTACTGCCCTGTAGAACCTTTACTGCCCTGTAGAACCTTTACTACCCTGTAGAACCTTTACTACCCTGTAGAACCTCTTTTACTGCCCTGTAGAACCTTTACTGCCCTGTAGAACCTTTACTACCCTGTAGAACCTTTACTACCCTGTAGAACCTTTACTACCCTGTAGAACCTCTTTTACTGCCCTGTAGAACCTTTACTACCCTGTAGAACCTTTACTACCCTGTAGAACCTCTTTTACTGCCCTGTAGAACCTTTACTACCCTGTAGAACCTCTTTTACTGCCCTGTAGAACCTTTACTACCCTGTAGAACCTTTACTACCCTGTAGAACCTCTTTTACTGCCCTGTAGAACCTTTACTACCCTGTAGAACCTTTACTACCCTGTAGAACCTTTACTGTTTATCCATAAATCCTGATGAACCCAGTCAGTTAGGTAGATTACAGGCATGTCTGGAAGACATAAAAACATGGATGAATCTAAACTTTTTGCTTTTAAATTCTGACAAGACAGAAGTTTCTGTCTTTGGACCAGAAGTTCTTAAACAGAAACCGATTAGTCAATCACTTCATCTGGATGGCATTAAATTGGCCCCCAGTAATAACGTAAAGAACCTCGGCGTTATTTTTGACCAAGACTTGACATTTAAATCCCATATTAAACAGGTTTCTAGGATTTCTTTCTTTCACCTCCGGAATATTGCCTTTGTTTTCTCTCAGTGTTTTTCTCTCCATAGAAGATATACCTGGTCTGGTATCCTGCTTGGCTGCAATGCCCTGTTGGACGGGGGGCATCGACTGGGATGATACTCTCAGTAACTGAACATCCACTGTGTCCTGTTATCAACTTTTTACTTTCTGTAACATAGAAAGTTCTCTTATATCAGATCTTCTGTTCCTTCTGTGTTTCTGCTCTGTCTTCTCAAACCCCCAGACGGTCGTGGCAGATGGCCGCTCCTACTGAGCCTGGTTCTGTTGGAGGTTTCTTCCTGTTAAAGGGGAGTTTTTCCTCTCCACCGTCGCTACATGCTTGCTCAGTATGAGGGATTGCTGAAGGATTGCTGTGGTTGGAAAGTCTGCATCAACGGGGCCCAACCTCATGCCAATGTCTGACGCAATCTGCTGGGATTCCTTAAATAGGAAACTTTTTAACTGATTGGAATGTTTGTATTGAATATTATATATATATTATAATAATATATATATTGAAATATCAGTAGTATTCCAAACATATACGTAGATGAGAAAAAGTCAAAGAATGTTGATGAGTTTAAATAGCTGGCAGTGACTTTAGACTCGACAAACTTTTAAAAAACACATGAAAATCTGGAGAATATAGTGAAGTATAGCTAATTACAGACACATTGGTAATTCATTGACTGTTGATGCTGCTAAGACTCATTTAAATTCTCTGATTATGTTTCACTTCTACTGTATGACAAGCTGGTCCCAGGCTAACAAGACTGATCACTTTACAAACAGATTTCCATACTTTCTCATATGAAGTGAAAAAATGGATTTGAAGTCTTTTCCGCACTAATCAATATTCTGTGTCTGTTATTCTTATTTCATTTGATCCTGTTTTATTCTTCTCACCTGCTCAGGGACAGCAGATAGAAATGAATCTGCTCCATCTTTTTACTTCCTGTAACTAATGAACCGTCTTCATGCTCCCTGTCTTAAATTGACCAATAAAATAAAAAGACTTTTCTTATAAAGCGCCTTGAGATGACACATCTGTTGTGAATCGGCGCTTTAGAAACAAACTGAATGGTCTCCTTCAGTTTGTCCGGGCCCTGCTGAGAGAAACCGGGCCGGTACCAGGACCCAGGATGGACTCTGTCCCTAGATGTTGGTCTCCAAGATGCTGAACGTGTCCATGTACAGTCAGAAGGTTCTGGTCCTCCTGGATCAACACGTGGATCAGAACCAGAACCCAGTGACCCGCGGAGTCTCTGGATGAGAACCATTTATGCTGAGACTGATGTCCTCCAGGGAGGAAGGAGTTAGCGATGAGGTGATGGATCTGACTGCCACGGCGACCAATTTACAGCTGCCTCCTGTTGCCACGGTGACCGCTCCCAGGTCAGCAACATCCCAGCCTCCCTGGGAGAACAGCATCCATCAGCGGGTCATTTGTTATGAAGCCGGTTCTGAGGCTGAGTAATGAATCCTCGGTTCTGTTTGGACCTCGTTAGAACCCAACCATCCATCTCCGACCCATCAGGGATCCAGAAGATTTATTAAAAGTAGGAATTATGACATCACAGGCGGGCGTGCAGTACTCCTGCTGGCCACTAGGGGCGGACTCCAAGCCATTTCTGCTCCAGTCCTTCAGCGATGAAGAAGCTGGTCCTGAGATACGGATCAGAACCGGATCCTGGATACCTTCATTCATCCGTTCCCCTCAGACGGATCCACTCCGGGGTTTATTCATGTTGGTTCTGTTTGATAGAGAACCAGAAAGTTATCATCGTCCTGCATCCAAGCATCTTGGTGGGAAGTTCAGTGGAAGGAAAAACTCGCGCACAAAGAGAGGGCAAAACAGACAGGGGGCGAATTTGGAGATCAACGTCGCAGAGGAAGAGTGGAGAGGTCCAGAATCCGGGCTGCAGGAGGTCCAGTGTGATTCTGGTTCTGGTTCATTGGGTCCATCTACCAGGACACTTCGGTACCGGTCCACTCTCCCAAAGGTACCTGCTTTAATCACCGTGGTAACACCAGAGGGGGAGGAGAGACCAGAACAGACGAGCTGGTGTGTGATATTATTATGGGATGTTACCGTTCTGACATCGAAAACGATTAGCTAATTCAAGCACATCCCAGTGGTTGCCATAGAAACCTCATGGAAACATTTCCGTCCCAGTGGATCTGCATCAGTCTGACATACGACTTTTGTCATGGTTACTGTTTTATTTGACTACGCCCCCACGGATGGTTGTGTATAAGCCAGTAGAACCAGATGATTAGAACCTTTGGATCTGTGGGTTCTGGGTTTGTTCCTCTGCAGGTGACTGAAGGTGGTTCCGGGTCTAATTACCCCCTCAGCTCCTAATCTGCCCCTGGGCTCGTTACGCCGCCCTTATCCGCTCCTTTGGGTCCGACCCGGATTAATAAATCATCTTCTATATCTGGACCTCAGGGAGACGTTCTCCATGAGGAACAACCTGCTGAGTCATTGAACGCCTCACACTGGAAACGCTGAGTCACATATAGACATAACTATTGTTTTACAGTAAAACAAAATATTGGTTGGTTCTGTTATTATGTTGTGGGTTCCGATACCAGGTGGTTGGTTCTGGTACTGATACCAGGTGGCTGGTTCTGGTACCAGGTGGTTGGTTCCGATACCAGGTGGTTGGTTCTGGTTCTGGTACCAGGTGGTTGGTTCCGGTACCAGGTGGTTTTTCCCAGGTGGTTGGTTCTGGTACTGGTTGGTTCTGGTAAGAGGTGGTTGGTTCTGATACCAGGTGGTTGGTTCCGATACCAGGTGGTTGGTTCTGGTACTGATACCAGGTGGTTGGTTCTGGTACCAGGTGGTTGGTTCTGGTACTGATACCAGGTGGTTGGTTCTGGTACTGATACCAGGTGGTTGGTTCTGGTACCAGGGGGTTGGTTCCGATACCAGGTGGTTGGTTCTGGTTCTGGTACCAGGTGGTTGGTTCCGATACCAGGTGGTTGGTACTGGTACCAGGTGGTTTGTTCAGGTACTGGTACCAGGTGGTTTGTTCAGGTACTGGTACCAGGTGGTTGGTTCTGGTACTGGTACCAGGTGGTTGGTTCTGATACTAGGTGGTTGGTTCTGGTACTGGTATCAGGTGGTTGGTTCTTCTACCAGGTTGTTGGTTCTGGTTCTGGTACCAGGTGGTTGGTTCTGGTACCAGGTGGTTGGTTCTGGTACCAGGTGGTTCAGATACCAGGTGGTTCTGGTACCAGGTGGTTCTGGTACCAGGTGGTTCTGATACATGGTGGTTCTGGTACCAGGTGGTTCTGGTACCAGGTGGTTCTGGTACCAGGTGGTTCTGATACCAGGTGGTTCTGGTTCCAGGTGGTTCTGGTACCAGGTGGTTGGTTCCGATACCAGGTGGTTCCGGTACCAGGTGGTTGGTTTTGGTACTGGTACCAGGTGGTTGGTTCCGGTACCAGGTGGTTGTTTCTGGTACCAGGTGGTTGGTTCCGGTACGAGGTGGTTGGTTCTGGTACTGGTACCAGGTGGTTAGTTCCGGTAGCAGGTGGTTGGTTCTGGTACTGGTACCAGGTGGTTGGTTCTGGTTCTGGTACCAGGTGGTTGGTTCTGGTACTGGTACCAGGTGGTTGGTGTGGTACTGGTACCAGGTGGTTGGTACTGATACCAGGTGGTTGGTTCCGATACCAGGTGGTTGGTTCTGGTTCCGGTACCAGGTGGTTGGTTCCGGTACCATGTGGTTGATTCTGGTTCTGGTACCAGGTGGTTGGTTCCGATACCAGGTGGTTGATTCTGGTACTGGTACCAGGTTGTTGGTTCTGGTACCAGGTGGTTGGTTACGGTACCTGGTGGTTGGTTCTGGTTCTGGTACTGGTACCAGGTGATTGGTTCTGGTACCAGGTGGTTGGTTACGGTACCTGGTGGTTGGTTCTAGTTCTGGTACTGGTACCAGGTGATTGGTTCTGATACTGGTACCAGGTGGTTGGTTCTGATACTGGTTGGTTCTGGTACCAGGTGGTTGGTTATGGTACCTGGTGGTTGGTTCTGGTTCTGGTACTGGTACCAGGTGATTGGTACTGGTACCAGGTGGTTGGTTCTGATACTGGTTGGTTCTGGTACCAGGTGGTTTGTTCTGATACTAGGTGGTTGGTTCTGGTACTGGTACCAGGTGGTTGGTACTGATACCAGGTGGTTGGTTCTGTTATCATGTTGTGGGTTCCGATACCAGGTGGTTGGTTCTGGTACTGGTACCAGGTGGTTGGTTCTGATACTGGTTGGTTCTGGTACCAGGTGGTTGGTTCTGATACTAGGTGGTTGGTTCTGGTACTGGTACCAGGTGGTTGGTACTGATACCAGGTGGTTGGTTCTGTTATTATGTTGTGGGTTCCGATACCAGGTGGTTGGTTCTGGTTCTGGTAAGAGGTGGTTGGTTCTGATACCAGGTGGTTGGTTCCGATACCAGGTGGTTGGTTCTGGTACTGATACCAGGTGGTTGGTTCTGGTACCAGGTGCTTGGTTCCGTTACCAGGTGGTTGGTTCTGGTACTGATACCAGGTGGTTGGTTCTGGTACCAGGTGGTTGGTTCCGATAGCAGGTGGTTGGTTCTGGTACTGGTACCAGGTGGTTGGTTCTTGTACCAGTTGGTTGGTTCCGATAGCAGGTGGTTGGTTCTGTTACTGGTACCAGGTGGTTGGTTCTGGTACCAGGTGGTTGGTACCAGGTGGTTTGTTCCGGTACCAGGTGGTTGGTACCAGGTGGTTTGTTCCGGTAACAGGTGGTACCAGTACCAGAACCAACTACCTGGTATCAGAACCAACCACCTGGTACCAGTACCAGAACCAACCACATGGGACCAACTACCTGGTCCCAACCATCTGGTACCAGTACAAACTACCTGGTGGGGATGGTTGGGACCAGGTGGTCTGTTCTGGTACCAGGTGGTTGGTTCCGATAGCAGGTGGTTGGTTCTGGTACTGGTACCAGGTGGTTGGTTCTGGTACCAGGTGGTTGGTACCAGGTGGTTTGTTCCGGTACCAGGTGGTTGGTTCCAGGTGGTTTGTTCCGGTAACAGGTAGTTGGTACCAGGTTGTTGGTTCTGGTACCAGGTGGTTGGTTCTGATACCAGGTGGTTGGTCCCAGTACCAGGTGGTTGGTTCTGATACCAGGTGGTTGGTTCCGGTACCAGGTGGTTGGTCCTGGTACTGGTACAAGTACTGGTACAACCACCTGGTACAAGTACCAGAACCAACGACCTGGTACCAACCACCTGGTACCAGAACCAACCCCGTGGTACCGGGACCAACGAACTGGTACTGGAACCAACCGTTCCTGTACCGGAACCAACCACCTGGTTCCAGTACCCGAACCAACCACCTGGTTCCAGTACTAGAACCAACCACCTGGTTCCAGTACTAGAACCAACCACCTGGTACCGGTACCAACCACCTGGTACCAGTACCAGAACCAGAATCAACCAGAATCAGTCCACCTGGTACCAACCGGTACAAACCACCGGTACCAACCACCTGGTACCAGAATCAGCCACCTGGTACCAGAAGCAACCACCTGGTACCAGAAGCAACCACCTGGTACCATAACCAGAACCAACCACCTGGTACCAACTACCTGTTACCGGAACAAACCACCTGGTACCAACCACCTGGTACCGGAACTAACCACCTGGTACCAACCACCTGGTACCAGAACCAACCACCTGGTACCAGTAAAAGAACCAACCACCTGCTATCGGAACCAACCACCTGGTACCAGTACCAGAACCAACCACCTGGTAACGGAACCAAGCACCTGGTACCAGAACCAACCACCTGGAATCAGTACCAGAACCAACCACCTGGTACCAACTACCTGTTACCGGAACAAACCACCTGGTACCAACCACCTGGTACCGGAACTAACCACCTGGTACCAACCACCTGGTACCAGAACCAACCCCCTGGTACCAGTAAAAGAACCAACCACCTGCTATCGGAACCAACCACCTGGTACCAGTACCAACCACCTGGTACCAACTACCTGTTACCGGAACAAACCACCTGGAACCAACCACCTGGTACCGGAACAAACCACCTGGTACCAACCACCTGGTATCAGAACCAACCACCTGGTACCAGTACCAGAACCAACCACGTGGTACCAACTACCTGGTCCCAACCATCTGGTACCAGTACCAACTACCTGGTGGGGATGGTTGGGACCAGGTGGTTGGTTCTGGTACCAGGTGGTTGGTTCCGATAGCAGGTGGTTGGTTCTGGTACTGGTACCAGGTGGTTGGTTCTGGTACCAGGTGGTTGGTACCAGGTGGTTTGTTCCGGTACCAGGTGGTTGGTTCCAGGTGGTTTGTTCCGGTAACAGGTAGTTGGTACCAGGTGGTTGGTTCTGGTACCAGGTGGTTGGTTCTGATACCAGGTGGTTGGTCCCAGTACCAGGTGGTTGGTTCTGATACCAGGTGGTTGGTTCCGGTACCAGGTGGTTGGTCCTGGTACTGGTACAAGTACTGGTACAACCACGACCTGGTACCAACCACCTGGTACCAGAACCAACCCCGTGGTACCGGGACCAACGACCTGGTACTGGAACCAACCGTTCCTGTACCGGAACCAACCACCTGGTTCCAGTACCCGAACCAACCACCTGGTTCCAGTACTAGAACCAACCACCTGGTTCCAGTACTAGAACCAACCACCTGGTACCGGTACCAACCACCTGGTACCAGTACCAGAACCAGAATCAACCAGAATCAGTCCACCTGGTACCAACCGGTACAAACCACCGGTACCAACCACCTGGTACCAGAATCAGCCACCTGGTACCAGAAGCAACCACCTGGTACCAGAAGCAACCACCTGGTACCATAACCAGAACCAACCACCTGGTACCAACTACCTGTTACCGGAACAAACCACCTGGTACCAACCACCTGGTACCGGAACTAACCACCTGGTACCAACCACCTGGTACCGGTACCAACCACCTGGTTCCAGTACTAGAACCAACCACCTGGTTCCAGTACTAGAACCAACCACCTGGTACCGGTACCAACCACCTGGTACCAGTACCAGAACCAGAATCAACCAGAATCAGTCCACCTGGTACCAACAGGTACAAACCACCGGTACCAACCACCTGGTACCAGAATCAACCACCTGGTACCAGAACCAACCACCTGGTACCGGAACCAACCACCTGGTACCAGAACCAACCACCTGGTACCAGAATCAACCACCTGGTACCAGAACCAACCACCTGGTACCAGTACCAGAACCAGAATCAACCAGAATCAGTCCACCTGGTACCAACAGGTACAAACCACCAGTACCAACCACCTGGTACCAGAAGCAACCACCTGGTACCAGTACCAGAACCAACCACCTGGTACCAGAACCAACCACCTGGTACCGGAACCAACCACCTGGTACCGGAACCAACCACCTGGTACCAGAACCAACCACCTGGTCCAGCAGTGACTCAGCAGGAATGCGTAGAGCTGCAGTTGTGGTTTCTGTCTTTCCCAGATTCCTAACATGTGATTATGGAACCGAGTGGAGGAGGAGAAGAAGAAGAGTTCCTGACTTCCTGGCTTCTGACCAATCAGAGCCCAGAGTGCAGAGATACACGCCCACTCTCTCATTCCCTCCCAGTAGATCTCAGCTCTGATTGGTTCTGGAGAAACTGGACCTGGTGGTTCTGTATAACCCATCAGAACTCAGCTGATCCAACTCAAACTTTATTTATAAAACCCATCTGAACAACAAAGTGCTGAACAGATGAAAAACTTTATTGAGAGCAGAATCGTGTTCTAACTGTAAATGAACAGAAAATACACCTGGTATTAAAGGTTCTGGTCAGATCTAACGGGCCGGGCCGGGCCGGGCTGCTCCAGAACCTGGACCCCTCTCTGGTCTCTTTGGGTCTTCTAGAAGGAGCTGAGCCTCCTGAAGCAGCAGCAGCAGGTTGGGGAGGGGCAGCAAACGGACCTTTTAGTGAGAGACCAGAACAAAGTGGAGCAGAACTGTGACGTGGAAGGAAAAGGAAACAGATCTGAATAGTGTGGTGTGCTATTATAGGAATCCGTCCTGAGTCAGAACCCTGCAGAACCTCCTCTGGCAGCTTCTCTGTGTTCTGATCCAAACTCTCCTGTTCTCCACAGAGACCAGCCGGACTTCCCCCTCCTGCAGCAGGACCAGGTTCTGGTTCTGGGTGGAGTAGTGTGAGTGTGCTGCTGGAGGCGACCATGTCTGAGGAGGACGTGATCAACTGCACCATCAGCCATGAGATTCACCAGTACGTCTTCTCCTGCGTCTACATCCTGGTGATGGTGGTGAGTGGCGCCCGGCGAGGAGAAAGAAAACCAGCTTCCTCTCTGTAGCAGTGATGCCTGACGAACCAATCAGCAGACGGTTGGTTGCGTCACTGCAGTCGGGTTTAAAACGACTTCCTCACCACAGAACATCCTGCTTGCTGCGTGTGAGACCTGTGATCTGGTTGGTGCCGGTTCTCTGCGCGGCGCGCTCGCTCTGTGATCTAAAGCTGGAGATGATGGCGTCTCCATCGGGTTCCTACAGGGTTCTGAGATAGTTCTGCCTCAGACTATTACAAAGATTAGGATGTGGTTTAAAACCGTCACACTAACACTAACTAAATCACATCTAGATCCTGTCTGGGTCGTCATGACGATCCTGGTGAACAACAGAACCTCCTCAATCATCCAGACGTTCTGCACCAGTCGACCATGATGTTCTCCAGCTACATGTAGCTGCTAGCATGCTAACGTCCACAGCTATGTTTCAGACTGGTTAAATCAGCCTAGCTTCGTATTTTAGCTAGAAAACAACCTGCTAGCTAGCCTAAACTATACATCGTTAAAAATAGCCCATGATGCACTGCACCTCAGCTAACTCATTATGCTCTGTCGTCTCAAAGCCAGACGGTCGTAGCAGATGGCGGCTGGTACTGAGCCTGGTTCTGGTTCTGGTTCCTGTTAAAGGGGAGTTGTTCCTCTCCACCGTCGCTACATGCTTGCTCAGTATGAGGGATTGCTGAAGGATTGCTGTGGTTGGAAAGTCTGGATCAACGGGGCCCAACCTCACGCCAATGACTCGATACGACCTGCTGGGATTCCTTAGATAGAAACTTTTCTTATAAAGTTCCTTGAGATGAAACATCTGTTGTGAATCGGCGCTATAGAAATAAACTGAATTGAGTTGATTATGGTAACACTAATATTAGCATTAGCATGTATCCTGGCTCCCACCACTGGTTACCTGTATTAATGGGTCCTGGTTGAACTGGTTACCTGTATTAATGGGTCCTGGTTGAACTGGTTACCTGTATTAATGGCTCCTGGTTGAACTGGTTACCTGTATTAATGGCTCCTGGTTGAACTGGTTACCTGTATTAATGGCTCCTGGTTGAACTGGTTACCTGTATTAATGGCTCCTGGTTGAACTGGTTACCTGTATTAATGGCTCCTGGTTGAACTGGTTACCTGTATTAATGGGTCCTGGTTGAACTGGTTACCTGTATTAATGGGTCCTGGTTGAACTGGTTACCTGTATTAATGGCTCCTGGTTGAACTGGTTACCTGTATTAATGGCTCCTGGTTGAACTGGTTACCTGTATTAATGGCTCCTGGTTGAACTGGTTACCTGTATTAATGGGTCCTGGTTGAACTGGTTACCTGTATTAATGGCTCCTGGTTGAACTGGTTACCTGTATTAATGGCTCCTGGTTGAACTGGTTACCTGTATTAATGGCTCCTGGTTGAACTGGTTACCTGTATTAATGGCTCCTGGTTGAACTGGTTACCTGTATTAATGGCTCCTGGTTGAACTGGTTACCTGTATTAATGGCTCCTGGTTGAACTGCTTACCTGTATTAATGGCTCCTGGTTGAACTGGTTACCTGTATTAATGGCTCCTGGTTGAACTGGTTACCTGTATTAATGGCTCCTGGTTGAACTGGTTACCTGTATTAATGGGTCCTGGTTGAACTGGTTACCTGTATTAATGGGTCCTGGTTGAACTGGTTACCTGTATTAATGGCTCCTGGTTGAACTGGTTACCTGTATTAATGGCTCCTGGTTGAACTGCTTACCTGTATTAATGGCTCCTGGTTGAACTGGTTACCTGTATTAATGGCTCCTGGTTGAACTGGTTACCTGTATTAATGGCTCCTGGTTGAACTGGTTACCTGTATTAATGGCTCCTGGTTGAACTGGTTACCTGTATTAATGGGTCCTGGTTGAACTGGTTACCTGTATTAATGGCTCCTGGTTGAACTGGTTACCTGTATTAATGGCTCCTGGTTGAACTGGTTACCTGTATTAATGGCTCCTGGTTGAACTGGTTACCTGTATTAATGGCTCCTGGTTGAACTGGTTACCTGTATTAATGGCTCCTGGTTGAACTGGTTACCTGTATTAATGGCTCCTGGTTGAACTGGTTACCTGTATTAATGGCTCCTGGTTGAACTGGTTACCTGTATTAATGGCTCCTGGTTGAACTGGTTACCTGTATTAATGGCTCCTGGTTGAACTGGTTACCTGTATTAATGGCTCCTGGTTGAACTGGTTACCTGTATTAATGGCTCCTGGTTGAACTGGTTACCTGTATTAATGGCTCCTGGTTGAACTGGTTACCTGTATTAATGGCTCCTGGTTGAACTGGTTACCTGTATTAACGGCTCCTGGTTGAACTGGTTACCTGTATTAACGGCTCCTGGTTGAACTGGTTACCTGTATTAACGGCTCCTGGTTGAACTGGTTACCTGTATTAACGGCTCCTGGTTGAACTGGTTACCTGTATTAATGGCTCCTGGTTGAACTGGTTACCTGTATTAATGGCTCCTGGTTGAACTGGTTACCTGTATTAATGGCTCCTGGTTGAACTGGTTACCTGTATTAATGGCTCCTGGTTGAACTGGTTACCTGTATTAATGGCTCCTGGTTGAACTGGTTATCTGTATTAATGGCTCCTGGTTGAACTGGTTATCTGTATAAAGACACCTGTCCACCTTCAGACAGTCAGACTCCAACCTCCACCATGACCAAGACCAGAGAGATGTCCAAGGACACCAGAAACAAAATAGTAGATCTTACCTCATGGGGTCAAAATGATCACAAGAACAGTGAGCAAACATCCCATAATCACACGGGGGGACCTAGTGAATGACCTGCAGAGAGCTGGGACCAAACGTAACGAAGGCTACCATCAGTAACACACTACGCCACCAGGGACTCACATCCTGCAGCGCTCCAAAGGTCCCCCTGCTTAAGCCAGTACTTGTCCAGGTCCGTCTAAGGTTTGCTAGAGACCATCTGGATGATCCAGAGGAGGATCGGGAGAATGTCATGTGATCAGATGGAACTAAAATAGAAGTTTTTGGTAAAAACTCTCCTTTAGTGTTTGGAGGAGAAAGAATGCTGAGTTGCAGAAGATCTGCATGGAGGAATGGGCCAAAATACCAGCTACAGTGTGCAAACCTGGTGAGACCTACAGGTGACCTTTGACCTCTGTCATTGCCAACAAAGGCTAGATAAAGTATTGAGATGAACTTTTGTTATTGATCAAATACTTATTTTCCACCATAAATCCTCTATAAATCAGATCATGTGATTTTCTGGATGTTTTTTCTCATTTAGTGTCTCATAGTTGATGTTTACCTATGATGAGAATTACAGGCACCTCTCATCTGTTTAAGTGGGAGAAGTTGCACAAGTAGTGGCTGACTAAATACTTTTTTACCTCACTGTATATTTGGTGTTTGAACTATTAAAATAGGCGGGGTGTTCAGGTATTCATGGCTTTAGTTTTTCGTGTTTGGCTGTGGTCCCTAAACTCCCATGAATCCCAGGGGTCCACAGTATTTCACTGAGCTTCTCAGGACACTTAGACAGACGCTACTACTGTACAGAACAGGGTTATTTAGCATTAGCTACAGTACATTGGGTACTAATGATACAGGGGTTGGTCTGAGGTGTGGTTCTTACCCGCTGAGGAACACCTTGACATGGTGTGAAACCAAACACTGGGGGTCAAACATGTTAAGTGAAACGATTGTGTTTGATTTCAGGTCGGTGTTCCCTCCAACCTGTACTCCCTGTACCACGCTGCTCTCCAGCTGAAGCAGAGGAACGAGCTGGGCGTTTATCTGATGAACCTCACGGTGTCCGACCTGCTGTACCAGGCCTCCTTACCGCTCTGGCTGCAGTACATATTCCAGGTAAAGGGTTGTAAAGAGTTCTCCTGAAGATACAACAGCTGCAGTGGAGACAGACGGCTTGTTGATCTACCGTCTGTTTGTGGCTTCTTCCTTCAGGGCGATGATTGGCAGCACAGGGAGTGGCTGTGTCAGCTTTGTGGTTTCCTGCTCTATGAAAACATTTATGTCAGCATCGGCTTTCTGTGCTGCATCAGTCTGGATCGCTATCTGGCGGTAGTCCATCCTCTCAGGTAGATCTGGTGGATGAATCAGTAGCTCCCACACGATGTTCTGCCTACATGAGAAACATTTCTCTGCTGCCGTCTCCAGGTTTACCTCTCTACGCTCCATGACGGCCGCGTGGATCTTCAGCGCCATCATCTGGCTGAAAGAGATAGCAGTAGGTGTGGTTTTCTTTCGCCACAAAGAGCTGAGCAAAGACCGGACCAACCAGTCGGTGTGCTTCGAGCACTACCCTATGAAGCCGTGGGAATATCCCATCAACTACTACCGCTTCACCGTCGGCTTCCTCTTCCCGTTGGCCATCCTGTCAGTAAGAAAACGCTTTTACCAAACATCCTCTGAATCCAATGAATAAAGAATGTACTGGACCCCATTCTGATTGTAAAGACCAGGAATGTGATTGTTTGTTTGATAAACCCGCTAATCCAAAGGTTGTCATCGTTGACCTCCACCCAGTTTGGTTCTAGTTGCTTAGCGAGGCCTAGACTTTTCTCTTCTTTGTTCCACCACTAGAGGGAGCTCTAGTGTTGTGAAGCATTAAAGCCTCTGACCACGAGTCCAGGTCCAGGTTCATAGAGAATCAACCCTGTTCTGTAGAAACGTTGCATCTACTGTGTAATTCCAACTTTCCCCTCTATAACAATCTGCTGCTCTAGTGCGCCACCCAGTGGTCGTCTGGGCCCATTTTGGATCTTTGAAAGGAGAAGAGTTTGAGCTCGGAGTCTAGACGAAGGTGTAAGTGAAGAACAGTTTTGGGTGATGCTAACGGCTCCATCATTCCCGGTGCAGATCAGCTACCTGTGTGTCCTTCGCGCCGTCGGTCGGAGCGCCGGGACTCAACCGGATCAGAAGACGAGGATCAGGCAGTTGGTCAGCAGCACCATCCTCATCTTCCTGGTCTGCTTCTCTCCGTACCACGTCTTCCTGCTGGTGCGGACGCTGTTTGAGCGGGACTGCAGCTTCATAACAGGTGCTGCTTCCTTTAAACCAACAGGTGATCCCGCCTGGAAACGTTTTAACGCCGCCTCTGATTTCCCCAGGAATCTTTAACTACTACCACCTGTCGCTGCTGCTGACCTCCCTGAACTGCGTCGCCGACCCGGCGCTCTACTGTTTCGTCAGCGAGAGCGCTCGTCGGGGTCTCTACAGGGCCCTCGTCAAACCCGTCGCCGGGGTGATCTGCTGCTGCTGTCGCCGAGGCAACGCCAGCCCCATCAACCCGGCCGGCGACTCCCACGAAGTGGCCACCGACGAGAACAACGGCCACCCGACCGTGACGCTGTTGACCCACACCTGCAAGGGACAGAACAGCCGTCCTGTCAGTCAGACTGAAGACGTTACGGCTCGAAGGGCGCAGAAGACGTCCGGCTGTGTCATCGGCGGGGAGGAGGAGACGGGAGGTGCAGCTTAAAGAGTCCGGGGGGATCAGGAGGCCTGGTTCTGGTCCGGTTCTGTTACATTTCTGTCTCCTGGAAGAGGTTCATAAATCAGGAGATCTAAACTCTTCTCTGGTTACTTCTTTCTTCACGCTTCGCTGAGGTGGATCTGCTTCATGGCCGTAAACAAACATGTTTCACTTTATTTCTGCTGTGCTTCTCCAGATCGTCCACAAGGTTCTGGATATCTGAGCGGTTCTGTTTCCAGACCCGGTCAGAGCTTTGGGAAGCTTAATGTCCTTCTGCTTTCCCAGTAAAACCAGTTTGGATCTGTGTCTGGGACCATTGTCCTGCTGGAGAACCCAGCACAGCTTTAGTTGCTCCATGCGGGCAGCTGCAGGTCTCAGGGGATGGGTCAGAACCAGAACCTTCTTGGTCCATGGCGATGTGGACCTGACTTCTACAAGCCTTGTGCAGTGCTGTAAAAAGTATTTACACCCCGACAGGTTTCTTGTTATTTTTGTCCCACTTAAATGTTTCAGGTCAAACTAATATTAAGGTCAGATCAAAGAGAACCTGAATAAGTGGGAAAGATGTGGAGCAGGAGACGGAGACGTCTCCACGGTCCAGGGACGGAGACGTCTCCACGGTCCAGGGACGGAGACGTCTCCACGGTCCAGGGACGGACCGGAGACGTCTCCACGGTCCAGGGACGGACCGGAGACGTCCCCACGGTCCAGGGACGGACCGGAGACGTCCCCACGGTCCAGGGACGGACCGGAGACGTCTCCACGGTCCAGGGACGGACCCGTCTCCACGGTCCAGGGACGGACCGGAGACGTCCCCACGGTCCAGGGACGGACCGGAGACGTCCCCACGGTCCAGGGACGGACCGGAGACGTCCCCACGGTCCAGGGACGGACCGGAGACGTCTCCACGGTCCAGGGACGGACCCGTCTCCACGGTCCAGGGACGGACCGGAGACGTCCCCACGGTCCAGGGACGGACCGGAGACGTCTCCAGGGACGGAGACGTCTCCACGGTCCAGGGACGGACCGGAGACGTCCCCACGGTCCAGGGACGGACCGGAGACGTCTCCAGGGACGGAGACGTCTCCACGGTCCAGGGACAGAGACGGACCGGAGACGTCTCCAGGGTGGAGCTCGCCTTTCGCCCGATGACCCCTGGAGATAAACTCCCTTAATTAATAAAATCGTCATTTCAGAAATGCTTTTTGTTTTAGGTTATATTTTTCTGTGGTTAACATTTGTTGGACGATCTGAAACATTTAAATCTCACCTCAGGTCACCACTAGGGGGCAGCGTAGTGCGAGGAAGCAGCCAGGATGGAGGAACAAACCAGAGGGGATCTATGAGCCACAAAGCCAGGAAGATTAAGCTGACTGAGCAGCCGAGTAGAGACATTCATACCTGTTGGGTCTTTGTTGTGGATCAGAAAAGTATTTAGCAGCCACCGATTGGTCAAGTTGTCCCACCTAAAAAGATGAGAGGGCTGTCATTTTCCTCATAGCTACACTTCAACTATGAGACAGAATGTAAAACATCCAGGAAATCACCTTGTATGATTTTAAAGAATTTATTTGTATAATAGTGAAGAAAATAAGTATTTGGTCAATAACAAAAGTTTACCTGAATCCTTTGTAATGTAACCTTGGTTGGTGTTTTTTACGTAGCCACTCCTTCGTTGCCTAGGCGACGTGTTTTTTACGTAGCCACTCCTTCGTTGCCTAGGCGACGTGTTTTTTACGTAGCCACTCCTTCGTTGCCTAGGCGACGTGTTTTCTACGTAGCCACTCCTTCGTTGCCTAGGCGACGTGTTTTTTACGTAGCCACTCCTTCGTTGCCTAGGCGACGTGTTTTTTGCGTAGCCACTCCTTCGTTGCCTAGGCGACGTGTTTTTTACGTAGCCCCTCCTTCGTTGCCTAGGCGACGTGTTTTTTACATAGCCACTCCTTCGTTGCCTAGGCGACGTGTTTTTTACGTAGCCATGCCTTCGTTGCCTAGGCGACGTGTTTTTTACGTAGCCCCTCCTTCGTTGCCTAGGCGACGTGTTTGGGATCATTGTCATGCTGGAAGATCCAGCCACGTTTCATCTTCAATGCTCTCACTTATGGAAGGAGGTTTTAGTCCATAATCTCACCATCCATGGCCCCATTCATCCTTTCCTTAATACGGATCAGTCGTCCTGTCCCCTTTGCAGAAAAGCAGCCCCACACCATAATGCTTCCACCCCAGTGCTTCATAGTCGGTATGGTGTTCTTGAGATGTAACTCAGCATTCTTCCCCCTCCAAACACGGCGAGTGGCGTTTAAACCAAAGAGTTTTATTTTGGTCTCATCTGACCACATGACTTTCTCCCAATCCTCCTCTGGATCATCCAGATGATCTCTGGTAAACTTTAGACGGGCCTGGACAAGTGCTGGTTTAAGCGCTGCAGGATGACGTAGTGTGTTACTATAGTAACCTTTGTTACTGTGGTCCCAGCTCTCTTCAGGTCATTGACCAGTTCCCCCCGTGTAATTCTGGGATGTTTCCTCACCGTTCTCTAGATCAGGTGTTCCCCACCAGGTGAGATCTAGCATGGAGCTCCAGGTGGAGGGAGATTATCACTGATTCATGTTCTAATAATTGCTCCAACAGTTGATCTCTTCTCACCAAGCTGCTTGCCTATTGTAGATCGGCTCATCTCTGGTCTTGGTCATGGTGGAGGTTGGAGTCTGACTGTCTGAAGGTGGACAGGTGTCTTTATGCAGATAACCAGTTCAACCAGGAGCCATTAATACAGGTAACGAGTGGAGGACAGAAGAGCTTCTTAAAGGAGAAGTAAGAGGTCTGAAAGGGACAGAATTATTGCTTGTTTATAGGAGATAAATACTTTTTTTCTGCACCATTATGCAAATAAATTCTTTACAACTCATAAAATTTGATTTCCTGGATATTTTTTACATTCTGTCTCTCACAGTTGAAGTGTAGCTATGATGAAAATTACAGACCTCCCTCATCTTTTTAAGTGGGACAACTTGACCAATCGGTGGCTGCTAAATCCTTTTTTACCCCTCTGTAACCTGATTGGTCATTTTATCGACACAAGCTAATGTAAACAAACAACATGGAGTCTCCTGGAGCAGCACTGATCTCCTAAACTCTTAGGACTACAGATCTAACAGAATGATTGTTTTCCTCCATTTGATATAAAAGGACTGAATAATCAGTTTTACTGGAGAGCGGCCGTTAGCAGCTAGCTTAGAGCTCAGCGCCGCTTCTTCCTGCTGATGAAGCCCCATCTTCATCTTCATCTTTTCCTACTCAATGTTCATTTGGAGGGTAACTGGCCTCAGAATGGGATTAAAGCTTCTCTTTGGTCTCAACTCGACCACATTTTAGTTGCTGCTGTTCATCTAAAGCTTTCCTATGGTGAGACCGTTCGATGAAGGGGGTGAATACTTTTCTACACCTACCTGAAACAGCTCTACTTCCCCAGCTTTAATCTGGAGCAGGAACGTTCTGGTTCTGTATCAGAACGAGTCCAGTTGGTGCTGCAGAGAGAAACCAGCAGCTGAACTCTTTCGGCTGGATTTATCTCAGCCTGTGTAGAACTTCAGCTTGGTTCTGTACAGCAGCAGAAGGGTCAAAGGTCAACACATCTTATAAATCGTTTGTTTTTTCTGGCTTTCTAAACTGTGTGAATCTGATGCTTTCAGTAATTTTGCTGCAACTTCTAAAGGATTAGAGGAGAAAACAGTCATGTGATCAAAGGTCAGAGGTCATTTCTGTGTTTTACTGACAGGAACAACAATCTCTGCAGTCGGACCGTAAAATCATAACAAACACAGGAACCAGAAGAAGAGATGAGCCTTTATTAAAGATCAGGAACATTTATCCTGTAGATGGATGTTCCCAGCTCCTGTCAGAGCAAACGTCTCTCACCAGAACTCGACCCGTGCAGAACCAGAACCCAGAACCAGCAGGAACAGCTCTCAGTACTGGACTCTGACTCTTTCCTCTCAGGATGCCTCTCATTACAGCAACATTTATTTTTATTTATGTTAAAAACGTCAATGTGAGGGAAGATATTCTGATCCACATCCTGTCTCTGTATGTTGCTGCCTTTGAACCCGGTACCGGCCTGGATGTACTCCAGAACCTCATGCTGGATGTTTCTGCTGCATGATGGAGAAATGTTTTATTATCAGGATCAAATCTGCTGCATCAGTGATTTATTTCTGCTCTCTATGCAGCTTGGTTTGTTCATAACGATGTTTTGATCAGGTTAATAAGAGGATCTGGAAATAAAATATATTCTGGTGTTGATCTACTGGAGAATATCAGAGCTACAATAAATGAGCTGAAGAAGATGGAACAACTTACAGTGTGTTGGATGGATGGATGGATGGATGAAGGAATAAATGGATGGATGGATGGATGGCTGGATGGGTGGATGGATGAAGGAATAAATGGATGGATGGATGGATGGATGAAGGAATAAATGGATGGATGGATGGATGGATGAAGGAATAAATGGATGGATGGGTGGATGGATGAAGGAATAAATGGATGGATGGATGGATGGATGAAGGAATAAATGGATGGATGGGTGGATGGGTGGGTGGATGGATGGATGGATGGATCGGTGGGTGGATGAATGGATGGATGGATGGATGAAGGAATAAATGGATGGATGGGTGGATGGATGGATGGAGGAATAAACGGATGGATGGATGAAGGAATGGATGGATGGGTGGGTGGGTGGGTGGATGGATGAAGGAATAAACGGATGCATGGATGGGTGGATGGATGGATGGATGAAGGAATCAATGTCTGGATGGATGGATGGGTGGATGGATGAAGGAATAAACGTCTGGATGGATGGGTGGATGGATGAAGGAATAAACGTCTGGATGGATGGATGGGTGGATGGATGAAGGAATAAATGGGTGGATGGATGGATGAAGGAATAAATGGATGGATGGATGGATGAAGGAATAAATGGATGGATGGATGGATGAAGGAATAAATGGATGGATGGATGGATGAAGGAATAAACGTATGGATGGATGGAGGAATAAACGGATGGATGGGTGGGTGGATGGATGGGTGGGTGGATGGATGAAGGAATAAATGGATGGATGGATGATGGATGGATGGATGGATGAAGGAATAAACAGATGGATGGATGATGGCTGGATGAAGGAATAAATGGATGGATGTATGGATGAATGGATGAATGAACAGATGGATGGATGAATAAAGGAATGAACGAGTGGATGAATAAAGGAATGAACGGATGGATGGATGGATGATGGATGGATGGATGGATGAAGGAATAAACTGATGGATGAATGAACAGATGGATGGATGAATAAAGGAATGAACGAATGGATGGATGATGGAATAAATGGATGGATGAATAAAGGAATGAACGAATGGATGAATAAAGGAATGAACGAATGGATGGATGATGGATTGATGAAGGAATAAATGGATGGATGTATGGATGAATGAACAGATGGATGGATGAATAAAGGAATGAACGAATGGATGGATGATGGAATAAATGGATGGATGAATGGGTGGATGGATGAAGGGATAAACGGATGGATGGGTGGGTGGATGAAGGAATGAACGGATGGATGGATGAAGGAATAAACAGATGGATGGATGATGGATGGATGGAGGAAGGAATAAACGGATGGATGGATGATGGATGGATGAAGGAATAAACGGATGGATGAATAAAGGAATGAACGAATGGATGGATGATGGCTGGATGAAGGAATAAACGGATGGATGTATGGATGAATGGATGAATGAACAGATGGATGGATGAATAAAGGAATGAACGAATGGATGGATGATGGATGGATGAAGGAAAAAATGGATGGATGTATGGATGAATGAACAGATGGATGGATGAATAAAGGAATGAACGAATGGATGGATGGATGAATGGGTGGATGGATGAAGGGATAAACGGATGGATGGGTGGGTGGATGAAGGAATGAACGGATGGATGGATGAAGGAATAAACGGATGGATGAAGGAATAAACGGATGGATGAATGGATGAATGAACAGATGGATGGATGAATAAAGGAATGAACGAGTGGATGAATAAAGGAATGAACGAATGGATGGATGATGGATGGATGGATGAAGGAATAAACGGATGGATGGATGAAGGAATAAACGGATGGATGGATGATGGATGGATGGATGGATGAAGGAATAAACGGATGGATTGATGAAGGAATAAACTGATGGATGGATGATGGAATAAACGGATGGATGGATGATGGATGGATGAAGGAATAAATGGATGGATGAATGGATGAATGAACAGATGGATGGATGAATAAAGGAATGAACGAATGGATGAATAAAGGAATGAACGAATGGAGAGATGATGGATGGATGAAGGAATAAATGGATGGATGTATGGATGAATGAACAGATGGATGGATGAATAAAGGAATGAACGAATGGATGGATGATGGATGGATGAAGGAATAAATGGATGGATGTATGGATGAATGAACAGATGGATGGATGAATAAAGGAATGAATGAATGGATGGATGGATGGATGAAGGAATAAATGGATGGATGAATGGGTGGATGGATGAAGGGATAAACGGATGGATGGGTGGGTGGATGAAGGAATGAACGGATGGATGGATGAAGGAATGAACGGATGGATGGATGAAGGAATAAACGGATGGATGGATGATGGCTGGATGAAGGAATAAACGGATGGATGTATGGATGGATGAATAAAGGAATGAACGAGTGGATGAATAAAGGAATGAACGAATGGATGGATGATGGATGGATGGATGAAGGAATAAACGGATGGATGGATGAAGGAATAAACGGATGGATGGATGATGGATGGATGGATGGATGGATGAAGGAATAAACTGATGGATGGATGATGGATGGATGAAGGAATAAATGGATGGATGAATGGATGAATGAACAGATGGATGGATGAATAAAGGAATGAACGAATGGATGAATAAAGGAATGAACGAATGGATGGATGATGGATGGATGAAGGAATAAATGGATGGATGTATGGATGAATGAACAGATGGATGGATGAATAAAGGAATGAACGAATGGATGGATGATGGATGGATGAAGGAATAAATGGATGGATGAATGGGTGGATGGATGAAGGGATAAACGGATGGATGGATGAAGGAATAAACGGATGGATGGATGATGGATGGATGAATAAAGGAATGAACGAATGGATGGATGACGGATAGATGAAGGAATAAACGGATGGATGAATGGGTGGATGGATGAAGGAATAAATGGATGGATGAAGGAATGAACGGATGGATGGATGAAGGAATAAACGGATGGATGGATGATGGATGGATGGATGAAGGAATAAACGGATGGATGGATGAAGGAATAAACGGATGGATGGATGAAGGAATAAACGGATGGATGGATGATGGATGGATGATGGATGGATGAAGGAATAAACGGATGGATGTATGGATGAATGGATGAATGAACAGATGGATGGATGAATAAAGGAATGAACGAGTGGATGGATGATGGATGAAGGAATAAACGGATGGATGGATGAAGGAATAAACGGATGGATGGATGATGGATGGATGAAGGAATAAACGGATGGATGTATGGATGAATGGATGAATGAACAGATGGATGGATGAATAAAGGAATGAACGAGTGGATGGATGGATGATGGAGGAGGAGCTTCAGAATCGTTTCCTCCTCCATCCTTTCTTCTCGACCTTCTACGACCTTGGACCAAGATGAACAAGCAGAGGAACTTCTCTCTCTGCTCCACCTTCTCCTCCATCTTTCTCCTGAACATCCGCCTCCAGTGACTCACAGCTGGTTTCCTGCTGGACGTCCAATCAGCTCTCTGAGATCTTCTCCTCTCTGGAAGAGGATGGACTTCAGAAGGAGATGACCTTTGACCCTTCCCAGGTTGGTGGACAGCAGCAGCTGCCGCTCTGAGGTCATTGCTGATGTCTTCCCGCCCTGACGTTGCCTTTCTAGATGTTCGCCTAGTTTAAGCAACACTTTTACGGAGTTTTATTTCAATAACTGATTAAATGTTTATTTGAGGTTTTAATATTTGATGAATAAAAGAAATTATTTAGGTGAAAATGAATTAATTTAATGGAAACACTGAAAATCTCTGCAGCAGCGTTCAGACACATGGAGCCATTTACACATTTAATCCAGAAGTAGAATCACTTTGATAATAAACATAATATTAGTGATGTTAACGTCTGCTCCTCCACCCTCCGGGCAGGAACCGCCAGCTGAAATGTAACCATGGCAACACCCAACCACCACCTTCACCTACAACCAGCTTCAGTATCCAGATACAGGATCTAAGTTCTGGGCTGTGGAGCCCAGCGTCACCTCCAGCAATCTGCTGATCATGTCAGAATGAGTGGGGTGAAAGGTCAAACCATCCACCTCCATGGCCAGGTTCCCAGTTTTCCCACTTCTTATCCCAAAGCGCACCAGCGTTCCCAGGAAGACCTCCTCCTGGTGCACACAAAGCAATCATGAGCAGTGCTTTCTGAGCAGGTTTAGGGTTCTGGTACCATCAGAACCTGAACGGGTGGTACCTTCTGGATAGACGGCAGGTTCCTCCTCCAGTCCTGCAGCTGCAGCTCCGAGGCCACAGGTTGCAGTCCCACTCCTCTCCTCAGGTAGCGCTGGTGAGCAGGGCAGGTGTGGAGCAGGTAGAGCCCACAGGCCACAGCGTATCCTCCCCAGTTAGAGACACCTGGAGCGGGTCGGGACAGAACCAACAGAACGCAGCATGATGATCCAGGAACAAGAACCCAAAACATGAACCTTCCTTCACAGCTACAACATTAGAACGTCTCTAAAAGCTGCTGTGGAACAACCAAGGTTCCCTTCAGTTAAGGGGATCTAGAACCCACAGAGAAAACATCCCTCCAGTTTATTCATCCAACCATTCATTTGTTTGTTCATTCATTCATTCATCCATCCATTTGTTTGTTCATTCATTCATTCATCCATCCATTTATCCATCCAATCTATCCATTCATTGATTCATCATCCATCCAACCATCCATTCATTTGTTTGTTCATTCATTCATTCATTCATTCATCCATTTATCCATCCAATCTATCCATTCATTGATTCATCATCCATCCAACCATCCATTCATTTGTTTGTTCATTCATTCATTCATTCATTCATCCATCCATTTATCCATCCAATCTATCCATTCATTGATTCATCATCCATCCATCCAACCATCCATTCATTTGTTTGTTCATTCATTCATTCATTCATTAATCCATTTATCCATCCAATCTATCCATTCATTGATTCATCATCCATCCAACCATCCATTCATTTGTTCATTCATTCATTCATCCATCCATTTATCCATCCAATCTATCCATTCATTGATTCATCATCCATCCAACCATCCATTCATTTGTTTGTTCATTCATTCATTCATTCATTCATTCATTCATTCATTCATCCATTTATCCATCCAATCTATCCATTCATTGATTCATCATCCATCCAACCATCGATTCATCCATTCATCCATTGATTCATTCATTCATCCATTCATCAATTCCTCCATCCATCCATCCATCCCTTCATCCATCCATTCATTCATTCATCCATCCACCCCTTCATTCATCCATCCATTCATCCATCCGATTTATTCATCCATCCATCCATTCATCCATCCATCCATTCATCATCCATCCATTCATCCATCCATCCATTTGTTTGTTCATTCATTCATTCATCCATTTATCCATCCAATCTATCCATTCATTCATCCATCCATCCATTCATCCATTGATTCATTCATTCATCCATTCATTAATTCCTTCATCCATCCATCCCTTCATTCATCCATCCCTTCCTCCATCCATCCATTGATTCATTCATTCATTCATTAATTCCTCCATCCATTCATTCATTCATTCAATCATCCATCCCTTCATTCATCCATCCCTTCCTCCATCCATCCATTCATCCATTGATTCATTCATTCATTCATCCATTCATTAATTCCTCCATCCATCCATCCATCCATCCATCCATCCATCCAATCATCCAACAATTCATTCATTCATTCATCCTTCCATTCATTCATCCATCCATCCATCCCCTCATTCATCCATCCATTCATCCATTGATTCATCCAACCACTCATTAATTCATCCATTCATTCATCCATCCATCCATCCATTCATTCATCCATCTCTTCATTCATCCATCCATTCATCCATCCATCCATCCGATTTATTCATCCATCCATCCATTCATCCATCCATCCATCCATCCATTTGTTCGTTCATTCATTCATTCATCCATTTATCCATCCAATCTATCCATTCATTGATTCATCATCCATCCAACCATCCATTCATTCATCCATCCATCCATTCATCCATTGATTCATTCATTCATCAATTCCTCCATCCATCCATCCATCCCTTCATTCATCCATCCCTTCATCCATCCATTCATTCATTCATCCATCCATCCCTTCATTCATCCATCCATTCATCCATCCATCCATTTGTTTGTTCATTCATTCATTCATCCATTTATCCATCCAATCTATCCATTCATTGATTCATCATCCATCCAACCATCCATTCATTCATCCATCCATCCATTCATCCATTGATTCATTCATTCATCAATTCCTCCATCCATCCATCCATCCCTTCATTCATCCATCCCTTCATCCATCCATTCATTCATTCATCCATCCATCCATCCCTTCATTCATCCATCCATTCATCCATCCATCCATTTGTTTGTTCATTCATTCATTCATCCATTTATCCATCCAATCTATCCATTCATTCATCCATCCATCCATTCATCCATTGATTCATTCATTCATTCATCCATTCATTAATTCCTTCATCCATCCATCACTTCATTCATCCATCCCCTCCTCCATCCATCCATTGATTCATTCATTCATCCATTCATTATTTCCTCCATCCATCCATTCATTCATTCATTCAATCATCCATCCCTTCATTCATCCATCCCTTCCTCCATCCATCCATTCATCCATTGATTCATTCATTCATTCATCCATTCATTAATTCCTCCATCCATCCATCCATTCAATCATCCATCCCTTCATTCATCCATCCCTTCCTCCATCCATCCATTGATTCATTCATTCATTCATCCATTCATTAATTCCTCCATCCATCCATCCATCCATCCATTCATTCAATCATCCAACAATTCATTCATTCATTCATTCATTCATCCTTCCATTCATTCATCCATCCATCCCCTCATTCATCCATCCATTCATCCATTGATTCATCCAACCACTCATTAATTCATCCATCCATCCATTCATCCATCCATCCATCCGATTTATTCATCCATCCATCCATCCATTCATCATCCATCCATCCATTTGTTCGTTCATTCATTCATTCATTCATCCATTTATCCATCCAGTCTATCCATTCATTGATTCATCATCCATCCAACCATCCATTCATTCATCCATCCATCCATTGATTCATTCATTCATTAATTCCTTCATCCATCCATCCCTTCATTCATCCATCCCTTCCTCCATCCATCCATTGATTCATTCATTCATCCATTCATTAATTCCTCCATCCATCCATTCATTCATTCAATCATCCAACCATTCATTCATCCATCTATTCATTTATCCATATATCCGATTTATTCATCCATTCATTCATGCATTCATCATCCATCCATTCATCTATCCATACATCCATCCAATTTATTCATCCATCCATCCATCCATCCATCCATTCAATCATCCAACAATTCATTCATTCATCCTTCCATTCATTCATTCATCCATCCATCCCCTCATTCATCCATTGATTCATCCAACCACTCATTAATTCATCCATTCATTCATCCAACCACTCATTAATTCATCCATTCATTCATCCATCCATCATCCATCCATTCATTCATCCATCCCTTCATTCATCCATCCATTCATCCATCCATCCGATTTATTCATCCATCCATCCATCCATCCATCCATTCATCCATCCATCCATTTATTCGTTCATTCATTCATTCATCCATTTATCCACCCAATCTATCCATTCATTGATTCATCATCCATCCATCCATTCATCCATTGATTCATTCATTCATCCATTCATTAATTCCTTCATCCATCCATCCCTTCATTCATCCATCCCTTCATTCATCCATCCATTGATTCATTCATTCATCCATTCATTAATTCCTCCATCCATCCATTCATCCATCCATTCATTCATTCATTCAATCATCCAACCATTCATTCATCCATCTATTCATTTATCCATTTATCCGATTTATTCATCCATTCATTCATGCATTCATCATCCATCCATTCATCTATCCATACATCCATCCAATTTATTCATCCATCCATCCATCCATCCATCCATCCATCCATCCATCCATCCATCCATTCATTCATCCATCCATCCATCCTTACCTGCAGTAACTGCAGAGTCAGCAGCAACATCACAGGCGACCAGATCTCCTTTAGGCATCAGGTTCTTCACCTTCTCCTTCACTTTTCCCATCCCTAACTCGTTCCCACCATCTCCGATTCCTGCAGGGACACAGATCACATCCAGAGGAACTGTCTCTGTTACTGGTTCCTTGCTGACCTGCTCGGGTTTTCCTGATACGTGAACCATTGCTGTAATGTGGATGTTCTTATCAGAACATCTGAGGAACAGCTGCAGGAACAACCACCTGCAGGAGGTTTTGGATCGTCCCAGTCTCCAGATGGACCTCTGCTGGTTTCACAGCTCCCTCTGCTGACCCATCAGGCTTCCTCCATGTAGCAGTTGCCAAGCTCACAGAGGGAACCCGTTCAGAACCAGTTCTGTCAGAACTGGACATCATGACTCACCTGTGGTAGAAACTCCAGGAATAGTCTGAGCAGCAATAAACAGGTCATCTATTGGGTCCACCAGATGTTTGATGTTCACTCCTCTCATGTTGTAATAGTTTCCATCCTGAGCCCGGCCGGTGCGCTCTATCGCCACCAGGTGGTCGAACCTGGTAAGAACCAATAGAACAAGAAGCTCTTAATAAGCGTATCAATTAACGGGGCCCAACCTCACGCCAATGACTGACGCAATCTGCTGGGATTCCTTAAATAGGAAACTTTTTAACTGATTGGAATGTTTGTATAAATGTTTTGAAATAACTTCTTGTTAAGCACCTTGAGATGACATCTGTTGTGAATCGGCGCTATATAAATAAACTGAATTGAATTGAAATGAAATGAAATGATTAATAAATCAGGCTGTTTGGGACCATGGAGAACCTCCGTAAGAACCAGCTTGTACACCAAACACCTTGTACTATCAAGCACAGAGGTGGAAGGGTGATGGTTTGGAATGGAAGACCTGGACCTTCTACATACCAAAGTTCTCTAGAGCAAAATGAGTATAACTGTGGGTCATGTGAGGACTGACAGTCTGCACATCATCAGGGTCCACAATTTCATTATCTGACCTGGGCTTGCTGGGGTCTCCATGGTGACACAGGAAGTGCAGCGCAGAGTCAGGGCCTCGGTCCTCGAAGGTGACCAATGGGATTGCATCTTTCAGGACTCCTGATAGAGAGTCATGGAGTGAAGGTCACGTTCAGTGTCTGTCACTTTAAATCTAACGAACAAATCTAAACCTCACCTGTCCTCACCGCTTCGTCCACCAGAGCTCGGTTCATCTCCAATGCTCTGCTGTCCGTCAACAACGTCACCCGTTTCCCTAGAGACAGCAACATAGTGGCCATGGCGATGGCACCAGGTGGACCATCGGTCTCATCAGGAGGACTAACCAGGAAACAGAGAAACACACCACAGGTTATGCCTGTCAGAGGCCTCGCCCATATATAGGCGACACCGATATAGAGCAAACACCCTTCAGAGATCAAGCCCCTACAGAGGTCATGCGACCATCCAAACACAGGCCTATAGAGGCCACGCCCTTTCAGAGGCCACAACCCTTCAGAGACCACGGGTCTACAGAGGCCACGGGTCTACAGTAGCCACTGGTCTACAGTAGCCACGGGTCTACAGTAGCCACGGGTCTACAGTGGCCACGGGTCTACAGTGGCCACGGGTCTACAGAGGCCACGGGTCTACAGAGGCCACGGGTCTACAGTGGCCACGGGTCTACAGAGGCCACGGGTCTACAGAGGCCACGGGTCTACAGAGGCCACTGGTCTACAGTGGCCACTGGTCTACAGTGGCCACGGGTCTACAGAGGCCACGGGTCTACAGTAGCCACGGGTCTACAGAGGCCACGGGTCTACAGAGGCCACGGGTCTACAGAGGCCACGGGTCTACAGAGGCCATGGGTCTACAGAGGCCACGCCCATTTAGAGCCAACTGTTTGGACCACTCTGCAGCTCCACCTCTCTTCTCTTTCCTGTGGTTCTGCTCCTGCAGTACGGACCCATGCTGGTTTCAGTAGATCGGGTCAGGGTTCTGAATTCCCAGCGACAGTCGCAGTGGGACAGGTGTTCAACGTACCTGTGCATGTAGTGTGTGGGAAATCCAGTTACTATTGCAACAGAAGAGGAGTGGGACAATGCCAGGCAGCATTGGAGGAGTTCATCTTGAACAAACAACGCTCGGATTCCTCTCTGACCTGCAGACGGAGAACGGTCATCATGAAAATCATCTACCTTGTTAACCTGACAAGAACCTGACCAGAACCTGACAAGACCCTGACCAGAACCTGACCAGAACCTGACTAGAACTTTACGGTGGAACGTGTGTAGATGTGTTGCGAAGGCCTTTTTCATCAGACGTTCACCGGACTTTTACCCGGGTCGTCTCCGATGATCCGCTCCAGCTGTCGGATCTTTCCTACCGCCGCCTTGGACACCAGGCTGTACAGCAATGGATTGTGGGTCACCTGGAAGCAGAGCGGGGTCAGCTCCGGATCCGTGTCCATGCCGGTGGACGAAGGAGAGTCTGGGATGTCGGTCAGGAACATGCAGCCAGGCGAGTGACTGAAGGCCAGAGGCGGTTCTGAAAGATCCAAACAAACATCAGTCATGGTCATGTGACAGTGAAAGACCTCCAGCTTCAGTCGTGTCCCTCACTGCTGCTGAGGATCGCCTCGATGGAAGTCACCCCACAGGCCCAGAAGACAGGAACGTCCCCAGGCTGGAGCTCCACCGGGTCACCATAGTCCGGTTTGGACAGGTCTGGTATCCCCAGCATAGCTGCACACAGATCAGCACTAATGAATGAGGAATGAACTAATGGTTCTGAGTCCCAGCGACTCCACATCTGTGTGTTTGAGAACCTGGATCTCCGATATGAACAGGAGCTCCATGTGCCAGAGGGTTCTGATGGGTGACCTCCACGGCTGAATCCAGGAACCCAGCTGGGACAGGGCGCATGGTGACCACCAGGGGGCAGTGGAACACTCCTTTAGGAACACAGCCGACTGCAGTCTGTGAAACACAAAAGTTGAGCATCAATATGGGTCAACAAAACTAAGAACACGCCAGGGTACTGCTGTCTGACTTCAGCAGCCCGTAGAACCTCCTTTACTACCATGTAGAACCTCTTCCAGCCCATAGAACCTCCTTTACTACCCTGTAGAACCTCTTATACTGCCCTGTAGAACCTTTACTACCCCGTAGAACCTCTTCCAGCCCATAGAACCTCCTTTACTACCATGTAGAACCTCTTCCAGCAGTAGAACCTCCTTTACTACCCTGTAGAACCTTTACTACCCTGTAGAACCTCTTCCAGCAGTAGAACCTATTTTACTACCTTGTAGAACCTCTTTTACTGCCATGTAGAACCTTTACTACCCTGTAGAACCTCTTCCAGCAGTAGAACCTCTTTTACTACCTTGTAGAACCTCTTTTACTGCCATGTAGAACCTTTACTACCCTGTAGAACCTCTTCCAGCAGTAGAACCTCTTTTACTACCTTGTAGAACATCTTTTACTGCCATGTAGAACCTTTACTACCCTGTAGAACCTCTTCCAGCAGTAGAACCTCTTTTACTACCTTGTAGAACATCTTTTACTACCATGTAGAACCTTTTTTACTGCCATGTAGAACATCTTTTACTACCCTGTAGAACCTTTTTTACTGCCATGTAGAACATCTTTTACTACCCTGTAGAACCTTTTTTACTGCCATGTAGAACATTTACTACCCTGAAGAACCTTTACTACCCTCATCAAGGTAACTTCAGCTCTCTGAAGTTACCTACTCAGCATTTCAGTCAGGTTGAGGTCTGGACTTTGACTAGGACATTCTGTTGTAGATCTGCTGATGTTTATGGATCCTGGTTCTGTCCATCTTTGTCCCAGAAGACTTGTCCTCCATCCAGAAGCAGCTCTGCTAACATCAGTCCTCCTTCCATGTTGTTTCAGCCATGCTGGTTCAGGGTCATGACCTTTAACCTTTAACCTGCTAACTGAGGCCTGTAGAGTCTCGATGGAGCTCTGGGGTTTCTGCTCATTTCTCTGAGCTTCCCGCTCTGACATTGGGCTGAATCTGCTGGTCGTCCAATCAGCTCTCTGAGATGTTCTCCTCTCTGGAGGAAGATGGACTTCAGATGGAGATGACCTTTGACCCTTCCCAGGCTGATGGACAGCAGCAGCTGCCGCTCTGAGGCCATTGCTGATGTCTTCCCGCCCTGACGTGCTAACAGCTGGAAGCTCCAGAGCAGACAGATCTGCTGCTGTGCACGAGGAGCCGTAATGGCCGTCCTACCCTGTACATGCTGACGTTCCGTCCTTGTTCCACGTTCCGAACAGGAACTCCCGCCTCCTTCAGTTTGCCCTCGAAGCCGAAGCTGCAGCCCAGGTAGAAGGTGACCATGTCTGCCAGCGGGCCGGGCTGCGTCGATCCGGTCCTGTGGAGACAGAACAGTCTGTTAGCAGCAGTAAGCCGTAGATGTATTGGCCCGGTTCTGGTTCTGGTAACCGACCTAGACGGGCCGCAGTAGCTCTGCAGGCTGGAGATGGTCTTCACCAGACGACCGTCCTCGTAGACGCAGTACTCAGAGACATCGGTCCTGCAGACACAGACCGTCTGTATGAAGGGATGGAGAATAAAGCAGGTTGTAATGGGGGCGGGGCAGCAGTGGGGGGGGCGGGGCATATGCAACCTCTGTACCTTTGCCTCAACTAGGAACTCATGTCTTCTGTTCCACTTGGTGATGATAAAACAGCAGCATCAGCAGAAAGAAATCTTGGATTATTCCTTACCTGATGTTAGCATTTTTAGCCAGAGTTTCACAGGAAGTCTCTCCTGATTGGCTGCGGTACAGGAGAGGCAGGGGGGCGGGGTTATTGTGACAGAAGCCCTCGAAGTCATCAGCCAGGCGGCTCGGCAGAACCACGATGTTGGCCTGCTGGTACCCTGACAGAAACACACAGTTCAGTCAGAGAGACAGAGCTGTAGTGTCCTCTGGTTCTGGTTCTGTTCTATCGGACTGGTCCGGTCCGGTCCAATCCGGGGGATTAAGCAATGTGCCAACTGACAGCTTAGTCTGAATATAAATATTATGTAGCTGTCTAATCATTAATAAGAAGCTTGTTTAGACCTTGTTTGTTCATCTAAATGATAAATCTTCTTCACTCTCAAGGGTTACTTGTGGAGTTCCACAGGGTTCTGTCTTTGGACCAGAAGTTCTTAAACAGAAACTGATTAGTCAATCACTTCATCTGGATGGCATTAAATTGGCCCCCAGTAATAACGTAAAGAACCTCGGCGTTATTTTTGACCAAGACTTGACATTTAAATCCCATATTAAACAGGTTTCTAGGATTTCTTTCTTTCACCTCCGGAATATTGCTAAAATTAGAAACATCCTGTCCAGGAGTGATGCTGAGAAACTAGTCCATGCATTTGTTACCTCAAGGCTGGACTACTGTAATTCGTTACTATCAGGAAGTCCACAAAATGCCATTAAAAGCCTTCAGTTGATCCAAAATGCTGCAGCAAGAGTTGTGATGAATATTAAAAAGAGAGATCACATTTCTCCTGTTTTAGCTTCCCTTCATTGGCTCCCTGTTAAATCCAGAATAGAATCTAAGATCCTTCTTCTTACATATAAAGCCCATAATAATCAGTTCCATCATCCATCAGAGATCTAATTGTTCCATATGTTCCTAACAGAGCCCTTCGCTCTCAGACTGCAGGTTTACTTGTAGTTCCTAGGATCTCTAAAAGTAGAATGGGAGGCAGATCTTTTAGTTATCAGGCTCCTCTCCTGTGGAACCAGCTCCCAGCTTTAGTCCGTGAGGCAGACACTCTGTTTACTTTTAAGGCCAGGCTTAAAACTTTCCTTTTTGATAAAGCTTATAGTTAGAGTGGCTTAGGTCATCCTGAGCTACCTCTGTAGTTATCAGGCATCAGATCCACAACCAGCAGCAGCCAGTGACACATTTACACTCTGGATCTGATCCCAGGAGTAAAGTTCAACAGGAGGTGATAAAACCGATCTTACCGTGCGCCAGTCCAGTCGTGGTTCTTATTCTGGGATGGTTCTGTCTGATTAACAGTCTCAGTTCTACCGGACTGAGACTGTTTAAATTATGGACCTGATGCATGCCCAGATATGGATTAGAATCTGCTGAAAGGTCCTGGAGTCAGAGGATCTAAAGAACCAGGGAGGAGCTGCAGGAGAATGTCTGCAGGTCTGTTAATGTTTGATGGAAGAGCAGCTGGAGGTGGTTAGTCTTTAGAGACCTGCAACCATTAACCTTCAGGGGGCGCCGTCCTGACATGAACCTCTCCATCCATCCATCCATCCATCCATCCATCTGAACATCCATCCATCCATCCATCCAAACACCCATCCATTCATCTGAACACCCATCCATCCAGTTCCGGATCTTCTCCAACACCTCTCTGTAAAAAGTCCAATGTCCTCCTAATCAGATGAACTACAGCCAGTTCGTTATAATGATGAGGAGCTGCAGTTTCACTCTGAGCTCCTCCTGGATGGTGAAGCTCCTCCTGGATGGTGAAGCTCCTGGATGGTGGAGCTCCTCCTGGATGGTGGAGCTCCTCCTGGATGGTGGAGCTCCTCCTGGATGGTGGAGCTCCTCCTGGATGGTGGAGCTCCTCCTGGATGGTGGACCTCCTGGATGGTGGAGCTCCTCCTGGATGGTGGAGCTCCTCCTGGATGGTGGAGCTCCTCCTGGAAGGTGAAGCTCCTCCTGGATGGTGGAGCTCCTCCTGGATGGTGAAGCTCCTCCTGGATGGTGGACCTCCTGGATGGTGGAGCTCCTCCTGGATGGTGAAGCTCCTGGATGGTGGAGCTCCTCCTGGAAGGTGAAGCTCCTCCTGGATGGTGGACCTCCTGGATGGTGGACCTCCTGGATGGTGGAGCTCCTCCTGGAAGGTGAAGCTCCTGCATGGTGGAGCTCCCCCTGGAAGGTGAAGCTCCTCCTGGAAGGTGAAGCTCCTCCTGGAAGGTGGACCTCCTGGATGGTGGAGCTCCTCCTGGATGGTGGAGCTCCTCCTGGATGGTGGAGCTCCTCCTGGATGGTGGAGCTCCTCCTGGAAGGTGAAGCTCCTCCTCGATGGTGGACCTCCTGGATGGTGGAGCTCCTCCTGGAAGGTGAACCTCCTCCTGGATGGTGGACCTCCTGGAAGGTGAAGCTCCTCCTGGATGGTGGAGCTATTTCTGATCTCTACAGATCCCAGACCACCTAAAGAGGTTCATTTGAGCCTCTTGGATCCAGGATCTGGTTCTGTTCGTCCTGATCCATATCTCAGGGGGGCTTTGATGAGGTTGGAGATGGAGCAGGAGATTCAGAGCTTCACCTTTCCGGCCAGCTTCTTCTTCACCACCACAGACCATCTATTCATCTCCTGCTCAGTCCAACCATCACTGGAACAAGTGATGGAGAGATCTCCTGGTTAGCACCATGACCTTCTCTCCTCACAGCTGGTTGGTCCAGAATGAGATGTTTTCCTCATGATTGTTCAGATTGGTCCTGGATGAGCTTCAGGAACCGGGACTGGACCTCTCTCTGATGATGAAGGTACCATCATCCCTCCACCCTTGGAGAATCTGCTGAACCATCCAGGATCTAGGAGCTGCTCACCACCATCACATTCATCTAAAATTCAAACCTGATCCTCTTAATGCAGAAGATCTCATCAGAGACTCCAGAAAAACCCTCAACCATCATGTATGCAGAGAATGCCTCAATGATCTGCAGAACCTCAGCAGAACCACAGGTTTCACCTTTAAATGTGGACGAGTGTCTCCTGAACCATCTGAAGGAACGCCTGGAGCCCCTCCTCACCGCGGAGGAGAACATGAGTCACCTGGAGGAAACAGAGAAACCAGAGATCATCTCCACCTCTCAGTCAGATGACTTGGACTAGGACGTCTCTGGTTGGACAGAAGGGTCAGCATTTTCACTCAGTAACCTTTATTTTTATTGTAAATGTCTTAAATCGACTCAGTTATAATTTACCTCTCCTTCCTTTGAATAATTAACTAATGTGAAAACATGAGTTAATAAAACGTTTATGAAGAATCCCAGCAGCTCGTCCCCTCTCTCTCTCTCTCGCTCTCTGACGGCATGAAATTAAAACCAAATCTTATTTATTTATTTAGAGAAGAAGAAGAATCAATCAAACGGAACCGGAAGCCATATTCTAGTTTATTTTCTGATATTAGGAACTCAATCAGTTTCTTTCCTTTCTCACCTTTAACTGGAGTTTATTTCCTTCTCTGTTTTTTACGCCTTTAATCTGACGAGTCAAGTCACACATGTTCACCAAAGATTAAACACTTCCGGTGTTACCTCCAGAATAAAAGTATTATTTAAAACACCCAAACCTTTCAACTCAGTTCACGCTTAATAAGAACCAAAGATCAATAGATAAAATGAAACTATGCTTAAATGGACCGCCACAATCAGCTTTCAAAATAAAAGTCTGATAACTGTATCCTTTCAGAAGTGCCAGTGGTTATCGTTTCCGGGGTTCCTTCAAAATAAATGTTCTCAAAAGTTTTAGCTCTTTTCTGCTTACCACCCTTAAAACCCAAAACCTGTTCCCTTTAAAACTAATAAAATAAATTTATTAGAACTATGAAAGCTTGTCACCTGTGGCTATCATTAAAATAATTTAATATGGATAAAAAATATACGGAAGACCGTTTGTTCTGTCCGTGCTACCAAAATAAAAGTTATTTTCCTCAAAAGCAGAGCGGCTTATTGGTTCCTGTTAGTCTTCAAAATAAAAGTGTCCTCCCTCACTAACAGATCACCGTGTTTACGTGGTTCCATCATAGACTATATGGGTTCCATCCATTCATTTGTACACTTTCTGGCTTCTTCTAAATCTGCTTCCTTCTTCATTTGCACTTATTTTCCTTTTCCTTTCCAAAAACTTTTATAACCTTGGGTTCAGATTTCCGCCTGGTTCTGTGTGAAACAGCGCCATCTGGTGGACACACACTACACAAAGAAGCAGGCTGCTGCTACATGAACCAACAATAAAGATGTAAACACAGAGATTCATATATAGAGATCATTTCATTAAAAACAGTCTAAAAATGATCAAATGTGTCACTTTAAAGCAGACATTATTTTAGAGGTTAGATCTGTATATATATACTTTATTACATTCCCATTAATCGGTCAGTTCATTATTCCAGTTAAAAAGTTTTCTATCTAAAGATTCCCAGCAGGACGGATGCGCTGCTGCTGAGATCTCGCGAGAGCTGTGCGTAAGTAATATGGCGGTAAACTGGTAAAACAAACAAACTCGGGTAAAAACAAACCATAACATTCGAGCCAAATCTAGTTAACGTTTAATAATAATAACCATTATTTTGTATTTCTCCATAAAACAAACTGGACGAGGAAACCTTGCACAGCCTGGAAACCTACTTGGACGAGTGCTTTGACAACATTGTTATGGGCAAGCCACAGAAATCCACCTCTGCTGTGCCGACAAGCACACCATCACAGAAACGCATTCTTTCTGAGGCCAGCACCTCCACCATCTCTCCAGAGAAAAGCTACAGCGATGTCCTGGACTCAATAGATAAGAAGCTAACCAGCCTAGACGCCCGTCTGGGCCTGGTTGAGGTTCTCCACAAAGAGTTTCAAGCTCTAAGGGAATCCCTGGAGTTCAGCCAACAACAGGTAGCATCGCTTGCTGCAGAAAACCAAACACTTAGGGAGAGTGTAAAGAAACTCACCGAGGGGATGACGGAGCTGCCCGGAGAAAGTAAGAGGATGAAAGAAACTATCTTGGATATACAGGCCAGGGGAATGCGGGACGATCTTGTTTTTTCCGGGATCCCAGAACAGGCTGAGGACGACACTGAATCCACCGTCCGAGATTTCCTCCAACATCAGTTAAAGCTCCCAAGCGACACGGTAAAAATCATCACTTTTCACCGCGTCCACCGGCTCGGAGGTAAGAAGCCCAACAACAGCCGGCCGCGACCTATTGTTGCTAAATTCAAGCATTACAAGCAAAAAGAGCAGGTCAGAGGTCAGGGCAGAGAGCTGCGGGGAACGAATTACAGCGTTAACGATCAATATCCGAAGGAGATCCTGGATAGAAGGCGCGTTTTGTTCCCAATCAGGGAGAAATATATCAGTGAAGGCACCAGAGCTACAGTAGCGGTAGATAAACTGTATGTTAATGGGCAGCTGTTCAGGGACTCCCAGCTTACTCCTTGGCTTTATTAGTCATGTAACACTGGTCAGATAAGAGTTGTTTTATCAGTCAACTATAATCTAATGTTAGCACAGCTCTGTAAAGTTGTTTACATCACTCAGTGTGGGCGGGGCCAGGGCTAAGCACTGGGATACTGGCTCTTTTCTCATCTTCACATGTCTATCACCTGATGTCTTTGTCACTCATTTTTCCTTCTTTTATCACTCACACACACACACAGAATTTTTTCATAATATAACTATTTCTTTCTCTCTCACCCTTCACACCTTCACAACTTTCTTCTATTTCTCTCTTTCTTATATCTCGGCTTTAGGATTTTCAGTCAGGCAACCCCAGGCACAAACTTATAATACACCTGTGTTTATCAGTTTCTATGGTGATATGGACTTTACAACTTTTATCTCAAAACTATGACTACTCTAAGGTTTGTCACGTGGAATATTCATGGAGCTGCATCAGAGAGAAAAGAGTTACGATTTTTAACCAGGTTAAAAGATTGAAGGCAGATGTCGTCTTATTACAAGAAACCCATAAATCTACCTCGGCTGCAGATGATCTTAAATCCCCTGAGTTTCCTAATGTGTTTTCTGCATGCTATAACTCCAGACAAAGGGGAGTAGCAATATTAATAAATACAAATGTTAATTTTACAGTAATAGATACAGTTACAGATCCAGAGGGTAGATTTATTATAGTAAAACTATCTATACATAACCAAACGTTATGTATTGTCAGTATATATGGTCCAAATGTTGATGACCCCTCATTCTTTCATTTCTTCTTCTCTGTGCTCCTTGAACACATGGATTGCTCACTTCTTCTTGGGGGCGAGCTCAACTTTGGTTTAAATGAAGAAATAGACAGGCTCAGCACAGCAGGGACTCAGCGCAGCTGGAAATCTATAGATATAGTCAAACAGTACATGAGCGATTATGGACTATGCGATGCATGGCGATCTCTTCACCCCAATGACAAAAAATATACCTTCTTCTCAAATGTCCACCATTCATATTCTCGACTGGATTATTTGTTAGTCAGCAGCTCACTGTTGACTGACATTTCAGTCACTGAGATACACCCTATAGCTGTTAGCGATCATGCTCCTGTTTCTCTAACTTTAGTAAATAAAACAGAAACACCTCAAAGCAAAAATTGGAGATTTAATATATCCTTACTTAAGGATAAAGAATTTATTAAATATTTTGAAAAAGAGTGGGCTTCTTATTTGTAATACAATGACCTACATGGTACGTCACCATCCATTCTTTGGGAGGCAGAAAAAGCTGTGATTAGAGGTAAAATAATCTCATTCTCATCAACTAAAAAGATAATAGAAAAAAAACGTATTCAGGAATTAGAAGAAACTATTAATTCATTAGAAGCTTCTCTAGATGAGGAGAGATTAGGCAAAATCCGTAAAGCAAAGCTAGAATTAAATGAAATTATTAATAAACAGACCCAGTTCTTAATTCAAAGACTTAGGATAGAAAACTTTGAACAAGGTAATAAATCAGGTAGATTTTTGGCTAACCAGCTTAAAATTAATAAAGAAAAAACAACTATATCTGCTATTAAAGATCAGACCGGGAATACAGTATATGATCCCGGAAGAATAAACAACACATTTAAAGAATTTTACAAGGCTTTATACTCACCAGAGATAAATCCATCAGATCATGAAATTGAAAATTTTTTGGATAACATATCACTACCTAAGTTATCTGAAAGTCAAGCGATGGCCCTGGATTCACCACTAACAGCGGCTGAACTCCAGGAGGCCCTCCAAGGCATGCCCAATAACAAGGCTCCAGGCCCAGATGGATTTCCAGCAGAGTTCTGTAAAGAATTCTGGAATATTCTGGCACCAACATTCCACAGAATGCTGCAGGAAACCAAGGAAAATGGCCGACTCCCACCAAATATGAATTCTGCCTACATTAGTCTTCTACTAAAATCAGGTAAAGACCTTTTGTTTCCTACCAGCTATCGTCCCATATCCCTTATTAATGTTGATCTTAAAATAATCTGCAAAGCCCTCGCAAAAAGGATAGAGAAAGTAACCCCTCTTATAATACATCCTGATCAAACTGGTTTTATTAAAGGGAGACATTCATCCACAAATTCACGTAGACTAATAGATTTAATAGATTTTTCTTACTGTAAAAACATTAAAACTGATATATTATCTCTAGATGCAGAAAAAGCATTTGATGGAGTTAACTGGAAATTCTGATTTGGCTTTGGAAATTCTTTTATAAACTGGTTGAAAATGTTATACAGTTCACCAACAGCGTGTATCAGAACTAATAACCAAACATCATCTAGGTTTTATCTTCAGAGAGGTACCAGGCAGGGATGTCCTCTCTCTCCCTCCCTGTTCGCTATTTTTATTGAACCACTAACTGCAGCAATCAGGCAAACTCACAATATTAAAGGCATAAAAGGCAATAACATAGAACATAAAATCAGTCTTCATGCAGATGCATAACTTTTTCTCCAGCATTTACAAACCTCTTTCTCTCAGGTAATCGGGTTGATAAACTCTTACTCAAATGTTTCAGATTATTCTATAAATTGGTTAAAATCTACAGTTCTTCCAATCAATTGTTCTGTCCAGAATCCAACTAATACACAACTGCAGTCAGGGAATATTACCTATTTAGGTATCAATGTCTCACCAAGACTGGCAGATTTAATAACGCTAAACTACATCCCACTTTTAAAAAAAGTGGAAGATGATCTTGCTAGATGGAAAGCCCTACCCATATCACTTATGGGAAGGGTTGCTTCAATAAAAATGATGGTTTTGCCCAGAATCAACTATTTATTCTCAATGATCCCAAGTAAACCATCACTAGACTGGTTTAGATCTCTGGACTCCTCTGTCTCTAAATTTCTTTGGAAAGATAAACCCCCACGTATCAGCTTAAAAACACTGCAGAAGACCAAAGAAAAAGGAGGTCTAGATCTACCAAACTTCCATCATTATTTCTTAGCCAACAGGCTCCAATTCATCTCAAGATGGTTAAAACATAGCTACCTAGACGAGTCCTGGATAGACGTAGAACAGACACTATGTAATAAGATAAAACTTTCAGACCTACCATTTATTAGCTCAAATATAAAACAATATGAATGCTTTAAAAGCATAAATATCAGCTCCTCTCTGACAGCATGGTGGGAGTTTCTAAAAATGACAAGAGTCCACAATAATCCCATGCAGACGTACACCCATCTGGAATAACCCCGACATCTTGCAAAAAAAATATATGATACGTTTCCAGACTGGAGGTGCAATGGAATTGAATACCTGGAACATATATTTGAAGGAACAGACTTTATCCCATTTAATACATTAATTACACAATATGGAATTGATAAAAACAAATTCTTAGAATATTAACAAATTAAATCTATTATTAAAGGTAAATTTAGGCTCAATACAGCCGAATTACAAATTCCAGCAAGAGTTTTAGATTTTCTTAATCTCACCCCCCCAAATTGCTGTCTAAAATATACAAAACTTTATCTACATTAGATGAATCAATAGCCATCCCTATTTCAAAATGGGAGGTGGATTTATCAGCCAGCTTTGACCAAAACGTCTGGTCTCAGATATGTTTAAGAACCTTTAAAATAACAAAAAAAATCCTAATTTGAAATTAATACAATACAAAATCCTTCATAGAGTACACTATACAGGTCAACGGATGTTCAGGATGGGTTTTACATCGTCTAATACCTGTTTACAATGAACAAGCAATATACCAGATACTTATATTCATGCGCTTTGGTTCTGTCCACCCGTTAAGAAATTCTGGTGTCAGATATGTGAGGACTTATCAAAGTGTCTGAAATGTAACATCCCACCATCTCCCTCAATTTGCCTGTTAGGAAATTTAAATGATGTCACCATGGACACAAACTCAGTTCTAATGGTTCACATTGCCGGCCTGGGGTTGGGCTTTGGGTGGTGACTCCTGATGGCTGCATGCGGTGCCTTGGGGGGGTTGCACTGGCGGACCTGGGTTACTGGCCTGGTGGCCGTGCTGCGCCTGGGTAGGGTCTGGGGATTCGGGGCTCTATATATATATATCTATATATATATAGATATATATATATATACATATATATATATATATATATATATATATATATATATATATATATATATATATATATATATATATATATATATATATATATATATATATATATATATATATATATATATATATATATATACATATATATATATATATATACATATGTATATATATGTATACATATGTATATATATGTATACATATGTATATATATATATATATATGTATGTATATATATATATATATAGATATATATATATACACACATATATAGTAGGGATGTGTATTGGCAAAAATCTGACGATACGATATATCGCGATACTATGAGTAAGATTATATGTTGTGATTTTTAAAACTGAATTTAACAGTATAAAAACTGTCCCATCATTCTAAACGCTGTTTCATACTTTAACATCCAGTTTTATCACTAGATCTAGTTGATCCACTGGAACCAAGACGGTGGAAACAGCCACAAAACTACCAGTTTTTGTTTAGAATATCGATACAATATTGGGAAATAAAATATCGCGATATATCGGTGTATCAATATTTTCTTACATCCCTAATTCCCTAATCGCCAGAATTTTACCAATACACATCCCTAGTTATTAATGATAAGATGATCTAGATGTAAATCAAAACGGATCAGTTCTGGTCCGATTTATCAAACTTAAGGCAAGGTAACTTTATTTGTATGGGGCACTTTCAACAACAGGGTACCTCTAGGTGTGTTGGGTGTTTAGGGGATAAAATAAAAGCAGCAATAAAGGTTAAGCTTAAAACACATTAGAGACACATTAAAACATATGAGATGATTAATCACTTTCTGCTATAATTAATCGTTTAATAAAAGAATCTGAAAATGAAATCTACCAGGGGTGTGAATACTTTTGGGCCTAACTGTATTTTTACTTTTTGAGTTGAATCAGTGAAATAAATGAAGGTTTTATTTCCTCAGGGGTTCTGAGGTCTAGTGGTGGGTTCTGGGTCTCCTCCCAGTAGGGCCAGCCTAACCCGGTCCACCAGACCTGAACAGAACCAGCAGAAGTTGTGTGGGGGATCAGAGTCTCCATGCAGCCTGGAGGATCTGAGCAGACCCAGAAGATGGTTCCGGTCCAGAAGAAGGCAGATTGTAGGAGGAGCTGCAGAGAAACAGGAATCAGAACCTTTCAGCTTCTTTCCAAACCAGAGCGGTGGGATGCAGGTCACAGTTCGGACTTTGTACCGAGTGATATCGCTGCTGTTCAGCAGAGGAGCAGATAAAGGACCTGATTGGACCTGAAGCTGCTTCAGTCCGATTCTGGAGGCTGGAGATGCAGCAGGAAAGCCCGTCGGTTCGGCCCATTATGGCTTACAGCCCGCTGGTTCTGGTCCTGCTGCTCAGCAGCTTCACTCTGGCACGTAAGTCTGGACCTTCGTTATGATTTCAGAGGTTTCTGAACCATGAAGAATATGTGAACTCAACACAGCGACCCGACTCGGTTCTCTGCTGGGAGATGGCTGCAGGTTCTCCTCATTCGGACCTGCAGCGTTAATGATGAGCAGGGCTGACAGAGGCTGGTTCTGAGACCCAGACGTGGGTTTGTTCTGGTTCTGGTCCTTGTGTTCAGCTCAGCTATAGAGATTGGACCTCAGACTCCAAGCCGGTACTGGGTTGTTACTAACTGTGTATCACAGCTGTAACAGTCCAGGATTAAACAGATAAACTCAGCATATAAACCATGATATGAATCCAGAATAAGTCAGATTGTCTGGTTGGATGTTTACTATGGAGGACCATCCCTGCCAAAATTGACAATACATAAATAAATGTATAAATAAATAAATGTGTAAATAAATAAATAAATGAATATAGCAATAAAAAAATTAAGTATAAAAATAAATAAATTGATTTGGAAATAAAAAAATACAATTGGAAATACATTTGTAAATAAATAAATAAATTGAAAAATAAATAAAATTGAAAATACATCTGTAAATCAATGAATAAATATAGCAATTAATTAATGTGGAAAAAATAGGTAAATACAATTGATAATAAATAATATGTGGGAATAAATAAAAGATTATATATTTCCATATGTATTACAATTTTCTTTTATTTTTTACATTTATTTATCTCCACATGTATTTATTTGTTTCTATATTTATTTATTTACAAATGAATTACCTAATTTTATACCATGGTCTGGGTGAATACTCGATTCTGATTGGCTGGTGGGTGTAGATTAAAAAGTGATAATGTACACCTAGGAAAGGCGTCCCGTCAAATTGCCTGATGACAGTTCTAAATTATTGCGCTGGCTCAACCGCTAGATGGTAACCATGGCAACGGAGACTATTTCACAGTTGACTCATCGCAACAGCAAGACAGACAAAACAGGAGTGATTTTATCATTTCTTTTAACTTATTTGGTGAGTTTGACAACTTTGAAGACTGGGATGGTAACGTAACGTAACGTTAGGTAAAGACAATCTCACTTCCCATCACTGATCAACTGCTGCGGTCGGCTCGCTGTGGCCACGTTGCTTGGCAACGCCTGTATACAGGAGATATTAAATAGTGCGCTCGACTTATAAAAATAAAAAACCTCACGCTTTTAACTCTAAAAAACATTAAAGTGTTATTAATTGATTAAATACTTCTTTCTTTTGTAAGTGACCATGGTATAAGCGGGATAATGTCCCTTGAAGTGTCCATTAACAAAAATTAATGGACTTCCCGGAAGCAACCGTCCATTCATTTCTGACACCTCGTCGGGCATTATCCCTTACGTATCTATTTATTTATTTTCTTCAACATTTATTTATTTATTGTTAATTCTGGCAGGGACGGTCCTCCATAGGGAGGGGGGAACATGCAGCACAGGAACCAGGATCGTGTCGAGGACTAACACCTCCGTATATGTCTGATTGTAATAAAACCAAATCATTTCAGCTCCGTAATTATTAATCAATATTAATTATTGATAATGTTTAATCAGTATGAATTATTCATAATTATTCATCTGTATTAATTATTAATCATGTTAATCAGTATTAATTATTAATAATTATTAATCAGTATTAATTATTCATAATTATTCATCTGTATTAATTATTAATCATGTTAATCAGTATTAATTATTAATCAGTATTAATCAGTATTAATTATTAATCATATTAATCAGTAATCATTAATAATTATTCATCAGTATCCATTATTAATCAGTATGATCAGTATAAATGATTAGTAATTATTAATCAGTATGAATTATTAATCATTATTATTAATTATCATTTATAATTATTAATAATTATCATTTATAATTATTGATCATATTAATCAGTATGATCAGTATAAATGATGAGTAATTATTAATCAGTATGATCAGTATAAATGATTAGTAATTATTAATCAGTATGAATTATTAATCATTATTAATCAGTATTATTATCATTTATAATTATTAATAATTATTGATCATATTAATCAGTATTAATAATTGTAATCATATTGATCAGTAATAATGATTAAGAACTATTATTAATAATTCTTAATCAGCAGGTTTTCTCCTCTCAGTTTAGCACAAATGAAACCTGCTGATTCATCATGGATGGTGGGGGGTTTACCATGCTAGGCCTGATAAAGTGTGGTGCTGTGGGCTTCCCCTACCACCTGACCTCTAGAAAAAAGTGGGAATCACTATAGCAACCAGTGACTCAGCGTTTTCTCCGCCTTACTCAGCAGCTGCCTCCTGCTATGTTGATCTGCCATCATGATGCTTCGATGCTGATATGAAACTGAGTTTTTAATCCTAAACGTTTTATGCGTGTCTAAAAACGTAGCTGCAGACTCTGGTGACTCAGCAGATTCCTTGTGCTGATGCAGCAGTCTGTGCAGAAGTGGACTGTTTGGTATTTGATCTTCTGTTAATGTTCACCAGCTCCTTCGTTCTAACCTTGTTTTTTGTTTTCCAGAGGATGTGGAGGAAGCGGCTTCATGTCAGAGTAAGTGTGATCAAACAGACACATCGACCTGCTGATGGATCAATGCTGCTCTCTGAACTCATGGCCCGTTTGTTGGAGATAGCAGCAGGAGCTCATGGAGCTGCATAGGTTCTGCTGCTACAGCGGGGTTCAAAGGTCAGCTGTTCCATGACGGGGGGGATGTGTCAACTTCTGGCACAGGACCCAAGATGTACAGGAGAGAGTAGAAATATCTGATGAGGGTTTCCTTAAAGTGATGCAGATTGTGTCATTGCAGTGGCTTCTAGATTCAAGGTCCAGAGGAAGTACTTGTACCAGTACAGCTCAGAGAGCCGGAACGCAGCGCTGGGCTCTGCTAAGCTCCAAAACGGTCCTAAAGTCACTTGTGAGGTAAAAAAACAAACAGCTGAACTGAAATCGGCTCTTATCTGAGGTCCCCCCACTGACTGTTACGTGTCTGCAGGTAGAGATCGAAGTCCCCCAGACGTGCAGCTTCATCATGCACACCAGAGACTGCACCGTCAGCGAGGTGTCCACCGTGGATCCTCAGGGCGAGGCGGTCTACGGCGCGGCGCCCGGCTCAGACGCCTTCAAAGCCACCATGGAGAAGTCAGTGCAAATAATGCAGGACCAGAACATGATCGCTGAAATCAGCTCTGGGTCTGAATCCTTCCAGATCAAACTCCGTATTCACATTCATTTATCCATCCCAGAATAACAGCAGGACATCTGGGAGAAGCACAAACCTTAACACAGCTTCATCTGCTTATCGATGAACTTTTCCACCTCTGGTGTTGCAGCTATAGGAACAACAAGGGGCAGATTTACAAAGCTTTCTGCACACATTCAACAGGAGGACGAGCTTTGATGAACAACCGCAGGCTGCACTGTGGCCCAGCTGCTACTAGTTACAATTTACTGTAATATATATTTAAGTAGCTTATTAGTTTTACTCATTGATTAAATTCTGTCTAATTTGAATACTCTTTGACAACATTTATTGTCACACAACAAAGTGTTATTTCTTATAGATGTAATGTTCTCTCATTTAATGAATAAAAGTAGGCTATCATGTAGAGACAATAAATAAAACATGGCAGCTACACCCCCCCACATGTGAGCCCAACCGTCTTAAATAATTTCAAAGAATTTAAATCTAACACATTTATTACCTGAACACATTTCAGATACTCAGTGAGAGAAATGAGCTTTTGTCCTGACAGACATTATAATCTGGGTTTAATGCAGTCAGAACCATTCTCATGCTTTTCTCTCATCCTACTTCTGATTATTGGGTATGTATGTTTGTTTTTGTCTCATTCACGTTTAATAAGTGCCACAATCGGGTTTATTGCCACCAGTGGGAAGAACAAAGAAAAATGACTTTCCATTCCACATTAAGTTTTCTATTTTCGCCATATAAATGTTTTTCTACTTCTCTTCATTTCACTCCCATTTTTCTCCCCTTCTCAACTATCAGTTTGTCCTCCACCCGCCTGTTTCTCTCCTTCTTTCCGAGTGTATTAATTTCTCCCTTTTTTCAGCCAGTTTCTCTCCTTTTCGCTGCCTGTGTCGGTATCTCTCCATTATTTACTTCTCTCACTCGCCTGTCTCTCTGTGCTTCAATGTCTCAAAGTTTTCCGTCTGGAATGCAAAGTGCTTATTGGCTCGCTGGGATCACATGGTACGACTAAACTTGCACACAATTGGTCTGTGGGTTTCCATGGATACCTGAAATCTAAACCAGAAGCGCTCAATAAGGTTTTAAATGGAGATGTCTGTGTATAGCAGTAGGTCCAGGTCCAGCATTTCGGTCTGTCTATTAGTGACCTCTGGTATAGATATTTGTGCACAGTTCTGTTTATGAAGATGAGATTGTGAAATGTTCTTGTATACTACGCCCCCCGCCCCCCCCGACACACTGACGGTGGCCAGCGCCATCGTAGCCACAGCGACCCTGAAGACGTTAGTCTCATTTTATGGGTTTAGATTAAGATCATGTTGGACTGAAGACAGCTGGAGCTCGTCAGGTAACAAAATGGTGCTCTTTCTGTCTCCATGTGCCAGACAAATAGAGTAAATGTGGCATCAGTAACCATGGAGACAGAGACAACCTGCTGGACCGATAGGCAGGACCATCCAGTTTCCTCATTACAGTTTGATAACCTTTGATTTAGAAGTGGAACAACATCCTTTAAACTGAAGCGTAAAAAAAGCTGATGGAGAGAGCAGACCTCCATGAAGCTCCTCACCCCCCCAGATCTCCATGCATGATCACCCCCAAAATATAATCGTTTTTTACTTGGTACATTTCTAACATTTCCTGAAAGTTTAATCCAGATCCGTCCATAACTTTGTGAGTTGTTTAGCTAAAAGACAGACAGACGCCAACATGAGGTGATAAACTGATGAGATAAAAATGTGCAGTTCCCCCGTTCTACCACTAGGTGCTGTGTGTACGCATGCTCAGTTCTTCTATTTACCAACATTTCTACGCACAACTACAAGATGGTAAATACCACACTATGCGTAACATTGATCCTGAATACGAACAGATCTGTGTGTGAGACAGATGATAGATGAGGGACCTGGTCTACAGTAGAGCTATAAGCTGTGGACCAAACTACCTCCTGGACATCAGGGACCGGAGAGAAACCATTAAATCTCTATTCATTTCTATTTTCAGTAGATTTTATTTCACTCCAAATTAAAAGTTCATTTGTGTTTAAAGCGACAGTAAAGAAGTCACATTTTGACTCAGAAACACAACCTGTCACCGAATGAAACAAATGTCTTCTTTCAGGAGTCCCCTGAAGGTCAGCGTCCACTCAGACAGTCATGTGGAGGTTTACCCCGAGGCGGACGAGCCTGTCAACATCCTCAACATCAAGAGAGGGATTATTTCTGCCTTCCTGGTGCCCGTCATGAAGGATGGACAGACGGGATTAGCGGTTAGTGCCCCTTCAACAACACGGAGCTTAAACTGGATGGAGACAGCAGGATGTTCTGAGATAAAAGACCGAATGCAGCCGCAGCAGAAACCCTAATTATACGAGTGTCTGATCCATGAGCTGATGTGAGTTTGTGTTTCTCTCAGAGTACGGTCCACGGACGGTGCTTAACAGCAGTCACAGTTCATTCCAGGCAGGACATCGCCACAGACGTCAGTCTTTCCAGAGACCTGTCCCAGTGTGACCAGTTCTACAGCAGGACACTCACCAGCAGCCCAGTCGCTCTGCTGCAGCAGTTGGTGAGAAACCGCTCTTCACTTTATCTAGTACATTCTTGACTTTTTGAAAGTGTCAGACCCCTGCAGTGTGCAGGGGGCTTCAGCAGTCCACAGCAGCACAGAGGGGGGGTCTAAAGCCAACTTTTACAGCTGGGTTACAAAAGGAGAAGATAAACATGACTAGTAATAAACAAAATAATCTAAAAAAAAAACAAAGAGAGTCCAGAGACTCAGGTATCTTCTGATATTCCATATCAGTCTCCATCCTCACTCCATGGTGATTGACAATCTGGAGAGACGAAAACAGTAAACGTCCCCATTGTCCTCTAGTGCGTCTAGTGTATAATGACCAGAGGTTAGCAGAACTATGACTAATGTTAAAACCACAGCTGGCGTGCAGCAGCCGTGTTTCTGATTTTCATTCCAGTTTCTCTGAGCAGATATAACTGGTTCCCGGTTTGTCTGCAGCACAACCCGGTATCCAAACTCCTCGCCAGCACTCAGAGCTGCAGATACCAGTTTGACAACAGGGGAACACACGTCACCACGGCCACATGTACTGAAAAACACAAATACCTTCCGTTCTCCAGCAGGTGAGTCTGAAGCAGACGAGAACTTTACTGCATTTCTGGACAGTATTGAAGGTTTTTTACCTCATTGTCGTCTACATCTCAGAGAAAATGGAATCTCGTCAGTGGTCACCCAGGAGCTCACCTTTCAAAGTGTAAAAAGGATCAGTAGCAGAACATTTGGTGAGGTGCTATTTCTAATACAGATGTGCACTTCCGTTTTTAAAACTCATGAATCCAAACAAACAACTTCTTGCTCACAGATGCAGAACTCCAGCGGGCAAAGCCGCTCCACTTTGAGGAACCAGAAGACAAAACTCCGGTCCAGACGAAGGATGCCGTTCTGAGCACCCTACAGGAGCTGGTGACGTTAGCGAGCGCAGGTCAAGGCCAGAAGCGGACCAGCCTTTTCCACAAGCTGGTGTCCAGCCTGAGAGTCCTGAGAAACGAGACCCTCAGCCAGACGGTTCCTGAGATGGTACGAGTGTCCAACTGGCTGACCTTCCAGGCCCTGTTTCAGTGTGGAACCTCAGAGTGCACCAGCGCCATCATGCAGGTTCTCTGGACCATTGATGGGGTCTCACTGGAGGTGGACGCTCTGGTCTATGTGCTGGCTCTGCAGGCCAATCCTGATGCAGCACGAGTACGAGATATGCTCAGCATGGCTCAGTACAAACAGAGCAAGGCCATCATGTACGCTCTGGCAAACACTGTGAAAAAGTGAGTCAACGCTTCAGAGATGTTCAAATGCCTTTTTACAGGGACAGGTATGTCTTCTCTAATGTGTGTGTATGAGCAGTCAGTGTCTTACCTGTACAAGGTAATGGTCAGAGAAATCTCCGTTTGGAAAACACAGTAAGGACTGTCATGGTGGGAAAAACAGAAGCTGCTAAACTATGGGACAGTAGATATGTTAGATGGGGTTATGGAATGATAGTAACTAACACACAATGGGCCCAATGGCTCAGGTCATACTAATAAACATGTTGAGAGTATGTTGTAAAGTTAGCATGCTAAGCTAACATCCACAGCTCAGCAGCCTGAGCTCGAAGATTTCATCTACATTTTCAGAATATGAACAAAATTGTACTGAAAACAAAAAAACACTACATTAAACATTTTGATTTTACTTATTATTTCCTCCTATGACACCATCAGCCAGCAGCCGCTTTAAATATTAGCATGCTAACATGCACAGCTCATCTTCTGTTGGTCCAGGTTGACATGTAACATATTAGCAGGTAAACAAAACAGTCAACACAGCTTCAGTTCTGGAATACAGCCTGTCGGTTCATTCGTTTACATACCTTCTCTGATCAGGACAAAGCATTGATGACTTACTGTTCTGTCGTCCTCAATTACCCCAGCAAGACTCCATCATTAGCACACAGATTCTTATACCTCATCATATTGATGCATGAACTATCTGACAATATCCAGATGTTTCCTCTCAACAACAACTTATCAACTGAACATTCCTCCGAGGAAACATCCTCTTAGCCAAGGCTATCATTCAGCTGGACCACGACTCGGGTCAGGCTGAGCCGAGCCTTTTGCCTGGGTAAACACACACATTCCTGCATGTAACATCTCGATTGGGACCACCTCGGGCGTGCAGCATTTACCACAACACTTCTAAGCTGGAAGATTGTTTGGAAGATGAAACTTTATTTAAAATCACTTCTGTAAAATTAAAACTAATGTAAATACGTTGGAAATAACAAAGTTGGCCTCGTATTAACCAAAGCTAATGATTTCAATGATGTTAATGCTAACATCTGTAGTTGGTCTGTCTGAACTTCAAGACTTGAGACATTATTAGGGAAGAGGTTCTGACCCGGTATTCATTTGTTGACAGGTTTTATAAAGGAGAGGTAACTCCAGAGATCACAGAGGTGTCAAAGTTCATGGAGATTATCCTAAATGACTGCTCAGAGGAAATACGGGACTCCGACCAAGATTTTCCTCCAGACCCTAAGGAGGAGGCCTTCCTCGTACTCAGGGTGAGGGAGGTTTCACCAACACCTGGAGAAGTTCTAGATTAGGTGGTGTTTCCACTTGTTCTAGGTTGAGGGTGTTTCTTCCTCATCTGCAGGTTGTTGGTGTTATGGGTCGGGCCATGCAAGACGTCAGTCCATCACTCATCTCCTCTATTCTGCGATGTATGAAGAAAAGAGATGCTCCAGTATCCAATCAGAAGGCAGCTATCCAGGCCCTCAGGCGGATGGACATTACTGCTGAGGTAGAACTTCTCATGACTCATTTCTACCTCATGATGAATCAAACATGTTCTAGGTTCATTCTGCCTTTTAGCAGAAGATGTTGTGTTTGTCTGCTGAATATTTGGTCCGGCACAGATTCGGAGCGCCCTCCTGGAGGTGTACCAGGACCCTCAGAGTCCTGTTGAGAAACGCCTGGCAGCCTACCTGGTACTGATGAAGAACCCGGACAACTCTCTCATCAGAGAAATCTCAAATGGTCTAATCCAAGAGAAGGATGAGCAGCTAAAGAGCTTTGTGGTCTCCCACCTTCACAACATCCATAACTCTGATGATAAAAACCCTGAGTGAGTAATCAGATCTCTAAACATGGTCAGACTCATATTTACAGAACATGGATCCTTTCTGAGGATCTTCTGGTTTTGGCTGAAAAAAGATCATCAGTGAATGCACCATCAAGGCTAAAGTGATTGGTGTTATTGAAGCCAATGATTTGTTAGCGGTACTTTGGTGGTGGCCATGTTGGCATCGTCTGAGCTCCCTTGTACAGCACTGAACACCTGAGATCTGACCTTTGACCTACTCTAACAGCTTCCCTCCAAGACCCTTCAAAATTCCCTTGTTGGACTTTAGATTTACCCAGAACAACCTCTGTCTTCACTGAGATGTTTCTTGAATATTTACTAAATTAAAGTTTTCTGACGACCTGTTAAAGTTTTCTCATTCTGCTTGCTTAGACATTCAGAAAAGCTATAAGTTCGGCCATAATCAGTCAGAACTAAATGTTGATGAATGTGTGATTAATGTCTAATCTGAACCTGCGGTTTTATTCAACGGAATTACCCCAGCTTGAAAACCTTCAGACTGGAGAAGGGTTATCCCTTGGTAGAGGTTGGTCCTCAACAGGTCCACCTTGTCCATCAGTGGTTTCAGTAGGTCCTCAGTGGGTCTATTAGCTCCTCAGTGGGTCCAGTAGCTCCTCAGTGGGTCCAGTTGCTCCTCAGTGGGTCCAGTTGCTCCTCAGTGGGTCCAGTTGCTCCTCAGTGGGTCCAGTTGCTCCTCAGGGGGTCCAGTTGGTCCTCAGGGGGTCCAGTTGGTCCTCAGGGGGTCCAGTTGGTCCTCAGTGGGTCCAGTAGCTCCTCAGTGGGTCCAGTAGCTCCTCAGTGGGTCCAGTAGCTCCTCAGGGGGTCCAGTAGCTCCTCAGGGGGTCCAGTTGCTCCTCAGTGGGTCCAGTTGCTCCTCAGGGGGTCCAGTTGCTCCTCGGGGGGTCCAGTTGCTCCTCGGGGGGTCCAGTTGCTCCTCAGGGGGTCCAGTTGCTCCTCAGTGGGTCCAGTTGCTCCTCAGTGGGTCCAGTAGCTCCTCAGTGGGTCCAGTTGCTCCTCAGGGGGTCCAGTTGCTCCTCAGGGGGTCCAGTTGCTCCTCAGGGGGTCCAGTTGGTCCTCATGGGGTCCACCTTGTCCTCAGCGGGTCCAGTTGATCCTCAGCGGGTCCAGTTGGTCTTTTGTGATTCCAGTTGATCCTCAGTGGTGGGTCCAGTTGATCCTCAGTGGTGGGTCCAGTTGATCCTCAGTGGTGGGTCCAGTTGGTCCTCAGCGGGTCCAGTTGGTCCTTAGCGGGTCCAGTTGGTCCTTAGCGGGTCCAGTTGGTCCTTAGCGGGTCCAGTTGGTCTTCAGTAGGTCCAGTTGGTCTTCAGTGGTGGGTCCAGTTGATCCTCAGTGGGTCCAGTTGGTCTTTTGTGATTCCAGTTGGTCCTTAGTGGGTCCAATTTGTCTTCAGTAGGTCCAGTTGGTCCTCAGTGGTGGGTCCAGTTGATCCTCAGTGGTGGGTCCAGTTGGTCCTCAGCAGGTCCAGTTGGTCCTTAGTGGGTCCAGTTGGTCTTCAGCAGGTCCAGTTGGTCTTTTGTGATTCCAGTTGATCCTCAGTGGTGGGTCCAGTTGATCCTCAGTGGTGGGTCCAGTTGATCCTCAGTGGTGGGTCCAGTTGATCCTCAGTGGTGGGTCCAGTTGGTCCTCAGCGGGTCCAGTTGGTCCTTAGCGGGTCCAGTTGGTCCTTAGCGGGTCCAGTTGGTCTTCAGTAGGTCCAGTTGGTCTTCAGTGGTGGGTCCAGTTGATCCTCAGTGGGTCCAGTTGGTCTTTTGTGATTCCAGTTGGTCCTTAGTGGGTCCAATTTGTCTTCAGTAGGTCCAGTTGGTCCTCAGTGGTGGGTCCAGTTGATCCTCAGTGGTGGGTCCAGTTGGTCCTCAGCAGGTCCAGTTGGTCCTTAGTGGGTCCAGTTGGTCTTCAGCAGGTCCAGTTGGTCTTCAGTGGTGGGTCCAGTTGGTCCTCAGCAGGTCCAGTTGGTCCTTAGCGGGTCCAGTTGATCCTTAGCGGGTCCAGTTGGTCTTCAGCAGGTCCAGTTGGTCTTCAGTGGTGGGTCCAGTTGGTCCTCAGCAGGTCCAGTTGGTCCTTAGCGGGTCCAGTTGGTCTTCAGTAGGTCCAGTTGGTCCTCAGTGGTGGGTCCAGTTGATCCTCAGTGGTGGGTCCAGTTGGTCCTCAGCAGGTCCAGTTGGTCTTCAGTGGTGGGTCCAGTTGATCCTCAGTGGGTCCAGTTGGTCTTTTGTGATTCCAGTTGGTCTTCAGTGGTGGGTCCAGTTGATCCTCAGTGGGTCCAGTTGGTCCTCAGCAGGTCCAGTTGGTCTTCAGTGGTGGGTCCAGTTGATCCTCAGTGGGTCCAGTTGGTCTTTTGTGATTCCAGTTGGTCTTCAGTGGTGGGTCCAGTTGATCCTCAGTGGTGGGTCCAGTTGATCCTCAGTGGTGGGTCCAGTTGATCCTCAGTGGTGGGTCCAGTTGATCCTCAGTGGTGGGTCCAGTTGATCCTCAGTGGTGGGTCCAGTTGGTCCTTAGCGGGTCCAGTTGGTCCTTAGCGGGTCCAGTTGGTCTTCAGTGGTGGGTCCAGTTGATCCTCAGTGGGTCCAGTTGGTCTTTTGTGATTCCAGTTGGTCCTTAGTGGGTCCAATTTGTCTTCAGTAGGTCCAGTTGGTCCTCAGTGGTGGGTCCAGTTGATCCTCAGTGGTGGGTCCAGTTGGTCCTCAGCAGGTCCAGTTGGTCCTTAGTGGGTCCAGTTGGTCTTCAGCAGGTCCAGTTGGTCTTCAGTGGTGGGTCCAGTTGGTCCTCAGCAGGTCCAGTTGGTCCTTAGCGGGTCCAGTTGGTCTTCAGCAGGTCCAGTTGGTCTTCAGTGGTGGGTCCAGTTGGTCCTCAGCAGGTCCAGTTGGTCCTTAGCGGGTCCAGTTGGTCTTCAGTAGGTCCAGTTGGTCCTCAGTGGTGGGTCCAGTTGATCCTCAGTGGTGGGTCCAGTTGGTCCTCAGTGGGTCCAGTTGGTCCTCAGCAGGTCCAGTTGGTCTTCAGTGGTGGGTCCAGTTGATCCTCAGTGGGTCCAGTTGGTCTTTTGTGATTCCAGTTGGTCTTCAGTGGTGGGTCCAGTTGATCCTCAGTGGGTCCAGTTGGTCTTTTGTGATTCCAGTTGGTCCTCAGTGGTGGGTCCAGTTGATCCTCAGTGGTGGGTCCAGTTGGTCCTCAGTGGGTCCAGTTGGTCCTCAGCAGGTCCAGTTGGTCTTCAGTGGTGGGTCCAGTTGATCCTCAGTGGGTCCAGTTGGTCCTCAGCAGGTCCAGTTGGTCTTCAGTGGTGGGTCCAGTTGATCCTCAGTGGGTCCAGTTGGTCTTTTGTGATTCCAGTTGGTCTTCAGTGGGTCCAGTTGGTCTTTTGTGATTCCAGTTGATCCTTAGTGGGTCCAGTTGGTCTTCAGTGAGTGGGTCCAGTTTTCTCTTGGAGCCAGTCTGTTGATGGGAACTCAGTGTTTTAGAAGTTGTTTAGACTGTGAAGTTGGTGTCTCCAGCATAAGGTGTAGAGCTGGTCTGTAGAGGAGGATTTATTCATAAGTTTGTCTCTCCTCATTTTATTTGCAGTAAACAGAATTTATTCAAATTCTAAACTAATCTAATCTTTGAGGACAGAAGTCAGTTCTGGTGATTCTGCTTCTACTCCTCAGTTGGAGTCCAGTTGTGTTTGTTAAAGTGCCCCTGGCATGAAATTTTTTGGTCATATTGTTTAGTTTCCCCAGCCTGCCTATGTCCCCTAAGGGGTTAAAATGACTGATTAGTGTTTCCTTTGTCCCCGGGTATGTCTGCCTACGGGCTGTTTTGCAGTTCGGCATATGTCGTCACTGAGTTCCAGCCAATTGCCCCCTTCTCTGAACTACACTCTCCAAGTCCCTCCCCCCGCGGCGCGTATTACAACCTAAACAGCGAGAGCTACGGTAAAAGGCAAACAACTAACCAACAGCATGGAGTCCAGACCGCATGGACACTGTCCTCCCCTCTTCCTCCCCACTGAAAAGCTCGTGGATGGACTTTATTTATGCAGGGAATGAACCCGACCGACTCCCGAAGCGCCTGGTCGTTTGTGGCACACACGCGCACACACACGCAACCTAAACATAATTCACACCGTACCTCTAAGCCTAACCCTAAAAAAGGGGGTCCACCATATTAGGACCAGGCTTTGGTCCCTATAAGGTCCATCGGTCTTCAGAAGGTTAGAGAATATAACAGAGAAGGTCCTAAATAGGGTAGATAAACAAGAACACACACAGAGCCCCTCCCCTCCTGTGGAAGACGTCCTCTACCTTTCTGCTTCCTCCTCAGGTGCCTCGCCGTCCGGATCAGATTCCGGATCAAATTGAAACGCCATTACATAGTTACAGTAGCCGATAACGGAGCCATTACTGTCGTGGTGAAGCTAGAGAATAATGAGGACGGATGGATGATCAAATATTTTATTAGGCCTGCAATTTGTAAACCGATTATTGTTCAACACACAATATAATTAGGCCTAAACCTAATTACATTTCATACATAATATTGGAATTTGGGCAATTTGTGGTGCGCAAATGCATGTCTGTCAATGTTTCATCAGATTTGGACGTTAGAGACTCAATTGACAAAAGAGGCGCATGGCTTAGGCCCCGCCCACCAGAACTCGGTCGTTCTGTGCTAATGCTAACAGAAGGGCCTCTTAGCAGGGGCTGCAATTCTACAACAAGGCTGAGTTACGGCTAACGATCCTTTGATACAGTATTATGGTACTTAGAGTGGGACTAAAAAGGGCCCAAACGTCGCGGGGAAATTCATGCAAGGGGCACTTTAACTAAACCTTGACCTGCTTCTTTAAATGTAGATGGGAGGAACTGATCCGTCCGGCTGTTGTTAGATGACTGGTGAACATGAACATGATGTAACATAGATGTCTCACCTGTCTCCAGACTCAGAGAGCTCGTCAAGGTAGCCCTGCAGGACAAACCGTCACCCAACAACAGTGGTTTGTCCAGAAACTACAAGCTCAGCTCCCTGCTGGGTTCAGTCCAGAGCAACGTCATCTTGGATGACAGGAACACGCTGCCTAAGGAGATGAAGCTGGAGGCATCTCTGAAGGCCTTTGACCACAGCTATGACATGTTTGAGGTTTGGTTTCAGCAGATCAGTTCTTCATGATGTAAAACCTCCACAAGAGTTAAAAGATTCACCACCGAGTCTCTTTCCAGGTTGGGGTTGAAGGAGCAGGATTTGAGCCAACAATCGAGGCTCTTTTTGGGGAGAAGGGCTTCCTTCCTGAATCTTTTTCCAGACTCATAAAGTTCGCAGGTGACAGCGCTCCGATGCTCCGAGAACTTCTGGACAGGATTTCACCTGGTCCAGGCAGAAAGAGGAGACAGGTGGCGGTGACCTTTGCAATCATCATCATCATCTCATTAAAGCTTCTGTAGGAGGACTGTTTCAGTGAAATCAATGCTGCCAATATCTCCTCAGGTTCCAGAAGATCACCTGAAGGCAATCAAAGACAGCTTCCAGAAGCTCCTAAATGATGTTCGGTTCTCTGAGGCTCCTGAGGCCATGGCCTTCCTCCGGCTTCTGGGAGATGAAATCGGATACATGAAGACGAGTGAAATGAGAAAAATGTTTGAGACTCTGTCCATGTACTACCATATTTTTATCAGAGGACTACCTGCACAGGTCAGACTGGTTTCACCTTCACTTTCCTATCCATACAGTAGAACCAACCTGAGTATTCTCACACAGATCATCAGAGGTGTCAAAAGTATTCACATTCATTACTCAAGTAGAAGTATAGATACTAGGGTTCAAAAAGACTTCTCTAGAAGTTGAAGTATCCATTCAAGTTTTTTACTCGAGTAAAAGTAAAAAGGTACTGGCTTCAAAACTACTTAAAGTATAAAAGTAATGTAAGCAAAAGAAGAAATCTCTTCAGGACAAAAGCTTAAGTTGCACCACACTAATACCAGACTTTACTGAAGGCTATAATGACTATAATGTTACATAAAAGTGTTAATATTGACACATTTCAGACACACAAGCCTAACTGCATTGGACTAAAATGCATTAATTTTCAATGGAAAAATAGATGCAGCAGAAACAAAGTATTGTAATGGTGCCTTTGCTTAACTCTCTGCCTGCGCGGTTATCTTTGACCTCGGCAACATACGTCTGCTTCGTCCTGGCCGGACGGGGAAGTGGTTTGGGTCATGCTCAGTGGATCGAGTATAAAACCAATGGGGTGTCCTGATGGTTGATGTTTCAAACTTATTATCAAACTGACATCAAATTCACTCTTATCTGGTTGGAGCAACTTATCTGGATAGTTTTTTTGTCTTTGTGTTGTTTTTTAGCAATGACGAGCCGAAATGAAACAGGAGTGAGTAAAAAGTACAGATAACTGCATGAAAATAAAAGGAGTAGAAGGAAAAAGCAGGCTAACAGACAATTACTCCAGTGAAGTATCAATACCCCATATTTCTACTTAAATAAGGAAACAACGTATTTGTACTTCGTTTCTTGACACCTGGCTGCACAGTGGCACAGTTGGTAGCACTGCTGCCTCGCAGTAAGAGGTTCCGAGTTTGAATCCCGGCCTGGTGTCTTCCTGCATGGAGTTTGGATGTTCTCCCTGTGCATGCATGGGTTCCCTCCGGGTTCTCCGCCTCTCGCCCAAAAGATCTGCAAAGGATAGATGATATAGATAAAGGATGGACACTTGACACCTTCGCAGATCATCTTACGTAGCTGTGTCTCATTAAAGCCAAGTTACCAAATCCCAAATTATTGGAGAAACATGACAGAAACAAAAGCTGCTGTTCCAAGGTGGGTGGCTCCAAACTTATGGTGTTTTTGTAATGTGGAAGCCAAACTTTTTGGTTAAACTCCCTCAGATTCAATGAGTTCTTGCCCTACATCCATAAATTCTGCCATTAATAAACCGGAGCAAGACTTGGTTTACACTATGATAAGTTTTAATGGTTAGAGAGGAAGCAGCTGGTTTGATTGATAGGGTCTGATCTAGTTACCTTTCATTTAGCTTTAATGAGATTTTAAAAGGAGTGCCCCTATGCTCCATTTTAGGGCCCATTTTATAAATAATTTTTGGAAGACTATGTCTGCAGCTAAAGTACACCTTTATGCGGATGATGCCAAACTTTACTCACCTGGCTCTACTTTCCTCCAGGCACCACTGGATGACCTTAAATTAACGACAGACCTTATCAAGAAAGTCAATCGTAGAAATACTTCAGTATTTGATGGGATGATAGCTTTTCTCTTTTAGGGACTCTTATTTGATCAATCATGGATGGAAAATGGTCCAGCTACATTTTTGAATGTTCATGCCTATAGTAACATGATTTACAAAGCTTTTAAAGAAGTATTCAATTCAATTCAATTCAATTCAAAATTACTTTATTAATCCCAAAGGGAAATTAAATGTTGTTGTAACTCATTATGCAAGTTCCTTCAAAGATTTATTGTAGATGCTGATGGCTGTGGGTAGGGATGATCTCCTGTAGCAGTCTGCAGATCTGAAGAAGCCTCTGACTGAAGACGCTCTGTAGTTGTATGACAGTCTGATGTAGAGGATGCTCTGGATCTATGGCGTCTTCTTTTCAACTCATCAGGGTTTTGTGGCTGTAGTTGAGGTATTATTTGAGCTTTTGTGATGTTAATCAGCTGCTGCCAGTTGTAAACCACCTTGTTGCCATGGTTACGCATCATAACAAATGTCCAAAAATATAAAGTATCAGCAAAAATCCTTCCAGCTGCACAGCATTCAAAACCAGAGAGAACAGTTGTCCACAAAAACAATGTTTCTACCAGAAATGGAAGAATTAAAGTTTGAAAAAAGAAAAAAATATGAACCAAAGTAACAGAGCTACTCCAACATGCTGCCACCTTGAGCGGCGCAATTCCGGAATATTTACCCCCTTTCAGATTTTTTCTACTTTTTGTTTTTTCATTACACTGTTTCACTTAGAGACAGTCTGTTTTAATAAATAATCATCTGAAAAACTGCTTTTTATATTTACTCAGGTTATCTTTGTCTGATATTAAAGTTAGTTTATTGATCTGAAGCATTAAAATGGACAAAATAAATCACAAACGGAGGAAATCTGTAAGGGGATTAATGCTTTTCATCTGATCTTTACTGGTTAAGTTCTGTTTCATTGCTTCTGCAGTACAGAAAGCATCATTTTAGACTTTATCATCAGGTTGGGCCTCATTAAGTCTCTTGTATATTTTATGTACAACGTTTTGGGAGGACAAACTTACATCTCATCAGCTTCCTGATGGCTTAAAGCACCAGCTGTGGTCCTGTAGTCATTTTTCTTCAGATGTTGTTGTCTTACTTTGGACCCTGGTAGTGAGTTAATAACGCGTAATGCTTTGGCCTCTGTGAGCCTGTGTTTGGTGGATCCAACCTTCAGCTTGGACCTTGAAACTTGACCAGGCCTCCTCCAGATGTTAAACAGATTTTGATCTCCAGGAGATTCTGATCAAGCAAATTAATTTCTCTGCATTTTATCCACCTTGTTTTTGTCACCATAAGGCCTTCTTTAAGCTGACGTCCAGCACTGGAAACGAGATGTTTCTCCACTACATCATCATGGAGACTTCCTTCTCACTACCCACTGCCTCTGGTTTTCCTCTCAAATTCTCCTTGTCTGGAGTTTTTGCCCCTGGCGCCAGAGGAGGCCTGACCCCCTCAGCAGTGGTACGTTGCTTTCTCCTTATTATCTGAGGGACTTTTTGCTTCTACATGCTTTACATGCTCATTTCTTCCCTCCTGCAGACGGATGTGTCCTTCATGCCTTCAGTAGGGTTGGAATTTATCACCCATATGGGTGTCCACCTTCCAGACTACGTGGATGCAGGAACTGAGATGCACACCAACCTGTACCATGAGAGCTCATTCAAGGCCAAAGTGACGGTGAAGAAGAACCAGATTAAACTCTCCATCCCGGCTCCAAAGTCCAACAGTCTGCTGCTCAGCATCAGGTAAGCAGGAGCTCTAACGAATCAAATGAAACTCTCTGGTTGCTCTCCTGGAGTTCATTCTCTCTTCTCTTGGTGTCTGGATGAAGCAACAAGCTTCTGTCCATCTCATCCGGACAAACCCAGCCGGTGCCATCTCTGGTGGAGGACCGGGTCGACTACGCTGACTGCCAGCCTCTGTTTAAAGGACTCAACCTGTGTACAGTGGTCGGCTACTCCAATGCTTCATCCATGGAAGAGGCTCCTTACTTCCCTCTGACTGGAGAAGCTACGTAAGAGAAACCTCTGCTCCAGAGGGATCGAACCTCTGTTTCATTTTAACTTCTATCTACGTTTTAACCAGATAAACTAAGGGGGTCAAACTGTTTTCACTCGTTGAAGGTTTGCAGTTGAGCTCCGGCCCACAGGGAAAGTTTCTGAGTACACGGCCACCATCAGTGATGAGACCCTGAGGGAAGGTAGAAAGGGCCGACACAAAGTGGAGTCTCTGAAGCTCACCCTGAGGGCAGAAGGTATGAGTCCAGCGCCTGATGTTTGAGGGTTCAGCTGAACATGATCAACATCCCGGATTCAAGGTCTGACTTATGAAACAAACAGGGCCGTGATCTGGGCTTTCCTTTTGGTTCTGATGGATAAATGAGGCAGTTCTACAACTTCAATACAAGTCCAGTTTGCAACACAGGAATAGAACAGATTAATTCTAGTTGCAATAATACCAATAATTATAATAATAAATATAAATAGGAAGATAGCTGACACTTGGTCCCTCTAGGGGGCGTGCCCCACACTTTGACTGGGTTAATGTCGTGAGTATCACCCCCTGCAGGCGCTGCATAGGTATTACAGCAGTTTTGATTCCAATGGGACGTTCACACCGGTCAGCGCGTCCAGGCGTCAAATCGCTCAAACGGACGAAAGTCAACGCTTTAAAATTAAAACCCAGCTGCTTGCACACTTTGTGGTCTGCGTCGGCGCGTCGGGGCATCACGTCATTACGTCAGCGTGCGGGCGTGGATTTGTCTGTTGCTAGTTGTTTACAACATGGCGGATCATGTCGAGTGGCTTGGGTTTATTTAATAAATGAAGCCACACAAGCCAGACAACATCGTCTAAACACATAAGAAAGTTAAAAGAAAAATATTTAACTACTTACCTGGCACTCAAATATCCTCCGATATCTTCCTCCAAATAAGCTCCGATCTCTTCCTGTCTTTGTAAGAAGACGGGTCATACGATTCACGAACATTACACACAGCGACGGTTAGTTGATCCTCCATCTTGAATGAAAAACTTGCCGATCCACCCATGGAAGGAGTAACTACGTCAGTACAAAGAGTCACTCTGATTGGTTGACGCCCCGTTTGCTGCCTGAAAGTTCAGTTTTCCTAACTTCATGCAGCAGCTGCTCCGACGGCCCGTCAACACATCCGGGCATCAGCCGTGTGGAGGCGCTGATGCCGGCTGCGCTGATGCGTGCGACTTGCTGCGGGGCAGTTTGGCGCCCATTTGATGCGTAGATACCATAGACTTGTATGTAATCTATCTGCCCTGCTGCCTGGACGCGCTGACCGGTGTGAACGCACCATAAAACCGGAAACCACACAGATTATGAATTTTTTCATAAACAGAGAAAAAAATATTTTACTGTTGAAACCAGATATTTACAGAGGGGCAAAAAAGTATTTAGCAGCCACCGATTGGTCAAGTTGCCCCACCAAAAAAGATGAGAGGTTATTTTCATCATAGCTACACTTCAACTGATAAAGACCGAATGTAAAAATTCCAGGAAATCACATTGTAGGATTTTTTAAGAATTTATTTGTATAATGGTGCAGAAAATAAGTATTTAGAGACCTTTTTTTCTCCTTTAAGAAGCTCTTCTGTCCTCCACTCGTTACCTGTATTAATGGCTCCTGGTTGAACTGGTTATCTGTATAAAGACACCTGTCCACCTTCAGACAGTCAGACTCCAACCTCCACCACGACCAAGACCAGAGAGATGTCCAAGGACACCAGGGATGAGCCGATCTACAATAGCCAAGCAGCTTGGTGAGAAGAGATCTACTGTTGGAGCAACTATTAGAACATGAATCACTGATAATCTCCCTCTACCTGGGGCTCCATGCTGGATCTCACCTGGTGGGGAACACCTGATCTAGAGAACGGTGAGGAAACATCCCAGAACCACACGGGGGGAACTGGTCAATGACCTGAAGAGAGCTGGGACCATGGTAACACAGGTTACTATAGTAACACACTACGTCATCATGCAGCGCTCCAAAGGTCCCCATGCTTAAGCCAACACATGTCCAGGTCCGTCTAAACCAGAGATCATCTGGATGATCCAGAGGAGGATTGGGAGAAAGTCATGTGGTCAGATGAGACCAAAATCAAACTCTTTGGTATAAACGCCACTCGCCATGTTTGGAGGGGGAAGAATGCTTAGTTACATCTCAAGAACACCATACCTACTGTGAAGCATGGGGGTGGAAGCATCATGCTGTGGGGCTGTTTATCTGCAAAGGGACCAGGACGACTGATCCGTATGAAGGAAAGGATGAATGGGGCCATGTATGGTGAGATTCTGGACTAAAACCTCCTTCCATCAGTGAGAGCATTGAAGATGAAACGTGGCTGGATCTTCCAGCATGACAATGATCCCAAACACGTCGCCTAGGCAACGAAGGAGTGGCTACGTAAAAAACACGTCGCCTAGGCAACGAAAGAGTGGCTACGTAAAAAGCATTTCTAGGTCCTGGAGCGGCCTAGCCCGTCTCCAGACCTCCATCCTATAGAGAATCTGTGGAGGGAGATGAACGTCCCTAAACATCCCAGCTCTAGAGGAGATCTGCATGGAGGAATGGGCCAAAATACCAGCTACAGTGTGTGAAGACCTACAGGTGACCTTTGACCTGTGTCATTGCCAACCAAGGTTACATTACAAAGGATTGAGGTAAACTTTTGTTGTTGACCAAATACTTATTTTCTGCACCATTATACAAATAAATACTATAAAAATCATACAAGGTGATTTGCTGGATATTTTACATTCTGTCTCTCACAGTTGAAGTGTAGCTATGAGGAAAATTACAGACCTCTCATCTTTTTAAAGGAGGCAACTTGACCAATCGGTAGCTGCTAAATACTTTTTTGCTCCTGTACCATATGTGTACTAACAGTACTTGAGAAATTGTGAAACTTTACATAACAGACTAATTGATCAGAAAATTCTAAGAAACAACTCTGTGAGAGAGTTGACAGACTGAGATCAAGAAGACCATGTGGGGTATAATATATATATTTTCAGACTGCAACAAAAACAAACAACCAGTGAAACATGACATTCGAATGGCCATTCATAAATAAGTGCGCAGAAAAAAAAAAATTCATGTAAATCACAATGTCGACATGATCAGGCAACCATCTAATAACGACGACCAATATCAGTTCATAGTTTGAATCATCATCGGTCCATTAATACAATTTCCCCACCTACCCATAGTTCATTAAACCCACACTGGGTATTGATATGAGGGTCCAGAGGATTTGCAGTGGAATAGTCTGTGGAAAGGGTGAGGTGTGCTGCAGTGGGCAATGAGTACGAGTGGTGTGGGGGAATGAGTCCATGGGCTGCAAGGAGCCCCCTACTGGCCTGGCAGGAGTAGCTCAGTCTTCAGACTGTATAAAAACAGTCTCTGTATTGGCTCACAGGCTGAGGCCTGCTTCTTCGTTAGCTCGCCATCAAAATCACCTGGCCTGTTTACACAAAGCCATCGTTTCAAAAAATCAATAAACAAAATTAATCAATACAAAAGAATCCAATGTGCACACATTCAATTAAAAAGCACTATTTGTACTATAAACAGATTAAATATACAAGTTCCCAAACAATATAAAATGTATAATATAAACCACAAATCACATCCAAAATCCTAATAAACATTAGACAGAAACTAATCTAAATATCTTAAACTAAATGCAAACAGTACATTTAAAGAGAGAAATAGTCAAATTCCAGGTCAGATATAAAGTGCTTAGTGCCACAAAGTAGAACATTAATTTTGGCACAGATGGACTTCCCTAAAAGTGTAAAGCACTACAGTGTCAATGAATGATTAAGACGCAGCTCCAATACCACTGTGATAGCGGCTAGGCCATCAGTAGCAATCAACAACACTCACCAATTCCATAAATCACACGCTTCACATACACATCTGAAGTCACGGTAGACGGCTCCTGAGATCGTAACACACACAATCAATGAATGCCAAGTAAGATCACATAGCAGGAAGCATCAGAACCACCATGACTGACCTGCAGCTCTGCCCACATCGGCGTCCCACTGCGTCTGCCGTGCTCCCTACCTTGGTGTACTTTACTTCCTGTAAACCATGGTAGGTCACGTGACTTCATGACGTCTCGTGATTGGACGCAGAAACTCTCGCGAAAGTATTACGAAACATCGCGAGATTTGACCGGGAGAAACAATATGCAGATTGGGGAAAAATAAAGAATCTCACTCAGGATTACACCTGGGTTACACCCTCCCCCCTTAAAACCAGGCAACTCCCGAGCATGCTAAACAACATGGACACGAGTACGTACCGGCTTAGACACAGGCTTGGTAAAAACTTCCCCGTATGCGTCCGCTAAACTGTGGAACAAAGATTGCACTACCGAGATCAATGGCTTACCCAAGGCAGCGTACTGGAGGCGCGAAGGCAATTGGCGCCGTCGGACAGAATGACGAACAGGCTGCTCGGCTAAACCATCCTCGAACTCAGGAACCACAGAAGGTACGTCAGTGAAGCAAGGCGATAGAACAATGGACTCGGGTGATGTCTCTACTGGGGCGTCAAGCTCTGGATCTCCCACAGGCGGTCTCCTCTCAGGAACTGGTTCAGGCTCAGGTAAGCAGTCCAGTTCCAACTCAACGTCCTCCTCAGGAACGGCTCCCTCCATGGCCATAGATTGATCCACAACAGCAGACGACAGAGACGATTCCTCCTCAACAGGTAAATGAACCAACTGTTCCAGGATACTGCTGGTTGACCGAGCAGGAAGTGTTCCTTCGACACTAAACTGCACAGGGGGTTAAACTGGAAATTTGGAAGGACACCATTCCTCCTCATCCAGACTCTCCTCCAGGTCCCCAACCGGTTTCTGCAGACTTCTGGTTTGGGGCCTATGAGCAGGCACAACTACATGCGGTACAGGTTCTTTACTTGGAGGGAGGAACCCACAAGGAAGAAGAAGGTCCCGATGCAAGGTACGTACTTTTCCATTTGGATCAGCCTCAGGTTTCACAGAATAAACAGGAAGATCACCAGCACGTCTGATCACAACGTAGATGTCCTTCTCCCATTTATCCTCCAATTTATGCTTGCCTCTGAGCCTTACATTATGGACAAGCACGCGATCCCCCTCTTCCAGATGGACTGGCCTCACCCTTTGGTCAAATCTAGACTTGTTTCTTTCCGCAGACTTCACAGAGTTCTTAAAAGCCAACTGGTAACTCCTCCAGCCGAGAACGCAGGTTTCGCAGATATTGAGAGTGCGAGCGAGGTGGTGTTACCCGGACAGGCAAGTTGAAAGCTAGATCCACAGGAAGTCTTGGACAACAGCCGAACATCAGCTCATATGGAGTAAAACCCGTAGTTTCGTTTCGGGTACAATTATAAGCATGAACGAGCGGCTTGACGTACTCTTCCACCTTGTCTTCTGCTCTGGGTCCAATGTACCCAACATTCTGGGCAAAGTCCTGTTAAACCTCCCAACAGGGTTCCCACGAGGATGGTAAGGTGTGGTGTGGCTCTTCTTAATGCCAGCGATGGCACAGAGTTCCTTGATCAGATGACTCTCGAAATCAGGCCCTTGGTCTGTGTGTAGGCGCTCCGGGAACCCATAATATCTTGGTGTACTTTATGCCCCGTTCTATTTGTCTTGTAAGCGCGAGTTGCAACTCGAGAGTGACGTCACATCCGTGTTGGAAAACAAGTTACAGCGGGTTTTTGCGTTCTGTTTTGCACACAACACGACAGGTCGGAGAAAAGATGGACGCCTCCAGGAAGCTCAATGTTGCGCTAGCTCTGAAAGGGTACAGAGAGCTAATGTCAAAGTTTGTGGTTCATCATCAAAATATGGAAGAAGATGATAGCAAGTGGAGAATGTAAGTTTATGTTTCATCTTATTTGATTGTAGTCTATTAATGTTTTAATCGCTGTTTAAGTGAAAATTCCGTAGCTCAAGACTCGGCATTGTTGTCATAGCAACATGGATAATCTCTAGCCAATTTAAACTGCACAAGCTACAAAATAACTTATTAGGCGGTATTTAGCACGTAATAAGACTGTAGCGACATGCCTATAGGTAACCGTATACACTGCTATGTGTACGACTTATTCATTTGGTTACAACAAACACAAAAGTGCTTAAAATAGTAGAAAACCACAATGTTTACTTATGTGTGATGCTCGTGGTAGCCATCTTGGAACTGATCTCGGGGTCCTCTGAGCCTCGACGAGTTGACGACCTGTATATACGACCTCGGGGGCGTTCTATTTGCTACTTCCAGTTCGTAATTTTGGAAACCGACTTGCAAACCAAGTTCGGTGGACAAATAGAACGCACCATTACTTCCTGTAAACCACGGTAGGTCACGTGACCTCATCACGACACGTGATTGGACGCAGAAACTCTCGCGAGAGTATTATGAAACATCACGAGATTTGACCGGGAAAAACAATATGCAGATAGGGGAAAAATAATGAATCCCACTCAAGATTACACCTGGGTAACACTCCACTGTACATATACTTCAGAAAAAACATAAAAACATGTTTTTCTATAGCGAGGGTTGTTTAGACCTGTACACTGGAAAAACAAAAAACAACAATTACACAAGAGGATGTCACAACACAAAGGAGCAAACTCAACAGGTCAAGACTGAGCGGCTTATCTCCATCTCATAGGTCAGAGGGCGCTCCTTTGAAGACAATAATGTTCACATTTCAGACAGAGAAGACAGATAGTATGAGAGAGGAGTGAGAGAAGTCATCTATGTGAAACGTGAAACATCAACCTTTAACAGAGAAGGTGATTTAAAGCCATACTCCGCAACTTTCACGATATTTGCTCTCTGTCGCCCTCTTCAGGCTTGCTGCTCAACATCACTGTTGTAAAATCAAATCTCTCTGTCGCTCATAAGAGGCATGTTTCAGTGGCTGCTTTCCAAATCGCTTGCCCAAACAACAAACAAGCGCCGTTTATTGGGGTAATTTAGAGTAAAGATCTCACAGCTAGGTACTCAGTTTGTGGGGGAGGTCGGGGTAATTGGAAAAACAGTGGGCTTAGATACAGAGAACGTCTAAAGCGCCACGTAGCAAACGCCTCCCGACACTAGAATCAGCCGACATCTTTAGGTGTTTTTAGGAAAAAATCAAACGACAAAAATATAAATCACTAGCTTGACAAAACCAAAAGAAAAAAGATTGACTTAAATACTGAAATACGACTACGCCGGAGTTTGTAGCTTTATCTACAGAACCGAGTCTTACACGTTAGCATCCCATTAGCCTCTAGATGGCTAACGGAGATCGACTCGGTTGTGTAATTCACATTACTACTGTAAGGCGTACCGTGCAAACTATGTTCATCCACCTCCACACATTGAATAAATATCTTTCTCAGGACTGTATAACAACATCATGCCAGACCAAACACTAGAACCCCGGTGAAATCATTGATTACTTACCTATCAATTAGCAGCACGGCTAACTCGGCTAATGACGTTCGTTCCAAAAGAACTCTCCAACGAGGAAAAAACAGCCCAGTATTTACTCTGGTCTCTCTCTCTCTCTATCACGTTCTCTTTTTCTAGCTTCTTCTGATATGGGATTTCTTGGTCTCTTTGGTGGATCAGCATCTCTACAGTCTCTAAACCATTGACTGTATATATAAACAGTATATATAAACTCTAAACAGCGAGGCCGTATGACTCTGCCGTAAAGCAGAACACTTCCGGTGGCGGGTCGCCGCTCAAAGGTTCTATAGTGCAGAAAAAAGCCAAGGACCCCAGTAAGGTGGTGATAACTCTAAAAATGAACATAATAGATGATAACACTCCACCATAACTTTTGAAAAAAACCATTATATTAAGGTGTAAAAGTTGTGGAGTGTGCCTTTAAGATTCCAGCTTCCTAACATCTATAGTGCAGCCCTGACTCGACAGAAACGCACACCTTGTGACCAAAACAGCTCAAGATTGTTAGTGCTGGAAACCGTCCCAGGGAATTGAATAGAGGGAAGATCCAGGGGGTCATGTGACTCTGACCGCCTCATGAGGTGTTACAGACGGCCTTGTTAGTGGTTTCTATTGCTCTCTTAGTCCGATTGTTCCTGTTTAGATTTTATAAGCCTGATTCTCCCAACCAGGTTTCAGAAGTGAAGAAGCGTTTTGGATGAGAGGTGAAACATCCTGAAGAGTTGCCTTCATTTTTCAACTCTAAACACTTCCATGTTCTGGATGACTGAGAATTTATACCAACATTTATTCTTTACTGTCAAACATCAAATCAGAGTAAACGTTTTGTTTTAGATAAAAATAATTTACATATTTTTTGTATTTATAAAATATCAAAATAAAGAAAGAGAGAAAAAAAATTGTCATAGATTTATATTTGGGCCAAGATTTCAGCAAACTATTGTAGAAAGTTTGTGGAGGGAAACCCGAAACATTTGGCTTAAGTGAAACAGCTTCAGGGCAATTCTACCACATACTAAGGTGGTGTATGTATACTTCTGACTTTGATGAAAGTAATACAATAATTCATAACAACTATCTTTCTTCTTACATTTGATAAATATGTTTTAAAATATGTATTCATCTAAAACAAAAAGAGTTTACTCTGATGTTATGTTTGAAAGGAAAGGAAAACATTTGTTTTTTTTAAGTGTATGTAAATATGTGGTTTCAGCTGTATTGACATCGAGAGTAGAGAAGCTGTGGCCTGAAACTTACCAGAAACTTCTCAGAGCTGTGCTCTCTGTCCTGGAATGAATAAATCTGACCTTAATTATTTATGCAGATTAGTTCAAATCTAACAGTTTACAGACGTACCAAACAAACGGACTGCTGGCTGTAATGTTTGAACAGCCTTAAAATAAACCAGCCATTAAGCTTTGAAACTGCTCGTTTCCATAGTTCTGGTAAAACCACGGTGACGAGATGAGTTTTATTTTGTCTGCATTCAGGTGAAGAGTCAATGGAGGCTACAGCATCATTCAAGTACAACCACAATAAAAACAGCATCTCCACTGAGCTGGTGATTCCTGACTGTGACGTGGAGGCAGCCATCAACCTGGCTGTAACCGTGACCGATGGAGATGGAAGGAAGATGAGAGGTTTTACAATCGATGTGACCAACAAGAACATCCCACAGCTCACTCTAGCAGGACGTGCAAGGTCAGTCAGTGAAAACGTTCTGGAGAAACCAAATGTTCAGCAGAGCATTGTGCCTTTGTGTGAGCTTCCATGTTCTTCTTTTTAATGTAGACATGAAATGATGAAGGAGCTAATGCTGCAGCTCCAGATGGACATCCCCTCTCTGAAAACAGATGCATCCATTACTGCAATCCTGAATAAGGAGGAGAATGTGCTGATGGACTTAGAATCAATCCTCCACCTCCCTGAGACTTCATACCAACAGAAAGCTTCTCTAAAATATGGTATTTTTCACTGGTGCCTGAATTATTTTGGTTTAAAACCTTATATCACCTGCATATTTGAGCGTTTGTTTGAATTTTCTCAGATGATGATAAGTTCCAGGTAGAACTGAAAACAGACCTGACTGCAGAGATAAAGAAAATGATCCCGAATGCAGAAGATCATCACAGGAAGCTCCAGAAACTCATCGATGATGTATTAGACCAGAGAGTGGCAAAGACTGACATGAAACTGCGTCATATAGTCACCAAAGGGATTGAGGTAAAAATGGCGTAATATTTAAATATGTCACCAAATACTTTGTTGATTTATCTAGATAACTCCTGGTAACCTCTAAATACTCTCAACGACTCGTTAAAGCAAAGGAGGGTCTCTTTGACGCAATGCTTGCCTGGCGTGGGAAAGAACCCTAGATGATCTGTACTTTAAAAGATGCTGGCAGGATAGTTCCCTGATGGCAGAGACCAACACATGATGACATTCATCCTGACATCCTGAAGGCTCTGGACCAGGGGTGTCAAATCTCACTCCTCGAGGTCCAGTGACCTGCAATAAACTGAATTGAACTGAATCGTAACTTTTAGAGGTGTCCATGGTCCAAGACACCTTGTTATGACCCATCTAGGGGTGGCCAGGCCATAACATGAAAAAAAAGAAAAGTGATCCATCCTAAGCAGACCTCAAGCAACCACTCAATGACTTCCAGTGATGAGTGATTTATTTACGCTTGAAGATATTTACAAAAATCTAAGTTTCTATAAGGAGATGGGTGTCGCTTCAGGGTGAACTAAGGCCAAAACAACAAACAGAACAAAACTATCTAAGGTTAACCAAGGTTACCTGGAGAACAAAACAAACCAAGAAACACAAACTTACCTCCCTAACATAAGTAAACACAGGAGAAAAGAGGTATCAAAATAAATGGCGGTTCACCCCTACAAACTCCTTCGTTTAACATAGAACAGAGCTGCATTGGCACATGTGTGGCTGGTTGGGATGAGCAGAGGAGTGGACATCAATGTTATGCAGATATGGGATTATACAGAGTCACGTCCCCTCAGGAACCAATCCGGAGCGGCCAGGTCTTGAGTCCACCAATCACGGATAGGCACCTGCACAGTGAAATTTGCATGTGAAATTTCAGAGCATTCAGCAACCTACGACCTTGGTCGTAACACACCTGAATCAAAGGCCTGAATTTATTTGCTAGTATGCAGTCAAATTCTCTGCGCCTTGACAAGAGTGTGGTGGTAGTTCTTGTATTTTGGAAATGAGAGTTTGGATGACCAGCTTACAGGGTTTTTTGGGGGGGATATCAGCCCCTGTGAGAAGCAAATTTAGATGGATGGATATTGAAGTTGTGGTCTATGGTTTAGGATATTGCATATAACCACTTAATGTAAAGTTTTTTGTTGATATTTTTGTTTTGGTTTCAGGGTTTTAAACTATTGCAAGTGAAACAGGTGATAAGTTGTTCTTCATTTGCCTCTGAAGGCAGGTAACATCTGGCTGGACAAACTGACTGCACAGTTCCCCTCCCTTGCAAATCTTCGAAGTAAGAGAAGCATCTCAGACCTCACTTTGCCACCCCTGCCTGAGAAACTGTTTCTGCAGTCGTAAGTGTTTTAAACAGAATCAGAAGTGTCTTAAATATCTAGTAGTATGAAGAGTTTCATATCATCCCATAACGTGTGTCTGATTTGACCTCAACAGAGACAGTTTGTTTCGATACCAGTTCAACAAAGAAAAGACTATCGTCAGTCTCCCTCTTCCCTTTGGAGGCAAAACGTCAGAAGAACTGAATCTTCCAAACACTTTTTCCATCCCAGTCATAGATTTACCCCAGATAGGGTTATATATCCCAGCCAAAAAGTATGTACTCCCATCATTCAGTGTACCAACCTCTTTGGATCTCACCTTTCCTCTTCTCGGGCTGGCCGAAGCATCGACCAAGATCCACAGCAACCTGTACAACTGGGAAGGGTCGGTCTCTGGGGGCAACAACACTGTTGATATTCCAAGCTACATTGCACAGTACAAGGCCACGGCTCAGTCCCCAATAAGTTTACTGTCATACAAACTTGAAGGTAAACTCCCTTTTTTAAAACAGTTTGCTGAGTTGTTGAGTTGCTCTCCTGAAAATATTAAATACAAGGCTTCTGCATATTTTCTCTCTGCTTGTTTTTAGGGGCCGGAATGATATCAGGAAGAGCTGAAGACAATCTCAAGTATCTTCTCAACTGTTCTTTCAGCCACATCCTCCTTGACACAAGTTTCAGCATGTTGGAAACCGTAAGAGTGACAGAGAAACTGAACGCTCAAGCCAATTACAAGTTAGAGGCCTCCAGTCCTTTGGGCCTTGATGCCTCTCTCTACTACTTTGCTCAGTCCACTTCTACCCTGAATTCTGACGAAGTTTCAGGAGATGGTGCTCTGGCTGGACTACTGAAAATAGCTTCTTTTCACATCAACACCTCTTATAGCCACAGCTACAATCTGCGTCCTCTGGATCGAGAAGGAAAAGGGGAGTCCACCTTACGCTTTGACTCCCCCTTCATCCAGTTTCAAAACACGATCCAAGGAGTTTATGCAAACTCTGAGTTCAATGTCGTATCCAAAACCAGTTCCCAGAGGGATGTCTTCAGGCATGTGGCAGAGCTCAAGTACAAAGATGCACAACTGACCTTGAAGTGCAACGCTGTTGGTTTGGCATTGGGGAAATCTCTTAATAACATAGTGGAGCTTGGTGTATCGAGTCATATGTCCATCATCAGAATTGAGTCTCAAGCAGACGATGACACAAGTAGGGTATATTCACTCATAACTGGTTCCCTGGGTTCAAACGGGCTGGAGGTGAACTCTGAAGGTTCCCTCACCTTTGATATGGGTCGGGCATTGCATAAAGCTGCTGTAAGAGCTGGAAGGGACGCTCTAACCTTTAGTGGAATGAACAACATACAGTGCAGCCCAGTCACCATGGAGAATACCTTTGATGGTTCTTTGGATGTCAATGGAGCATCCTTTTCCTCAACTACCAAAGGGATGGCTGAGGAAGGCAGAGGGGAACTTACAATTGAAGGTAAAATCACTCCTTCAGAGGCTTCTTTGTATGGTGATTTTAAGGGTCATGCTTATGATGCAGCCACAGCAAACAATATGAATGTTGTACTGAACAGAAGGGCCCTGACTGTCTCTGGTAACACAAAGGGAACCCTGAGGCAGATGACAACAGAAAACAGCCATCACTTGACCCTCACTCTCTGGACTTTATCCCTCCGCTCCAGGACAGATAACTTCATCTGTGAAGATCTTTTCTACAGGCAAAACACCAAGGTTGATTTGAAACCATTTGTTCTGGCATTTGACATGACCAACAAGCTCAGATTTTACGACCTCAGTTTGAACAAGGAAGGTCATATGAAGCTTGAGCCGCTTAAGGTGGATCTCAGGGAAACTTTGAATGGAGCTTTCAGAGAACAAAACAACATCAAGCATACTTATGAACTCACCTATAAAGAAATGTCTGGTTCAGTGAAGTACAGCACATCTGGAAACATAATGGATGCCCAGTTAAATCAGAGCTGTGTACTTGAATTCGCTGGATTTTCCTCCAACTCAAAGTGTGAAGCGAAGTTAAATTCTGAACCTCTACGCTTCGGTGGACGCGTTCAGATCCAGGCATTGCCTTTTAGTCTGGCTATTGATTCATCTATGGACAGTGATGGAGAAATAAGTCTCCATGGGAAGCACAGCGGACAGCTGTTCAGCACGTTGTTGGTTAAAACAACCCCAGTAGCTCTTGCATGGTCACATGACTTCCAGGTATTGACCACACATAGGCTTTCAACTGGAGAGTCTTCAACTAGCTTCAGCAACAAATTTCAAGGTCTGTTAACTCCAAAAGATCAATCTTTGGACTGGAAAGTGAACTCCAAACTGAACAACAATGCTTATGAGCAGAATATCAGCGCTTACAATAATCCTGAGAAGGTTGGACTTGAGTTATCAGGAGTGGCTCTTACAGACCTTCTCACCAGACACAAGAGATCCAAACCAGAGGCAGAAACGTTCAATATAGCCGGCTTCCTAAAATACAACAAGAACAGTGACTGTCACATCACTGAGATCCCTTTCATTAAGAGCTTCCCTGCTGCTTTTGACCACCTTAAGGTGACATTTGTCCGAGCCTTAGAATCTCTTCAACAGCTAATAGAGAATTTAGACATTAATCAGATCATCTCTGACTTCAGAGTCAACTTAGATCTGCTGCCAAGACGAGTGAAGAACTTTATGAAAAAACTTGATTTGGAGAACAAGGTTGACAAAATAAAAGAAAGACTTGATTATCTGATAAATGAATTTGCTGTAACAATGGATGATTTGGAGCTTGGTGTGAGCAATATGAGACAGATTTTAGAAAAAAACATTTTGGACATTGTGACAAAAGTGCACGACTTCATCTCTACAGCGGAGGAGTACATAAATGCAGGGCATCTGACCCATAAAATAACAACTGTACTGTCATATATTGCAGATCAACTTCAAGCTTTTGATTCCAAATACAAAATGAAGGAGTCCCTTGTGAGAACACTTGACTTCATGGAGGATATCGTCAGACAGATGGACTTACAGAAGCTCAGGGAAAGCAGTGGAGCCTTCCTGTATGACCTTGATTCAAAATATGGGATCCTGGAGACAATCAAGGAAAAACTGTCTGAGCTGAAAAGTTTCCTTGAGGATTTCAATTTTGCCCAGTTTCTGGAAGGTGTGCAGAACTACCTCCTATCAATTGACTGGGCTTCTTATGTGGAGCAGCTTTCCTATGAAATCCCAGTGTCAGAGATAGCAAAAGTGATGGAATCGATGAATGAGGTAATTGTCAACTGGATCGATGAATATGAAATCCACAACAAGCTGAATACAGTGTACTCCTACTGCAAAGATATACTTTTGAAATATGAACTCGATGATATTTTCACGGACCTAATGGATCAAGCAGTGATTCTTGTCAGAGAATGGAAAATTGAAGAAACTGTGCAGTCAGTTGTTGAAGCTCTGAAATCCATCAAAGTTGAAATGGTTTATAATAAAATTATGGACTTTCTGTATGGTGTAACAGACAGGATTAGAGAAATTGACTTTAAAAAAAGCGTTGATGACCTTAATAAGCGCATCTCCTCGATAGTTGAATTAGTGAAGGATTTTGACTACAGCTCATTTGTTGATGAGACAAACATTAAGATCATTGAGCTGACAGATTACCTGAACAAAGAAATCAAGAAGTATGAGATCGTGAACAAGATAAAGGCTGTTAGGCAATTTTTCAGAGAAATTCAAAATTCTATATATACATATCTGAATGAACTGAAAAACACCAAATTGGCCGATGCCTTGAAGAAGCTCAAGGATGTGATTGACACTGCGTTTTACAATGATGTCAGACTGAAAGTTCAGGACATTCTGGAGGACATGAGGCAACGGATTCTAGATATGGACATTAGAGATGAAATTCACATCTACCTCCAGAGAGCAAGTGACTCCTACAAAAATATGGTTACCTTCTTTTCTGCCCACTTTAATAGATTTATGGAGTGGATCAAAACACTTGCTAGTGATAATAAGGCCATTGACCAGATGATGCAGGCTGTCGAAGGGGTTCTCGAGCAAATCAAAAGAGCTAAGGTTGAAGTTCCCACTTTTACTGTCCCTCTTACTGACCTGGTGATACCAGGATTCACTATCAACCTCGACAAACTGCAGGAAATCACCATTCCAGTCCAAATATCAGTACCAGAATTCACCATCCTCAGCTCATATACCATCCCTGCTTTCACCATAGACTTCAATGAGATCAAGACCAAGATAGTTGCAATCATTGATGACATTCGGGGATTTCAGGTCCAAACTCCTGACCTGGAAGAAATCTTTGGCAACTTAAAAGTTCTTTACCTGTCTGAGCTGCCAGACCTCACCTTCTCAGAGATTGTTCTTAAAGAAGTAACATTTCCAGCCATAAGCATTCCCAATATAAATCTGGCGGACTCTGGGATGAGGATGCTTACAATTCCTGATGTGACATTTCCAGAGATTCCTGCGGACATTTGCATCCCAGTGTTGGGAAAACTCCATGGAGAATTTAGCCTTGCCTCTCCAAAGTATGTGCTTGTTAACAAATTCAAAATTGAGAATTCCACTTCTGATTTGTCAAACCCAAAGTTTATAGCTACATTTACGTCTCATGCTAAATCACCAATCAAAGCCCTGGAACACACCTTTGAAGCTATGACTCAGGTAGAGGCTTCAAGAATGGAGAACCTCCAGTTCACACAGACCTTGATGGCTGCACACATGGCCTTCTCAGTTGACCATAAAGGATATTTGACACTTCCTGGTTCTCCTGGAGAGGTTTCTGCCAAGTCTACTACCATAGTCACAACTCCATTCTACACAGCAGACCTGGTTGGTGGAGTAGCTCTATCATTAGAGAATGGAGTATCTGCAGTAATAGAAACGTCTTGTAATCACAAACTGGACATCCCGAGACTAGATGTTTCCAGTCAGATTTCACTGAAGCAAAGCATGACAACAAGAATGGACTCCGGTGCCGTTACTGTAACTGGTGAAACCAGCGGTACCGGGAAGTGGTCAATTAGAGACTTCTCTGATGAAGGTAACCACAAAACCAATGCAGAACTTAAAGTTGACTTTAGCACAGCAAAGCTTACATGTGCAGGAGACATAGACTACAAAGCCTTCAAATCAAAGCACACACTGATTGCTGAATCTGTCATCTTAAGCCATATCACTGTAGAAGCTCAATGTGACTCCAAAACCCCATTTGTGAAAAACAGTGTTATGGTTTTAAATGGAGAGGCTGACTTTGCAGACTTGAAAGCTGCACTTATGGTCTCCCATGAGGCTGAACTCACTGGTGGTCTGGCAGGAATCATGTCCAACTCATGGGAATTCAAAGCCCATCCATTTGAGATTGTTGTCGATGTTAAGAACAAGGTGAACTCCAAAGCTTTGCTCCCCCTGAAGCTCACCAGTAAGGTGGACCTTCAGCATGATTATGGTGTCGTGATAAACTCAGAGAAGCAGAGTACATGTTGGTTTGCTTTGGTGAGATTCAATCAGTACAAATACAGCCATAACTTCACTGCAGAAAACAATGAGAGGACCATCTACTTCCAGTCTGCAGCAGAAGGAGAAGCTAATTTGGAGTTTCTGACCATTCCTCTCTCTGTCCCGGAAATGACAATACCCTATCTCCAAATCCAAACCCCTGAGGTCAGAGACTATTCTCTATGGGAAGACGCTGGCTTGAAATCCTGGCTTTTAAATCCTCAACAATCATTTGATATGGACCTCAAGTTCCAGTACCACAAGAACCCGGACTCACATCGCTTTGAGTTGCACCTTGAACCAATCTACAGTGCAATCAGTGAGAACTTTGGAATCATCCAGGGTCCATTTGAAGCTTGCAGAGACAAACTGGTCACACTTCTGAAAGATTCATACCATGAAGCAAGAGCTCAGTACATCAAGCACAAAATCGACACCTCTAGTCTTCCTCCAAAGATATTCAGGGTCCCTGGATACAAAATTCCCTTTCTGGACATCCAAGTCTCTGCTTTCAGAGCTGAGATGCCAGCATTTAGTTACTTTGTTCCCAAGGAAGTCAGCACTCCGAGCTTCAGAGTCCCAGCTCTGGGATTCTCGGTACCGTCCTACACCCTCGTGCTGCCATCTCTCAGGTTTCCTGTCATCCATGTTCCAGAAACTTTAAGTGAGATAAAACTGCCCAGTTTCACCCTGCCAGCTGTCCAGGACAGCGTTGTGATCCCATCTTTGGGTAACATAACTTACGACTTCTCCTTTAAATCCACCGTGATTACCCTGAATGCTAATGCAGGCCTTCACAATGAGTCGGACATCGTTGCTCGCTTTGGTGCATTGTCCGTTTCTGTTTTTGATGTTCTGAATGGAAAAATGGATGGTACTACCAGTCTGACAAGGACGAGGGGATTAAAACTGGCTTCCACCATTACCTTGGAGCACAGCAATGTTCAAGCCAGCCACGAATGTTCTGTTAGTCTTACAAAGAGGAGCACGGAAGCTTCTGCAGCCAACTCTATAAAAATTAATCTACCTTTCATCCAAATGGAAATGCGTCATGAACTCAGCGCCAACACCAGAACTAAGCTGAATCTTGTGTCCAAGAAAAAACTGAGCTACATGTTTAATGTTCCTCAGACTGCATCTGCAGGCAAAGGAAGCCTAGATATGACCTGGAACCTGGAAGCTTTGTCTTCTCATGTGTTACTGGAGTCTTCTACTCAAGGAAAGACAGACATGATGATAATGGACATGCTTAATATTGCTAGCAATCTGGAAAGTATGAAAACATTCTACATACACGTTATTGGTCTGCGTACAACGGACCAGACTTCCCTGACCTTAAAGATGGACCAACAGGAGAAGCACAAACGAAGCGTGAGCACCAACCTGTTCTCGTTTGACTTGGAGAACATGGGTTCCTCTGATGTTTCCTTACGCCGTGTCATTGCAAGAGTCCAATGTAAAAGCAATAACAATGTTCAGGTTGAACCTTTCACCATGAATGGAAAGCATGTAGTCGAGGGAGATCTGGATTTAGTTCTCTTAAAAACCTTCAGGACTAAACTGAAGTATGAATGTGATCAGTCGAGTAGTTTGGGTGATGCTGGTCTTAGTCGGGACATGAACCTCCTCATCAGTTCTGAGAAACAGTCCTTCTCCTGGAGTCTGAAGGAACGTCTGGGATCGGTCTTCCACGGTTCTGACTGGAACATCTTCAATAGAGGATCTGAAGCAGGCATGGCATTCTCTGGATCGGTGGGGGGGCACCTGGCCTTCCTGAAGTCAGTCAGACTTCCCGTTTATCAGAGGATGCTGTGGGACATTCTGAAATTTGACGACGTCTCAAACATTAATGACGTGCAGATATTTAACTTCTCTTCTGCTGTGATCTACACCAAGAGCACAGATGGCTATGATTACCAAATACCAGCTCATATCCTGGAAGATGGAGTCACGTTCAGCCTCCCTGTGTTTACCATCGCTCTGCCTTCCTGGCTAAAAGAAATCCCCGACTCCATCAGGAACATCGACATGAGATTTGAAAACGTGGAGGTCGGGGATCAGGTCCGTCTTCCTCCTGCAGTCCCCGTCCCTCCCTTCCATGTCCCATTTACCAGCTTACACATCGAGTCCTTCACAGTGGACCCAAAGGATCTGACCGTCCCTAAGCTGATCAACACCAAGGCTTTCGACATCATGCTCCCCAGCCTGCCTGTGATATCTGTGCCCAGTTATGATATTAAAACGGAGTATCTCCAGGACAAGATGTCCTTCCTCTCCTTCAAGGTTCCACAGTATGAGATCAGAGTGTCTTCTTTCACCTTCCCTAAATCCATCTCCATTGGAGACCTCACCATCAGTCTGGACGACTTCACTAGTCACATTTCAAACTTCAAAATTCCTACTGTCGTTATCCCAGAACAAAAAGTAGAGATCCCTGAAGTTGTCCTACATCTGCCCTCCAGCATCTTCATCCCATCTTTTGGTTCCCTCAGCGCCACTTTAAATATTTCCTCCCCCGTCTACAAAGTGTCAACAACTGCCTCTGTGGGCAATAAGGACTCCAGCCTGGAAGGTTCAGTCAGCTCCACCTGCACGTCCACCATGGTCTTCATGGAATATGATCTCAGTGGTAAGACAGACATGAATCCTCCTAGTCTGTGTGGACGGCCATGCTGAAGCATGTTTATCACATGTTCTCGTCTCTGGTCGTTTTCTTCAGCCTCTGCGGCCGTTAGATATGATAACGAGATGTTTCATCTGAACGGTACCGGCAGGTTGAACCACAGGGACGTAAACGTGAAGTGGCAGCATGTGTTGGATCATCCACTCAGGTTAGTGTTTGGTGTCATGAAGCCACCTCAGAACCGGACCGGACCGGACCGGACCGGACTCTGCTGTTAGCTTTACAGGAGCAGATACTAAAAATAATAACAATAATTATTAACCAACATGTATCACTCTGTTCAACCTCTGTATTCCTAATCATCGTTTGATGCATGATGATACATTTATTTCATCCAATCAAATGATGGTAAAACAGCTCAGCGGACGAACTCTTGTGATTGGCTAACTTCAGTCTCCTTTTACTGGGGCTCAGTAGGCAGAGTAGTTGTCTTGCAATTGGAGGGTCGAAGGCTCAATTCCAGCTTCCTCCTGCCACATGTTGATGTGCCCCTGGGCAAGGCACTTGACCCCAAGCTGTCTACTGATCTGTGTATGACTGTGTGTGTGTGAATGGGTGAATGTGGCTCCAGTGTGAAGCGCTTTGAGTGGTTAGCATGACTAGAAAAGCGCCATATAAGTTCAGCTCATTTATTTTAACTCATTGGCTGAAGTTATGGTAAATGTTGGTTCAGCCTAAACGTCTTTTGGTTTTCCGTCTCAGTCGTTTGTTACTGATGTCATCATGGTTTTCTCACATGAAGTGGAGTTATTAAAGAATTGATTTTCAGAAGATATTTTTCCCATTTTATATACATAAAGTAAACTGAGTGTCAAAGCGTTTTTCTATTTTGGACTTTGACAACACTCAGGTAAAGTAATAATTGCTAGCTAATACATATGTAGCAGCGGACATCTTGTACATCAGTGTTCCCATGATTCATATTAATGCAGCAGCGGTAGCTCTCTTACCGACCCAGTCTGAATGTTTCTGGATTAAATCATCTTTGCCAAAGATACGTTTCTGACTGAGCTCATCCATTTAATTAAATTTATGTTAACAGAACTTCAGTGTTCTGTATACCTGGATGAGGCTTTTATTGTGAAGGTCTACCTTACTGATACTACAGATAGAGAGGGGACCATCAGGGAGATCCTGGAGGACAGAGTTCAGTCCCTGGGGAAATACGGGATGCTCTGGTTGCTGAATCTCCTCTCACCATCCATTTCTACTGAGATCACCTCCAATGGTAACACGTCCCACACCATCTTACTGTCATGTTACTTGTTAAGCGATCTGAACCACATGCAGAAAACCACTCATGAGAACAGAGGAAAGTTAAAACGTTTATTGAAACAATGATGAATATTGTGCTGATTCTAGTCTGGGAGGAATCCAGCGCCACTGGGGAAAAGGAAAGACTGAGGGGAAGCAGAGGATATATGAGAAATGGAAATAGATAGATGATGGTAGATCCTGTAGATGGTGAGGTTTTCCACCAGGGAGGGTTTGTTGATTATAAGCTGTTGCTCTGTTTGGTGATCCAGGAGGAGATGACAGGTTGGTGGTTAAAGGACGCGAAGGTGGAGCAGATGGTGTAACGTTGGAGGGACAGATTACTTGAGGATGTGGAGCTGATAAGTAGAGTTTATGGGTCCAAAGATGATGATCCTGGAGTTATTTCACAACGGTAGTAGACACAGGAGATCAGCAATGAACATGAAGGAACAGGTCCACTGAGGGAAACCTTAGAATGAAGACACAGGGAAATAGTAACTTTAACACGAGAAGCATGACATAAGGAAACTCTGGGAGCTCAGAGGCCTTGGAGTTACCACACGAGTTAACAGTCAGGCGTCCAAGGAAGCACACCTGCAGGAACCTCCCTCCTCCCTCCAGCACTGCGCCCTCTGGTGGATACCTGGTGGAGATGTTAACCGAACAGAGAGAAGCAACCCACAATCCTGACACTTACACATAAAAGCTGCTTCAAGCTGCTAAACCAACCTTTCCCTACAGGTGTGGGAGGAAACCTGTATACCAGGAAGGATTGTTACAACCAAACACTCATTTCATTCGCCTTTGTGCTCAGTTTATATTAATGTTAGGTGTTTTTTAAACATGAAATCACTTTGATGCGAACTGAAGGTTTAAGTTTCTGGACTCTTGTTTTTTCTTTCAGGATTAAACGTCAAATCTCTCGAGGCGATTCTGTGAGCCGGTGAGTCTCCTGCACTTCCTGTCCTGATTTCACATTAATATGACACAGCTGGTTAAATAAGTATTTCACAAATCACACGTTTTCTTTGTAGATATGTTCCTGAAGGTGCAATTAACATGAACTTCTTAGCAGATTATAGAGTTCTATCTATATAGATCTGTCTCTGCATATCTAGAATATATCGTATCTATACAGTGAAATCTGTCTGCATATCTAGAATATAGCGTATCTATACAGTGAAATCTGTCTCTGCATATCTAGAATATAGCGTATCTATACAGTGAAATCTGTCAATGCATATCTAGAATATAGCGTATCTATACAGTGAAATCTGTCAATGCATATCTAGAATATTGCGTATCTATACAGTGAAATCTGTCTATGCATATCTAGAATATAGCGTATCTATACAGTGAAATCTGTCTAGGCATATCTAGATTATAGCGTATCTATACAGTGAAATCTGTCTAGGCATATCTAGAATATAGCGTATCTATACAGTGAAATCTGTCAATGCATATCTAGAATATTGCGTATCTATACAGTGAAATCTGTCTACGCATATCTAGATTATAGCGTATCTATACAGTGAAATCTGTCTACGCATATCTAGATTATAGCGTATCTATACAGTGAAATCTGTCTAAGCATATCTAGAATGTAGCGTATCTATGCAGTGAAATCTGTCTATGCATATCTAGAATATAGCGTATCTATACAGTGAAATCTGTCTAGGCATATCTAGATTATAGCGTATCTATACAGTGAAATCTGTCTAGGCATATCTAGAATATAGCGTATCTATACAGTGAAATCTGTCAATGCATATCTAGAATATAGCGTATCTATACAGTGAAATCTGTCTAGGCATATCTAGATTATAGCGTATCTATACAGTGAAATCTGTCTACGCATATCTAGAATATAGCGTATCTATACAGTGAAATCTGTCTATGCATATCTAGAATATAGCGTATCTATACAGTGAAATCTGTCTATGCATATCTAGAATATAGCGTATCTATACAGTGAAATCTGTCTATGCATATCTAGAATATAGCGTATCTATACAGTGAAATCTGTCTAGGCATATCTAGATTATAGCGTATCTATACAGTGAAATCTTTATGCATATCTAGAATATAGCGTATCTATACAGTGAAATCTGTCTAGGCATATCTAGATTATAGCGTATCTATACAGTGAAATCTGTCTAGGCATATCTAGATTATAGCGTATCTATACAGTGAAATCTGTCTAGGCATATCTAGAATATAGCGTATCTATACAGTGAAATCTGTCTATGCATATCTAGAATATAGCGTATCTATACAGTGAAATCTGTCTAGGCATATCTAGATTATAGCGTATCTATACAGTGAAATCTGTCTATGGCATATCTAGAATATAGCGTATCTATACAGTGAAATCTGTCTATGCATATCTAGAATATAGCGTATCTATACAGTGAAATCTGTCTATGCATATCTAGAATATAGCGTATCTATACAGTGAAATCTGTCTAGGCATATCTAGATTATAGCGTATCTATACAGTGAAATCTGTCTAGGCATATCTAGAATATAGCGTATCTATACAGTGAAATCTGTCTATGCATATCTAGAATATAGCGTATCTATACAGTGAAATCTGTCTATGCATATCTAGAATATAGCGTATCTATACAGTGAAATCTGTCTATGCATATCTAGAATATAGCGTATCTATACAGTGAAATCTGTCTATGCATATCTAGAATGTAGCGTATCTATACAGTGAAATCTGTCTATGCATATCTAGAATATAGCGTATCTATACAGTGAAATCTGTCTAGGCATATCTAGAATATAGCGTATCTATACAGTGAAATCTGTCTAGGCATATCTAGAATATAGCGTATCTATACAGTGAAATCTGTCTATGCATATCTAGAATATAGCGTATCTATACAGTGAAATCTGTCTAGGCATATCTAGAATATAGCGTATCTATACAGTGAAATCTGTCTATGCATATCTAGAATATAGCGTATCTATACAGTGAAATCTGTATGCCTATCTAGAATATAGCGTATCTATACAGTGAAATCTGTCTATGCATATCTAGAATATAGCGTATCTATACAGTGAAATCTGTCTATGCATATCTAGATTATAGCGTATCTATACAGTGAAATCTGTCTATGCATATCTAGAATATAGCGTATCTATACAGTGAAATCTGTCTATGCATATCTAGAATATAGCGTATCTATACAGTGAAATCTGTCTATGCATATCTAGAATATAGCGTATCTATACAGTGAAATCTGTCTAGGCATATCTAGATTATAGCGTATCTATACAGTGAAATCTTTATGCATATCTAGAATATAGCGTATCTATACTGTGAAATCTGTCTAGGCATATCTAGATTATAGCGTATCTATACAGTGAAATCTGTCTAGGCATATCTAGATTATAGCGTATCTATACAGTGAAATCTGTCTATGCATATCTAGAATATAGCGTATCTATACAGTGAAATCTGTCTAGGCATATCTAGATTATAGCGTATCTATACAGTGAAATCTGTCTAGGCATATCTAGAATATAGCGTATCTATACAGTGAAATCTGTCAATGCATATCTAGAATATTGCGTATCTATACAGTGAAATCTGTCTACGCATATCTAGATTATAGCGTATCTATACAGTGAAATCTGTCTACGCATATCTAGATTATAGCGTATCTATACAGTGAAATCTGTCTAAGCATATCTAGAATGTAGCGTATCTATGCAGTGAAATCTGTCTATGCATATCTAGAATATAGCGTATCTATACAGTGAAAGCTGTCTATGCATATCTAGAATGTAGCGTATCTATGCAGTGAAATCTGTATGCCTATCTAGAATATAGCGTATCTATACAGTGAAATCTGTCTATGCATATCTAGAATATAGCGTATCTATACAGTGAAATCTGTCTATGCATATCTAGAATATAGCGTATCTATACAGTGAAATCTGTCTATGCATATCTAGAATATAGCGTATCTATACAGTGAAATCTGTCTACGCATATCTAGATTATAGCGTATCTATACAGTGAAATCTGTCTAGGCATATCTAAAATATAGCGTATCTATACAGTGAAATCTGTCTATGCATATCTAGATTATAGCGTATCTATACAGTGAAATCTGTCTATGCATATCTAGAATATAGCGTATCTATACAGTGAAATCTGTCTAGGCATATCTAGATTATAGCGTATCTAATCAGTGAAATCTGTATGCATATCTAGAATATAGCGTATCTATACAGTGAAATCTGTCTATGCATATCTAGAATATAGCGTATCTATACAGTGAAATCTGTCTAGGCATATCTAGAATATAGCGTATCTATACAGTGAAATCTGTATGCCTATCTAGAATATAGCGTATCTATACAGTGAAATCTGTCTAGGCATATCTAGAATATAGCGTATCTATACAGTGAAATCTGTCTAGGCATATCTAGAATATAGCGTATCTATACAGTGAAATCTGTATGCCTATCTAGAATATAGCGTATCTATACAGTGAAATCTGTCTATGCATATCTAGAATATAGCGTATCTATACAGTGAAATCTGTCTAGGCATATCTAGATTATAGCGTATCTATACAGTGAAATCTGTATGCATATCTAGAATATAGCGTATCTATACAGTGAAATCTGTATGCCTATCTAGAATTAAGCGTATCTATACAGTGAAATCTGTCTATGCATATCTAGAATATAGCGTATCTATACAGTGAAATCTGTCTATGCATATCTAGAATATAGCGTATCTATACAGTGAAATCTGTATGCATATCTAGAATATAGCGTATCTATACAGTGAAATCTGTCTTTGCATATCTAGAATATATCGTATCTATACAGTGAAATCTGTCTAGGCATATCTAGATTATAGCGTATCTATACAGTGAAATCTGTCTAGGCATATCTAGATTATAGCGTATCTATACAGTGAAATCTGTCTTTGCATATCTAGAATATAGCGTATCTATACAGTGAAATCTGTCTATGCATATCTAGAATATAGCGTATCTATACAGTGAAATCTGTCTAGGCATATCTAGATTATAGCGTATCTATACAGTGAAATCTGTATGCATATCTAGAATATAGCGTATCTATACAGTGAAATCTGTCTAGGCATATCTAGATTATAGCGTATCTATACAGTGAAATCTGTCTAGGCATATCTAGATTATAGCGTATCTATACAGTGAAATCTGTCTATGCATATCTAGAATATAGCGTATCTATACAGTGAAATCTGTCTAGGCATATCTAGATTATAGCGTATCTATACAGTGAAATCTGTCTCTGCATATCTAGAATATAGCGTATCTATACAGTGAAATCTGTCTCTGCATATCTAGATTATAGCGTATCTATACAGTGAAATCTGTATGCATATCTAGAATATAGCGTATCTATACAGTGAAATCTGTCTCTGCATATCTAGATTATAGCGTATCTATACAGTGACATCTGTCTCCCTGTTCTTTCAGTCTGATTTCTATCTTAGAGTTTCCGTCCTGGAGGAAACGTCTCAGGCAGGAGCTGCATGTTCTCACTGTTTCATTTACCTACTGAGAATTTATTGTTTACAGATCAAACTCGCAGAAACTGATTGAAGATATCTGGAGTGAATAAGGAAGTCTCTGTTGTTGGTTAGATGAGCATCAGACTGAGGACCAGTCAGTTCGTTCAGCTCTTTAGATCCGGGGCTTTGACCTCGTTGAGGGAGTTCTCGGCTGGTTCCTGATCACGGATGAATCACAGGAGGAAGGTTTCTTCTCTAACTTCGGTCTGGTTGTTTCCTAGGGAGTCTCGTCACACCCTCGACGTCGACATCAGCAGCCGGACGTTCACAGACGCAAACGTCCGCTTTGCTTCCCGTAAGGACGGCATCACAGCATCCGCTTGGTCTCCGTCCGCTGGGTTCCTGGGACTGCACCTTCAGCGAAGGTCTTCGACGCAGCTGCAGGGAAAAGTGTTCAGCAGATACCTGGTAAGACTCTCTGATGTTCCTGCTTCCTCTCTAACCACACTTTGACGTTGCTGAAGCTGCTTTTCCTCTCGTCTTCAGTCCACTCCTGGGAAGGACACCAATATTCTCAGTGGCAGAGCCTCGCTGAGGAACTCGGACAAGCTGGTCCTGCAGACGTCGTGGAACTGGGACTCCGTCAACGATGTGATCGCGGGCTTCAAGGACCGGATTCCTCTAATGACCAACGCTCTGCTCAAGTTCATCAACAAGTACCACACCTCCCACTTTGGCTTTGATCTGAACCGAGGTTTTGTGAAGCTGAGGAACGCTGTGCTGAATCTGATAGAGAAGGTCTACCAGGAGGTCCAGGTGTCCTTCAGCACAATCCAGGATTTGGTCCAAAGCGCCGCCGATCAGGGAAAGGTCACGTACATGGATGCTTCTGGTATCCTGAAGTACGACGTGGTGAACTTCACAGACGTGCTCGTTGGGGAGGTCCAAGGTGGTCTGAAACACACGAGGTACATGACAGAAGTTCGACTAGAGTCGGTCCGAGACTTCTTCAACCATAAAACCGTCTCTGTGCCTTGGTCAGAGAGGAGGCTCTCCATCACAGAGATGTTTTCCAGCCTCGTGAGGACGACGTTCACCGTTCCTGGGACTGAAGTTGTTGTTGATGCAAACAAGATCATGGAGAACCTGGTGGTGGTGGGTCATGGTTTCATGGAGTTTCTTCAGAGGACCTTTAGAGACGTGTTGCAGCTCGTGGCTGAGAAAGCAGAGCAGCTCCGCCTCTCCTGTGAACATCAGAACCTGAAGGTTTCTCCTCTGGTCCATGAAGCTCACAGGAACATCACGACCTTCTCCAGACACCGCACGGACCAAGCAAAGAGACTCGTCTCTGAGTACAAAGACCTGGTCCGGCTGAAGGTCCATGAGGCTTACAATGCTTTCAGCATGGAGCGAGTGAACAGCGCCACCGAGGGGTTGATCAGCGCATTACAGTCTAATCTCTCTGAGACGGTTAGCGAGAGTCTGGATCTGATGAAGAAGGCGTCTCAGAGCGCTGCGCCGTACGTCCGAGTGGGGAAAGAGAAGGTGGACGTAGAAGTTCCTCTTCCTTTCCTCTGGAAGTCCTTCAGCGAGTGGCCCAGTCCGCTCAGACGCTGAAGTACCAACCAATCATCTTCTAACCTGCCTCATGTCCAAGATCCTACTGGTTCCTAGTAGGTCCTACTGGTTTATCGTGGTTCCTACTGGTTCCTACAGGTTCCTACTGGTTTCTAGTAGGTCCTACTGGTTCCTACAGGTTCCTACAGGTTCCTACTGGTTTCTAGTAGGTCCTGCTGGCTCCTGCATGTTCCTGCTGGTTTCTAGTAGATCCTACTGGTTTCTACAGGTTCCTGCTGGATCCTAGTAGGTCCTACTGGTTTCTAGTGGTTCCTACTGGTTTCTAGTAGCTCTTGCTGGTTCCTGCAGGTTCCTACTGGTTTCTAGTAGGTCCTACTGGTTTCTTCAGGTTCCTACTGGTTCCTAGTAGGTCCTACTGGTTCCTACAGGTTCCTGCTGGATCCTAATAGCTCCTACTGGTTTCTAGTGGTTCCTACTGGTTTCTAGTTGCTCCTACTGGTTCCTGGTGATTTCTAGTAGATCCTACTGGTTTCTAGTAGTTCCTACTGGTTCCTGCTGGTTCCTGCTGGATCCTAGTAGTTCCTACTGGTTTCTAGTAGGTCCTACTGGTTCCCACTGGTTCCTAGTAGCTCCTACTGGTTTCTAGTAGTTCCAACTGGTTCCTGCTGATTCTTACTGCTCCCTGTTGGTTCATGATCAATGTTTTGTTGTTTTTGTTTTTATCTCTGGCAGAATTGAAGTAAAGAAAAAGAGTGAGAACGTTTGTCCTGGTTTCGTCTCTCGTTTCTGACTGAATTGTCCAATAATCTTCTGAATGAGAGCAGCTCCTGTGTGAAGCTAGGAACCTTTCATTAACATGTTCTACTGTTTCCCTGGAGGATTAATAGGATGTAACACAGAAGCACATTTCTGTTAGCTACTCCTCAGAATGGGAAAGACAAGAGAACCTGGCACCTCAAAAAGTGTTTATAGATCAGGAAACAGCTGCTGACCTGAACCACAAGGATCCAACTGGACCTGGAGGAGAACCTTCAAGTCTCCTTCAGACTCCATCTAATCAGCTAATCAGCTGTTCAGGAAGCATGAGAGGAAAAACGCTGTCTGTCCTACCATCACAAACACAAACTCCTCTGGGACTTTGACTGGACCTGGGAGAGTTGGTGCTGCTGGGAACAAACGATAACCATGACTCTTAAACTCTTTAATATAACAGCTTTATCAGCCTTTAAACAGACACAAAATATATCAGTTGATCAGTTATTGGTAAAACCCTCCAGACATGATGTGATTGATCCAGAAAGCTCCTCAGGTCTATGAAGATTCCTCTCATCTTCTTCACTCAATAGGAGGAAGAGTCAAAGAACCGCCTTCACAGAGAAGCACGCTAGGAAACCTTCAGCTGGAACTTTTCTAAACAGGGAGATACTGAAATTAAGTTTTTCTTCCAGCAAACTTTCCGAGGATGCCGCTGAATGACTGGTTGTCTGTATTAATCCGTTTTAGTTGTGTGATTTATAAATTTCAGGAATTATTCATAGCATCCTTTCATTTAATTTACAAGTGACAGTTCCTTTCAAAAGTATTCCCACCCCTTCAACTGTCCCAAACTTCACTGCTGAAACTACAGAGGCAGAAGTTTAATAATCGGTCCAGGTTCTGCACAGATGACAGAGGAGAACCGAACCAGAACCAAAGACTAGGATGGAGTTTGTACCAGCAGGGGGAGCTGCTGCTTTCCAGCTGCTCTTTCAGAAACAACAGAAGAAAAGTGAGAGTCGTGCTGCTTTCAAGGCTCGACATTGAAGCTCCGCTTAGAGGAAAAGAGGAGAACATGTTGCAGACTGGCGCCATCAGCAGCTTTTATAATTAATCTAATCATAAATAGTTTATTAAATCCAGAATATTCGAATAAAGCTCCGCTTCCTTCCGGGTTCGGCTGTTTTTGTTCCGAAGGCAGACATTCCAAGTTTCTGCTGGACAGTAAACGCAGCATCTGCGTGCCACTGAGCTAGCCAATCAGAGAGCAGCAGCATGGGTAAATAGGAAGTGTTGATTGTGATCGATCAGGACCGATGATCGGGTCATAATCAGCTCCTTTAAACAGGTAAACTCCTCCTGATTGGCTGATCGGACTCAAGGTAACTCGGTCCAAACGCTGATTTAATCCAGAACCCGGAGAACCTCTGGGTTGGTTCACTTCATCATGATGCGTTCAGGGACAGTTCTGCTGGGTTCCTGGTTTTTATTCATGTTTTATTTACTTAGACAACATTGATGTGGAACAGAACCGGAACCGTCTACCAGGGGGAACATAGTGGATCAGTTTCAGGTAAAGATCCGGTTCTTGTGCATGAATCAGTTCAGAGTTCAAAGTTCAGAGGAGGATCAAAGGTTATTTTATCAGCTTATATTCAGGATCAGGTTGTAGGACAGAATCCTGACTCTGTCCCTATTATATTATATTTGATTATATTATATTGTAATATATTAATTTATTAGAATATATTATATATTTGAATATATGATATTATTTTATAATTTATTTGAATATATTCAGTTTTTTTAAAACTTTATTTTCAAGGTTCACAATAAAAATGTCGGATCTGTTGTAAACATTCTGAGCTCAGCGTCTCATTCTGATGATTTACCTAAAATGCTCTGAAGCTAAAGGTGGAAATAAATAAAACACGACATGTTTTATGTTAGAACGTTCTAGGTACAGGTAGGAGAACAGGGGAGAACATCCATATGTGGGTGATTTTCATCAGGCTGGATGAAGATCCGTCCTCTTCTCCAGCCTGACGAACGCTTCGTGTCTCTGATGGTTCAGCTCCGTCCTGCAGGATGGAGAGCAGCAGCACCACCACCAGCAGCACCACCACCAGCAGCACCACCACCAGCAGCACCACCAGCAGCAGCCTTCAGGCCCAGACAGATTTTATCTTCTGCAGCGGAGCGGCCACTAAGGTGCTGAAGGTGGGTTCCTCTCGCCTCCTGCCAGGAGAAGACGTCCTCTTCCTCATCATACCAGGTGAGTCAGAACAGTTCCCAGAACCCAGCAGGAGATCCTGGTCTCTTAGGCCGTGATCTGTGGTCTCCACAGGGAACCCCGGGGTGGTGGGCTTCTATAAAACCTTCATGCAGGCGCTCCACAGCATGCTGGGATTCCCCGTCTGGGCGGTGAGCCACGCTGGTCACTGTGCTCCTCCTCTCTCCATGGACATGGTAGAAGGTACGCATGGTTCCCAGCTTCCTTCTATACAGGAGAACCTTCAAGGTTCTGCTGCTGCTGTGAGGAAGCAGGAGGACATCCTGAAGACCAGAAGGTCTGAATTGTTTCTCCTTGTGGTCCAGACGGGTCGGCTGCAGTGCAGCGGGACGTGTTCGGTCTGAACGGACAGATCCAACACAAGCTGGCCTTCCTCCAGAACCACGTTCCCAAAGGAACCCGGTTAGTTCTCCTGGGACACTCCATCGGCTGCTACATGATCCTGGAGATGATGAAGAGGAATCCTGAGCTGAAAGTCAGAACCAGACTTAGATCCAGGTGTGCCTGGTGTCCCTGTTCCTCCCTGACCGTCTCTCCTGTATCCGACCGTCCTGTTGCAGGTTCTGAAGGCCATCATGCTGTTTCCCACCATAGAGCGGATGTCTCGGACCCCCCAGGGAAAGGTCATGACCCCTGTGCTGTGCCAGCTGCGGTACCTGGCCTACCTGCCGCTCTTCTTCCTCTCCCTGCTGCCAGAGTGCCTCACAGCTCTGCTCATCCGGCTGACGCTCCGCAGCATCCCGGACCTGGATCCCGGCGCCGTCCGACCCGCCGTGGAGCTGCTCAGCGGAGACTGTGCAGGTGGGTCTCATCGAGCATGTCTAGGCAGGCAGTATCTTCCCTGCAGAGCAGGAACACGCCACCTCCATCTAGACCATAGAGGAGGAGGAACCAGAACCACAACCTGGCTCAGTGTAAGGGACCGACTGGAGATTGGAGAAGCCCGACCCAGGAGTACTTTCTATGTTTATCTGCAGAGCTACATTTTTGAACCGGGTCAGAACCGGTAAACTGGGTCAGTTAGAACCTGGATCCGGTAACGTGCTCTATAGTGGTGTGCCGATTCACCATAAATCCTTTACTTGCCATGAGAAATGTGGCAAAAATGTTCAAAATCAATTATTTTTTATAATGATTATATGAGAAAAACATAAATGTCCGACTTGCCGCCCGGACACTTTTAGGGGACGGACTGGAGGAAGCAGTATGGCTGCTGCTGGTGTTTCAGCAATGCAGCGCAAGATTTATAAAACAAAAAAAGAGAAAAAATATATAAAAAAATTTACAAAACAAAGCAAATATTTAGCAGTTTAGTTGTGAAAGGAGCGTCTTTGTTGTTGTGTTTTATGTTAGCAGCTTCCTCCAACTTTCCCCTGCTGTCTGCGGCGTCCTCCCCGAGCTGCAGCGCTGTGTAGCGTAGCCTAGCCTAGCGTTACCTAGCGTAACATAGCGTAACATAGCGTAGCCTAGCGTAACATAGCGTAGCCTAGCGTAACATAGCATAACCGAGCGTAGCATAGCGTAACCTAGCGTAGCCTAGCGTAACCTAGCATAGCATAGCGTAACCTAGAGTAGCATAGTGTAGCCTAGCGTAGCATAGCGTAACATAGCGTAACCTAGAGTAGCATAGCGTAACCTAGCGTATTGAGGCTACGCAACGCTAGGTTACGCTATGCTATGCTAGGTTACGCTAGGCTACACTATGCTACTCTAGGTTACGCTATGCTATGCTAGGTTACGCTATGCTACTCTCGGCATAAAAAAAAGACCAAATGCCCCATTTTATTTTCTATTACTTTGAATAAAAAAAAACACATTTTGTGTAATTTTTGTCTGCATGACTTAAAAGTTGAGCTGTTATTGTTACATGTTTATTCTCTAATTAGAAGATTAATTATTTCTATTTAGATTTTACTGTCATTTCTGTAATGGTTGACTGTAAAACCTGATCTTAAGTTTATGTCATTATTATTTCTAACCACATAAAGCAGGAACACATTAAATATGTTAAAATATAAAGTTTTTTTAAGTAAACAGAAAATGATTGACGTGTTTAATTTTCCTCTTTTAAAGAAATCAAAATAGTCACCCTATATTCTATTTAAACTGCCAACACGCATTTCCTTTAGCTTTCATAGAAAATATGACCTTGATATGATTATGTTTCTGCGTTATGAAACGCAGAAACAACAGGACATTAAAAATTGCTTCTAATGTGGTTTGTGGAAGAAAAAAAGACATAAACGGTTTCTTCTCAGTTTCTTCTACTGACCAGTAGACTAGGAGTCTTTGTGATAAAGTTTTATGCTTGTGTAGCCTGTCTTTGTTGGAGGGTCTCCTTATTACAGACTGTGTGGTATGAAGGGATGTAAATACACACTATATATACCATATTAAATAACTATTTATTTCAGATCCACAATACATATTTACAATACATGTCAATAACGTTAACAAATCAATTAAGACTGGTGTAAGCAAAGCTAACAACACTGACAACTCGTTTTTTATTAGATTGTAAAACGTAATTGTGACACACACTCTAAACCAGAAGGTGGCGCTAATGCGCGCCAACTGCCATGGTAAACTGAGAAGAAACCGTTTATATCTTATTTTTTAATTATTATTCCACAAACCACATTATGCTTTCTGTACACCTAAAGACTTTGAAACGATTTAGAAAAGATTCTTACAGATCATCAGCTCCCATCTAAAGACTTGGGTTAACAGTTTTTTAGTCTCAGACTAAAGATTTAATAAACACTGAATCTTGTTGGGACACTATTTAAAAGACTACAGCGAGGCTATTTTAGCTTCCCGCAAAATTCCTCCCATTATGCTCAGCATTATACAGTTTCTTTATGTGTGAATGTTGTAGCATTCTTTGCCAACATTAATGTTATGTCAAATAAAGACTTGCATTCAAAGTGGGAACTGTATCATCAAGTAACTGGTTAACTCATATCTTTTCAATGCAAGGTGTTTATGCTGTACCACTTGCTCCATGCAGATGCACAGATAGCGCTGGTTTGTGCCTGTATTCCAGGGAGCAAGGTTGGCATACACTTTTTAATTTATGGCCCATTTCTCAGCCATGAACACAAATATTGTATTTGTTGTGTATAGACCCTGCCAGGCTCCATAGGTGGCTACAAAACTGTTATTTATAAATATGACACCTATGTTTATAGCCTACTTTCCCGCAGGAACCAAAAAAATTTGATATGTGGCAAGGTGCAAGACAATATCAGAAACGGGACTCAAACCCATCATTAGCAGTGATGCAATCCTGCTCATTAACCATTGTGCCATAGCAGTAAAGTAGAACCTCAAACAGCCAGGGTACAATGTAAGCGGACAGAACCACCACATGGTCACACGGTTTAATAAACCGAGGGAACAGATTCTTACCCCTCAAACATTATTTCTGCACCTGACCCTGCCGGGATCTGTAGCTTTGTGCCGGGATCTGTAGCTTTGTGCTTCCGCTTGTGTGAGAACAGCTTTATTGGTTGGTTGATTTAACGACTACACTAAGACTTGCGATAATATCAAACAAACAAACCACATTAGAAGCAAAGAAAATGTTGATCCCACTCGGACAGTCAGAGTTTCCCTCCTGCCTCGTTCATGCAAACATATGGGGGGCTGAAGCCCCGCCCCTCATGCGCGTGCACACACAAGCGTCACAACAGGATCACCTGAATGAAGCTGAAAAAATGATGGGATTGAAAAAAAGATGAAAGTTTGAAAACCTGAGTTATTTCTTTCAATGCATATACATGAGTTTCATAGGGAAAAAAATCACTTTCAATACAAACATTTTCATTAGATTTATTTCAGATTCAAAATTAATATTTTCAGTTACAATAATATTTAAAAAAATGCCAATATATATTTTCAGGTGATACTGTTCTGATCCCATAGTCATCCCCTGCTGCAGATGCTGGTCCGGTTCATTGATCCTCTGGTTCTGGAACCGGATCTCGTCTCCTGGGTTCTTCTGCTGCTTTCATGTAAAATGTTCTGGTTCTGGTTCCTGTTGCAGTGAATTCTATGTACCTGGGAGGCCAGGAGATGAGGATGGTTCTGGAAAGAGATAACATCACCATCAAGAAGAACCTGGACCGGGTAAGAACCCTTCAGTCAGAACAGCCACATCATTTCCACCAGAACCTCTAAGTTCTGCCGGTTGTTTTCCAGCTCATATTCTACTACGGAGCGACGGACCACTGGTGTCCGGTGAGCTACTTCCAGGACATGAGGAGGGAGTTCCCACAGGGAGACCTGCGGCTGTGTGAGAGAGGACTTCGGCACGCCTTCGTTCTGGACTCGGGTCGGGAAGTGGCCCAGATGGTGGCGGAGTGGATCCGTGGTTCTCTGAGGTTCCACAGCAGAGAACGGCAGCCTGTCAGACAAAACTCAGGGGGAAGTAATCCGGCACTAAATATAGCACCACTGTGACCCCCGTGACCTCTGACATCATCATCCCCCCCCCCTGCTGGTGGGTCAAATTCAGATTGATTAAATTACATTCCAGCTCTTATTAAAACCTTCATCATGTTTAACTTGGAGACGTTAGATTAGAGCTAATATGTTATAGAAAGAAAATCTCTTCATGCTTCCATAAAAATGAGTCTAAAGTCTGAATCAGCGTCTCTTATATTTCATTACAGTCGGTCTTAAACACGAGGCGACGTTAGAACTGCCTGTCTTTATTACTAAGTTAACCAAACATTCCTCACTGCCGCTAGAGGAGACGAGCTGAAAGGCTTCTTCACTTTACTAACATGTCATTCATCTAATAATTGACTCAAGCTTGAACTATTGCTGTAACACAAATATATGGAAGGCCAACGGTGCCAATAATCAGTACACAGATCAGACTTTAAATCAATGTTTATATGTGCAATCATTCAAATAAAATAAAAATGTGTAACTAATTAAATAAATGTATCAATATTTAAACATTTCAATCGTTACATAAATGTAATAATACAAGTTTGGTTGTAGTAAAACAGATTTCAGTATTTATTTGATTGATATTCTTTTATATAAATATTTTCCTCACCACCTGATTGGCCCACGGCTGACTTGCTGAGCGGTTTAACCAATCAGATGCTTATAATTTATAAGCACTGTGGATTGCTTGGTGGAGTAGTTGGCCTGTAATCAGAAGGTTGGAGGTTTGATTCCAGCTTCCTTCTGTCTGTCCCATGTGCCCCTGAGCAAGGCATCAAACCCCAAGTTGCCTCCTGATCTCTGTATGAATGTGGCTCCAGTGGGAAGTGATTTTAGTGGTCAGCATGACTAGAAAAGGTCAGTCTGATTAACATTAATTATGAAATTATTCTATATTATTTAGGCACATAATGAATTTAACCGTTATTTTATACACATATTTAATCACTGTAAACTTTAAAATAATTATAACTTGATTCTTAGAATAAATTTAAAGATTATTTCTATGAATATTTATGTAACAAACAACCAATCACAGCTCTGAATGATATTTAAACTGGGACTAAAAGAGAAATGACTGTGTCATTGGTTGCTATGGTGATTCCGCCGGATCTCTGTAGGAAAACTTGTTTTGGTCACTCTGTGATGTCATCAGGGCCAAGATGGAGGAGGAGCTAATCTCAGGGTGACATACTGATTGCTCATATTTACTAGGATGATGTCACTGCACCAGATGATTCCATGTTGGAGGACTTTGGGTCCAGAGGTCAGAGGTCAGAGGTTGTCTGGGTGTTAAAGGAGAGATGTGATGGTGGAGGTGTGGCCTCCACCCACTCATCCCTACACCTGTAGCTGGTAACAGATGTCCAATCACAGATGCTGTAGAGTGTAGAACCGGGTCTGATCAGGGCGGAGCTGACCGAGCAGCCAGGGGGTCCACCGGCTCCGCCTACAGGTGCTTCATAACGGACCCGATGATCGACCGGTATCGAGTGGGGCTTAACATGCTTTAATTGGTCCACCTACACGTGGAGTAGGAGGCGGAGCTAAAGCTCATGATGTCACACTACAGTGACTTCTATTTTACAGGTGAGCGCTTATTACTGACTATAATACAGTTTACATGAACAGAAGCATAACGACCCGGAAGAAGTTCAGATGAAGGTCCTCCTTCCTGATCATCATCATCATCACCATCACCATCATCACCACCACCATCATCATCGGGAGTTTGAGTTTTTATTTACAGCAAGGATTACTGAACATGTTTCAGTTGGTCCAGAACAATTCCAAGTCATCAGAACCTGCAGCTATCAGAACCTGCAGCTATCAGAACCAGATCAGAACCTGCAGCTATCAGAACCAGATCAGAACCTGCAGCTATCAGAACCAGATCAGAACCTGCAGCTATCAGAACCAGATCAGAACCTGCAGCTATCAGAACCAGTACCGAGAGCTGCATCAAACATATCAACAGTATAGACGTGTTCTGACCCGTCTGCCTTGGTTCCAGACCCGCTTCAGCTCAGTGCTGACGTTAAATTACATTCCTGCTAGCTTCATGCAGTTACCATGGCAACGCCCCGGTTGTTAAAGGTGGGGTTAAAGTCAGCCGATGGAGTGTCCCAGGGGTTAAAGGTTAATCAGAGTCTCCTCCTCTGGCTCTGCAGCACCGACGGCCTCCTCGTCGCCTGTGAGGAGGTTCTCGACGGGTGGAGGTGGTGGAGGAGGTGGAGGCGGGTTGGTGGGACGGGGCTGAACCTGTGGGGGGGTGGGCTGGTCCATGGGATGGAAGAGGAAGCAGTACGCTCCTGGTTGGCAGCTGTTCTTCACATTCAGAGCCAGATCTGTAGGAGCCACAGGCTGCAGGACGCCGTCCATGTAAACGCTCAGCGTGAAGGAGTCTAGAAGAACCAGAGCAGAGGAGAAAGATGAAGATCTGAACCTGCTAGAACCTCCATCATGGAAGTCTTGTCTCTGCCAGCATCAGTCCTCTGCCTCCCTCAACCCTTCCAAGCCGCCATACTGGTTTAAGGTCATGACCTTTAACCTTTAACCTGCTAACTGAGGCCTGTACAGTCTCAGATGGAGCTCTGAATCTGCTGGTCGTCCAATCAGCTCTCTGAGATCTTCTCCTCTCTGGAGGAAGATGGACTTCAGATGGAGCTGACCTTTGACCCTTTCCAGACTGCAGCAGCTGTCGCTCTGAGGCCATTGCTGACGTCTTCCCGGCCTGACGTTGTGCTAACAGCTCCAGATATTCTCTACCTGATGATGATCTGTCCATCATGAGGCTGGAGGAGGATGGAGTAAGACAACTGTACATGATTCTAACAGTCCGTATGTCAGTATAAGTGTTATAAACACAATTCTCCCGTCAGATTCGTGAATCTGAGAAACGGTGCCTGTTACGAATGTTTTTATACGAGTATCAATCTAAAAGCTGCAGCTGCAAAGTCTTCTGATTATAACTCTAATTTCCACCACTTTGAAGTCTTCCCTCCTGTAAGAAAACATCAGGTTTGTGCTAGCCAACTCCTAATGCTAGCGATGCTAACACTAATTTACATAGATATCAAGTCAAACGACCGTATTAGTATTATCCTGTAAATGTCTTCTAATATTCTAAAACGTTTTCTGCCTCTCCAAACTGAATAGTCCCTAGTGAGAACCGCCGCCTGCAGTAACCTTAGCGGCGCTTCTTTGTGAGGCACAGAGTAGGAACCACAGAGGAGAGAGACGGCCGTCCCAACACACTTGGTAGAAGTGCATGTTAGGGTTCGAGTGCGTCGTGAACAAGTGTGCAAATAATGTCAGAATGAGGACGGATTGGGTCATCGACCTGCACCACTGCATTGAATATCTGTGACTCTTTGTGCTATTCTGCTGCTTGAAATGATAAAACTGCAACAAAATCATCTAAGTTTGATCAATTTAAAATTGTTCCCAGCAAGTCCAACGCTATAGAACATATCGCATTTTAATCATCAGAGGCCCCAACTATGTATACATTTGTAACATTGAAAATATGTAAAGAAGAAAGACTTTTGATGTCTTATTTATGTGTTTATTGTATTATTTGCATTTATCAAACCTGCTGTGTGAACTGAGCAGACACAGGAATGCTGGGAGATTTCTAGATGATTTCAAATGTAGAGGACTGGCTGTTCTTTTTTAAATTCTTAACTAACATTGTAAAATGTTTAAGTTGTCTATTTATGACTTGCTAAGAACAAAAGGTGATTAAATTGTTGGCATATCATGGCCAAAAATACACTCAGCGTTATCAGTAAACAATATTTTTCAACAGATATGTAATAATGCATCTTTCCTACAGCTAACGACTAATTACACATGTACACATTAATAAAGTATTCAACATTTTGAGGCGTCAATAGACGGGGACAATGTCTCCATCTATATTTATAAATGATAGTTAAGTCTGAATTTGTTTTGTGACTTTCTTACCAGCGCAGATCTAACATCTACTTCTGTTCCCAGCCTGCTGGTGTTTCTGCGCAGAAGCTGCAGCATCGATAAATAGATAAAGACTCACATTCAACACTGAATCTAACCTGTTCTAATTATGCAGAGTCACCTGCTGCATGCATGAATGCACAGATGGTGCAGGGCTGAGCGCCCCCTGGGGGCAGGGGGGGCTCACATTATGGGATTTCTCATCCATCATCCATTTTTAGCCCATTTTACAGTCAGTCAAATTTTGTGAACAGTTCCTCCTCAGAACCGCATAAAAATAAATATTATTTCAGATATTACGCTGATGCTCACAGGAATGTTTTTGTGATTGACTCAGTTCCTCTAACTCTGTGCGTAGCGTTAAATGTCTGCACCAAGTAGTCATGGTGGAAACACTAATTATCAAAATTATGGACTGCCTTCAGATTTTGGTTGAAGGCAGAAAATAACGCGACCTGTGATTGAATATAAATTATATTACAATTAATTATTATTTCTCTGCAATTTTGCACAGCCGACATTTATTTGATGCAAAGATTGGTGTGTAGAAACAAAATATGGTTCCAACTGTGTTCTGTGTTCCTGAATCCCAAATCCAGCAGCAGAAAAGTCGCTCTGCTATCAACGCAAACATTCTCTCATGCTCTCTCTACCAACACAGTAAATCAACACCATCCTGTTTGGGAGTGTTAAACAAAAATTATATATGTAACCTGAATTTTCTCACCTACAACCCGCCCACATTAATGACACTTCAGGCCAAACCCGTGAAATTTTATTTAGGCCTATGTATTTTGATCCACATGCCTCTATATTAATAATGTACTGTATATAATTAATATTGCCAACATTGTTCTTTGTGCTACTGTGTGGATTTTAATGATTCTTCCTAGCCAACAGCCTAATGATGGTTTTAAGAGCCGTTTGTAAAACAGGTAAGCCAATGGATTTAAACTTTTATTGATTAAATAAAGATAAGATTCTCAACACCGTTGGCCGGTATATGAATTAATGAATATTATTAGCAATCACCAAAGCAGACTAAAGCTGCCAGTCTTTTAGGGTTTGTCTCTACCAGCTTTGCACATCTACAGACTGAAATTCTTGCCCATTCTTCTTTACAAAACAGCTCCAGCTCAGTCAGATTAGATGGACAGCGTTTGTGAACAGCAGCTTTCAGATCTTGCCACAGATTCTTGATTGGATTTAGATCTGGACTTTGACTGGGCCATTCTAACACATGGATATGTTTTGTTTTAAACCATTCCATTGTTGCCCTGGCTTTATGTTTAGGGTCGTTGTCCTGCTGGAAGGTGAACCTCCGCCCCAGTCTCAAGTCTTTTGCAGACTCCAAGAGGTTTTCTTCCAAGATTGCCCTGTATTTGGCTCCATCCATCTTCCCATCAACTCTGACCAGCTTCCCTGTCCCTGCTGAAGAGAAGCACCCCCAGAGCATGATGCTGCCACCACCATATTTGAAAGTGGGGATGGTGTGTTCAGAGTGATGTGCAGTGTTAGTTTTGCATTTTGGTCTCATCTGACCAGAGCACCTTCTTCCACATGTTTGCTGTGTCCCCCACATGGCTTGTGGCAAACTGCAAACAGGACTTCTTATGGTTTTCCTTTAACAATGACTTTCTTCTTGCCACTCTTCCATAAAGGCCAACTTTGTGCAGTGCACCACTAATAGTTGTCCTATGGACAGATTCGCCCACCTGAGCTGTAGATCTCTGCAGCTCATCCAGAGTCACCATGGGCCTCTTGGCTGCATTTCTGATCAGTGCTCTCCTTGTTCGGCCTGTGAGTTTAGGTGGACGGCCTTGTCTTGGTAGGTTTACAGTTGTGCCATACTCCTTCCATTTCTGAATGATCACTTGAACAGCGCTCCGTGGGATGTTCAAGGCTTGGGAAATCTTTTTGTAGCCTAAGCCTGCTTTAAATTCCTCAATAACTTTATCCCTGACCTGTCTGGTGTGTTCTTTGGACTTCATGGTGTTGTTGCTCCCAACATTCTCTTAGACAACCTCTGAGGCCGTCACAGGGCAGCTGTATTTGTACTGACATTAGATTACACACAGGTGCCTCTATTTAGTCATTAGCACTCATCAGGCAATGTCTATGGGCAACTGACTGCACTCAGACCAAAGGGGGCTGAATAATTACGCACACCCCACTTTTCACTTATTTATTTGTAAAAAATGTTTGGAATCATGTATGATGTTCGTTCCACTTCTCACGTGTACACCACTTTGTTTTGGTCTTTCACCTGGAATTCCAATAAAATAGATTCATGTTTGTGGCTGTAATGTGACAAAATGTGGAAAAGTTCAAGGGGGCCGAATACTTTTACAAGCCACTGTACCTGCTTCAAACATCACACGTTAGAGGGGGAGTTTTCGGGAATACTAGAGCTTGGTTGGGGTGGTGGGTTTTGCTTGCAGTGGAAAATGTCCCTTATTTTCAAATCCAAAAGATGACAGGTATGAATATAGCATACATGTCGTTAGCTTGCAGGCTATAGCGGTATGTCTGTAAGTCCAAGAACTGTATGTTATTTAAAATTATAATTTAAACAAATATAAATACTACATACATTGTTGACTTCACTTGTGATGCTTCACCTGAGCTGGTAGCTCCACCCACGTCAGCCATCTTTGAATTTGGAGCATGTGGCGTTTGGTGGAACCGGTGGTTCGATTCCTCCCTACCGTGACGTTAACATTCGTCTACTGCTACCCACACACTTCAATGCACCTACACAGCAGTGAAGACTTCAAAGTGATAGAAATTAGAGTTATATTCAGAACACTTTGCACCAGCAGTTTTTAGATCCATACTCGTATAAAAACATTTCTAACCCGCACGATTTCTCAGACTCACGTAAAGGACTTCAGAACAACAACACTCGCATTGACATACAAGTAAGAATAGGAATGGTCAGAGTCATGGTAAGATGTTTTTCACAGTTGTCTTGGGTCCAGAAATGATGTTCTGTTTAGATGAACTCTGGACTCAGAGGATGCGGCGAGCAGCTCAGCGTCTAGATATAAACATCTAGAGCGACAAAGGACACACTGTAGACGGAGCATAACTAGCCAAACATAGAGCATGTGTTATGGAGCTAATACTCTGGTCTCCACTGCTAACATCAGGTTAATATTAAGGTCACAGGTGTGTGTTCTATCCTGATGGGGAACAGGAAGTGATGTCACATCTCACAGGTACCTCGTTCAAAGCGTGCAGCGCACTGCTCGGTCAGCTCCTGGATGGTCATTGTGGGGAAGACTCCCAGAGTTTTTGGGTCGGCGCCGATCTCAGGGCAAAACACGGTCAGGAAGTCCTGTGGACAGGAACAGGTTAAAGGTCATGTAGCACACCTGGATCACCGTGGTTCTGCTAGAGTGAGGCGCTATACCCGGACAGAACCCTGGCCCACTCGCTCCTGGTTGAGGGTCCTCCGTCTCTCCCAGCGGTGGATGGAGTCCTGGACCTCTCTGCTCAGCTGGCGCGTGGCTGACCTCTGCTGGTCAAACGTCTTGATGTGCTCCAGCGCCCCGTAGGTGGTGGTCAGGTAGTAGGAACCTCAGCAGACACACAGGACACACAGTCAGGGGCCAGATGGGGAAGACTTTCATTAAACCAGGAGCAGCTGGTACCATCTGGACCTGGAGACGCCTCATCCATCCAGCTCAGGGTTACCTTCCTCATCCCCTGGTTCAGGTTCATCAAACTCACAACCTTTCCTCACATCTCATCTAGAAGCTACACCGGACCCTGAGGTTCTGCTAACATAGACGGTACGCCTGGACTCGCACTGGCTCTGGTTCTGGTTCTGCTCAGTAGGGAAAACTGATGCAGAGTCTCAGGACCTTCTGGGTTACTTTTTACTCGTTTGTTGATCTGAACTAGTTAGACTGGATCTGTTTGGACCGACCCGGTTCTATGTTTCTGTTTAGAACCTGGCTTTTATCTAGTATGGAGTAACGACTCAACCTTCTGGTCCTGAATGATGGACTCCATGGATTCCTGAGGCAGGGTGCACTTACTTTTGACTCTGACTGCCCCTACCTTCTCCCAGACTCAACGAGGGGTCCATCAGCTCCATCATGTACTCGACGTCCAGCTGCAGGGCGCACAGGTTGGACCGGGCCAGGACGTACATCATTACAGGCAGGAAGTCATCAGCGCCGTGGGCCCGCCCTAAACACAGACGAGTCTTTAGAGGAGGTCCGGTCCGAACGGGTCGCTGTCCTGCATGTTTTACATGTTTCCTGGTTCAGAAGGCTGAAGGACCTCTCCGACAGGTCTGCTGGTGACCCGGTACTTTGGTTCAGGTGAGCCGAACCAGGAAACTAGAACATGCAGGACTGGTGTAGAGCCTCCAGAGAACCCAAACTTTGATCTGGTTCTGACCTGGACAGCTGACTGACATTGAGTCATAGATGATCTTGCAGGTCTTCAGCAGCAGCTCGATCTTCTTCTGTGGAGAATATTCCTGGTGAAGTTTGTTCAGCTTCATGCTGATCTTCTCCATGGCAGGAGCCTCGGGGATGGAGGTGGTTATTCCTAAAGCTGTGGTGGTGCTGCCGAGGACCACAGACTGACACACACACACACATGAAACCCTTGGTTGTAGTAGATATTGTAGACTGTGGAGAAAAACTCTGAGTCTGCTTCAGGTTACGTTTGTAATGTAGGAAATTGTGGTAGCAGTGACGGGGTGTAAATACTTTCTGTGAGTACTGGACATGGACTTTGTGTCTGGGCCCACCTGGTTCTGTGCCAGCTGCTTCATGCTGCCGGCGTCGCTGTGCAGCTTCTCCAGACTCTTGTAGATGGGCTCCTTCAGAGGCTTCAGGACACTTTTACACAGAGCAGCTTCTACGATGTTCTCTGCAGACACAGACATGGTCCACTGAAGGTCAATGAAGGACACCTCAAGGCTGAAAATATTCACCCCCCGGTTACAGACGTGGCGTACCACTACTGCTATGGAGACGGGTCAGTTAGTAAAGAGAAGCAGATCTGAAGGCTGAAGGAGTTTTTCCGGGAAATCAATGAAACCTTGGATTTATTCTAAGGCTCAGAGGTTCTCATCAACAACTTCTGGACTTTTTACCTTCTCAGATCTTCAGACAGTTTCAGGCTCTGCTTTAATCCACCAATGAGCATCTTTCCTCAGCCAGAGAGGGTGGAGCTACTGCTCATGACATCACACTGTACCTAGTCTGCTGGGGTCAGGTCAGGACTCTAGGACTCTTCAGCTGACCTTCAGTTGTGCAGAAGGTGTTTTTCCAGTGTCTTGGTGAAACATACATGGTGGTAACTTCTAAATGTGGTTAAACTGGTAGCAGATGTTGCCCTAAAAACGTCTGCTGCACTGTTCTGCTTCATTGTACCCCTGGTGGTCCATCCCTGGTGGTCCATCCCTGGTGGTCCATCCCTGGTGGTCCATCCCTGGTGGTCCATCCCTGGTGGTCCATCCCTGGTGGTCCATCCCTGGTGGTCCATCCCAGGTGGTCCATCCCAGGTGGTCCATCCCAGGTGGTCCATCCCTGGTGGTCCATCCCTGGTGGTCCATCCCTGGTGGTCCATCCCTGGTGGTCCATCCCAGGTGGTCCATCCCAGGTGGTCCTTCCCAGGTGGTCCTTCCCAGGTGGTCCTTCCCAGGTGGTCCACATCATTCACATACTACAGTGTAGCCTCCGCTGCCCTGGGGCCACACTGACAGAAGCAAGGCTGCTGAACACTGGTGCCATTGGGTCCTCTCACCACCACCAGTAGGCAAGGCGGGTGAAGTGTCTTGCCCAACGACTGAGATGGGCTCGAACCAGCAACACTCTGGTTACAGAATGAGCTCCTACCTCCTGAGCCACGGTCGCCCCGGTAAAGTATGGGAATGTAACTCTGGTCTGTAGAGCTGTAGAGTGATCCCTGCCCCATGAGGTCCTATCAGCTGGGGGTGATGGTTCTGGTTGCAGAACAGTCTGAGGGATCGGATCTTAGGCTGTGGATTCCTGAGAAAGTTTCATGATGTTCTCCTCAGCAGAAACATGCAGGTCTTTCCGGTCGTTCTTGGAGGAATCTTGTTTTCATTCGGATCAGATTAGATCACTTCAGACACTTCTGGACTTCTTCATCCTTCCATAGTCACTCATTGTTGGCCTAAAATATCTCTGGTTCTCCAGATTGGAATGACATAAACGTAACAAACTGCAATAACCGATGTTTTGTTCGCCCGCTCCTTTCACTAGAACTTTCCACAATGCAACAGAAGGAAAACAAAATGAGCCCGAGTTCCTCTCTAGAAATGAAGCTGAATACCAAGGCTATTATCTGGTTAGTCACAGGAAACATGACTTATTTCAGTATATCGACACTACAGGAAATGACACAGAGGCAGCAGTCCCTCTGCAGCCAGTTTCAGTCAACAGTGGACAGAGGTCAAAGTTACCCAGTTTGTCTTGAGTGTACTGATGCTGAGGCTCCAGCAAGGCCT